>OX276397.1:33692644-34262644 GCA_946251805.1 Cybosia mesomella
AGTGATTTGAATTTCGAATACTACAATTTACTACAGTCAGCCCTGAAAAAAAGTTTCCGATGGCTTTTTCAGCAACTCATTTAGGCCTAGCGATTTACTCACAAAAATCCAATATATGGTAGAAAAGAAAGAGCACAGGAGCAACTCATGCCATCGTAAATTACACATAATATCCTTATGTCCCGTCTCCATGGCCATCGGGGATAACGTGCCTTTCAAATCGTGAAAGAATTTTTACAATAAGTGCAGTGGTTCCAAAGATTACCCCGAACATATAAACAAACTCCCAAAATTCGGCCTCTCTCTCTTTATAGTCTATATACTATTATAAAATTGTAAATTAGCTATGTCTGTACATTGGAGATATAAAAAAAAACTTAGGTTATGTTAAATGAGAGATTCTGAACACAAACGTATTTTTTTTTGGAATTCTTGTCTCTCTGTTTGTCTGTTTGTTCGCGATGGACGCACATATTATTGAACGGATTTTGATGCGGTTTTTTGTATTAGAAAGGTCTTATTCAGACTTAAAATCTAGTGTAGGCATGTTTGATATTATTAAGCGTAGCTAGCCGAAGGCGAGCGAAGCGTCTTTGGTTTCAAAGTTGCATTTCAAATAAATGATACTCCTCCGAGACCGTTTGACCGATCTCAACCAAATTTGCCACGGTGATCAAGTAGACATTACTGAGTGTCGTAAGGGGTCGAATGTCCAGATCGGTCTTACCATCGAGGAATAATCACTGAAAAACCAAATCAATGGAAAAAGTCGACCGGTCACGTTGACCTATTGTTGGATAGGCAAATCATTGCGAAGCTGGTAACCGTCCTCAGAGATATGACCAAAAAACAATAATCGACCTCCGCGCGGGTATCAGCTAGTATTAGTATATTTTATATGATATTTATAAATATAAAAATTCAGATAAATAAATACCTAAATAAATACATACATATTATACATAGAAACACCCAGAACAATGCAAATAGACATATTCATTCATACAAATATTTGCACTGAGCGGGAATTGAACTCATGACCTCCAATGTAGCAGTCGAACGCTCTACCGCCACACCACAGCGGCGTCATTATAGATTAATAAATTTTATTATGACTAGTATATCACCAAATCGTCCCGAGGTATTCGTACTTTTTGTTTCGTGCGGCAATCCCCTTTGTCCGCACGAAAACAAAAAAAAAGAAGATTCGGCATCTGAAGGTCCGAGATGGCGTGCGGTTTTAGTCAGTTCAGGCCCGAAATAAACGCTCCCGCTGGTCGGCGGGGGGGGGGCATCTGAGGGGATTTCCGCACGCCGTCTCGGGTCTACAGACGCCGGGGTGTAAGGTTGCCCATAGAGCATTTCCTTCGCACCTCGACTGACCCTGGACCATCTCCGGTTTCGAGATGGCCCCCTCGGGTTTGGGAACCACGGTGTCCCCGTCTTGCCCCGGTTTGGGGGAGGGGCGCTAGTCGCCCCACCGTCCCGGCCTGCTTCTGCTGGGGTGACAGGCGGCCTCACCTGCCACCCTCAGGCCTGCGCTCATGGAGGACGGAGGTCGTTAAGCGACCTCCGGCACCTGAGTCGCCTGCGACGCGCGGCGAGCATGTTGCGGGCTCGGCGGGCTGAGAAAGTTCTAAATCTCTCCCGGGCGCGCTCCGCCATCTCTTTCTCGGGCATCACTAGCTCGCAGAAGGAGGTGGCGGCAGCCCACGCGCTCGCGCTCCGCACCATTGCCGCAATTATGCTGCCTAGCGAGAGGACTCCCACCCCGATGGCTGCCACGAGGTCACGCCTCGGCGCCTCCCAAGCCGGGCAGTCCGCCAGCTTGTGCAGCACCGAGTCCTCGCTCGCGTCGCAGTGATGGCACTCAGGCGTTGGCTCCTTCCTGATCCGATGCAGGTGGCCCCGAAGCTCCCCTTCCCGGGAATCACCTACGTCAGTCGGTACGAGAGGCTTCCGTGTCGCCTCTCTAGCCAATCCTCCATGATGGGCCTTACCGAAGATACCTAACAATTTAATAATTAAACATTAGAACATTATATTGTCATTATAAACTTTATGATAAAATGTTAAAAAAGTATATAAGTAAGAAAATTATTTCCGAATAATATCAGTTTAATGTAGTACAATCTCGACGATGGTATTCTTAGAATTTAAAATACATTCTAGAAATATCAGTTTCGAGACGGTTGTTATTATTAATTTTGAAACAGTCTTTGCCAAAATCCTTTTCGGGATGTTCATTATTGCTTTATGGATATTGTTGCTGGTTTTGTGCAAGCAAATTCGGTTTTTAGATAAGATATAATTATCACTTTTGTAGTATTTGTATGTTTGTTTGTTTGGTTTATCGCATGTTTGCGACCTATGTAGCCATGTATGGTGGTTATGCCTAGGTATGTTTACATATTCTATGTTTAATCACCTCGCTATGACGTTGATGTGCTGACAACGCAATAAATTGTTCACATTCGTATATTGTGTGTTTATCATCGTTACATAACCAGCACGTGCTACTAAAATTCTTTGCTTTTTGCTTACTTGCGGTTTGCCCTGCTTCCGGACGTGGTTTGTTATTATCTTCGCTGTTTTCAAGGCACTTAAACCGTTTTTCGAGGAAAAACATCATTGAGGAGAATGATTGGGGTTGGTTTGGCTCTTGTAATTGTTCTTCATACTTCTCACCTGTTTCCGAATCCCAAGTTTGGCTTAACATGCGTGTTAACAAAGGGCACCATGAGGATATATCAATCTTTTGGTTTTCAATGCTTCCAAGTTCTCGTTCATCGTGTCATGTAAACTTTTCAAATTGCTTGCAGTTCCTACTTTTATTTTTTGTAGATTTATGATGTTGTCTAAATGTTTGGTAATGATAATCCTTTCATTTTTGTAGCGATTTATTAACAGTGTCCAGACAGTTGAATAGTTTGCTTCGCCGATGGTTAGATGTTTGATCAATTTATATGCCTCCCCTCTGATATGCGTTTTTAGATACTGCATTTTTTCTGTGGCTGTCAATGACTCATCTTCATGAATAACCTTCGAAAATAAGTCATAAAACGAACTCCATGACTCATATCTCCCGGAGAAGGTCGGAATGGTCATTTCTGGTAATTTTAACGATGAGCCGTGTCCACTCTTGCTCGTCTGTATCTTATCATATAATTGATCTAGGATGATATCATACTCCAATTTCAGTGTTTCGAAAGTTTGATCCTGGAAGTATTCATGCTCCAATGTACTTTCCTCTTCTATAATACTGAAGTGAGTTTCCTCTATTTCATCGCACTGTGTTTGTAACGTCGCTATAAGCATTTTAAAATGAGAAGTCGGTTTATTACTTGATATCGCCAATTTGGCCTTGTTTAGGCTAAACTGCATCTGTTTGATGCGATATAACTGCAGGTTCATTTTTGCTGAGTTGTTCCGGATTGTTTCGGGTCGTATCTCCTCTAATCTCGGCAGCTGTTGAGTGGACTTAATCCTCTCTTCGCATTCTTCCAGATGTTGTATAGCACTAGTATAGTTTCTTTTGATGGCTCCAAAGTAGTCAGATTCCACATAAGAATGTTTCTTTAAGGCTTCCTGATCTTCTAATTTTGCATGGTTTCCCGAAGCTTTCGTGAAAGCTTCTGTTAATTGCGTTCTTCTATTCCTTACATATTCTTCTGTTTTACTCGCTGTCGAGTCTTTTTTAATATTCGTAGTTGGTTTATTGTCTTGTAATATTCTTCTTGACTTTTGATAAGCGAGTTAATTTGCTGGATGTCCATGTTGAGACGTGCCTCCCTAACTGTATCCACCTAGTATAACTACAAACTCGAAGGATAACTGTATCCACCTAGTATAACTCGCAGGACCAAACTGAACAGGGAGATAACAGCACTTACCTTGACTGTTCAGGAAAGTGTGATTAACCTAATATTCTATCCTAGCCTATCCTAAGGCAAAAGTATCCAAACTAATGCTAATCCCGTCACCCTATACTACTGTAATCCTAACGTAATCCTAACTGCTACCCTACGGTGCAATACACGCTTGGTTCTCGGGGGCTCGCTGGCAGACCAAGTCGTGTTCGCAACCCTAACCTATCGTTCGTCACAGCGTGGTACTCGGTGGTGTTCGGTGACACAGACCTCCGCTCGTGTATGTCACTACGGTGCTTCGTTGGTACCCCTACGCGTCCCTACTCCCCTAGCCCTACTACCCTAGCCCTACTATAAGTATTTAAAAATACATATATATAATAGGTACAGGATATCTGATGCCAGGCGACCTAAGACACCAGACGGACAGAGACAGGAATTGGGGTGCAGGTGGTAAGGTTTTCTCAAGGTAAAGCAGACTCACAAGACCGATCAGGTACTGACGGCTAAGGGTGTCTTGGCCACAGTGAGAGGTTGGACAGGTAATGAGTCAAAGTCGGGCTCAACTTGATGACTGGTTTATTCTTACTTAACTATGATCTTAAATACTAAGTTTATCATATATACACAACTATAACTACGTCTTAGTGTGCTATTGGTGTTCATGCAACTTCAGCAGTCATTTTCCTCGTCCGTCATTTTCTCTACGTGATGATAAGAGCATATTAGTATATTATTTGAATATCACGTAGAGTCCATTGACGTCAGAATATAGGAAGTTACTCTAAGCCATGTTCATGCGTGAACACCATTAAATAAATCATTAGGAATTAAGTCGAGATTACGAAAACGCCATGAGATGTCACTTTAGCAAATTATCTATTTGTTAGAAAACATTTCCAACAAACAATTATTTTTAGCCATCTTCAAAGAAGGAGGAAGTTATCAAAAACGGATGTTAGTAGGTGTTATATTTACTGGGGCCTTGACGGGGACAGCGTGGTTTCCAAACCCGAGGGGGCCATCTCGAAACCGCAGATGGCCCTGGGTCAGCCAGGGTGCGAGGAATATGCCTGGGCCCACCTTACACCCCAGCGTCTGAAGACCAGAGTGCGACATAACCTCCCCCGTCGGCCAGTGGGGCCGCCGGCCAACATAGTCTCGATCATTCATCATTCAGATCATTTCGGATATCAACATCAGGTTGATCTCCCAAATGTCAAAAGGGTGTTTTCGTAACAAAATATTGAACATATTTTCAAAAAAAAATTGTTTCAAGAACACCTTTTTCTTTAAAAAAGGAATTCTCGTAACAAAAGTCACAACATTCTCAACATAATTTTGTTATGAGAACACCGTTTTTTAAATATGGGGGGATCGACATGAGATCGAGACTAGGTTGAGACGGAATTTTGAACATCTTTTTATTACGACAATTGCTCCTCTGGCCTTAGCTTATAAGCGGACGATTTAATTTCGGTTGCCAACACGTTATGTTACTGTGAATATTTTAATACTCACCGAAGCGGGAGAAAACCCGACCCCACCAGGCGAGGCCTCGGTGGCGGCCAATGTCCGCCGGTAACCCTATAACCCTAAAAATCAAAATCCACGTGGATGAAGTTGCGGGCATAGCTAGTATTGAATAATTTCTTGTATTTTTACTACTGTAGGGTCGCCACACAAACCCTGGGGTTATCCTTTCGAGGGCTTACCCGGGGTACCCGGCAATGGACACTTGGGGAGGACACCGTGTGGTTTTAGTCGGTCCGATTCCGACACGCCCACACCCTATCGTTGGGACCGATGGGGTGAAACCCGTGGGGGGTTTCCACACGTTAAAAAAAAGGGTGAAATTTTTTAATTCTTTAATTAGCCTATTGCAGTCCATTGCTGGACAAAGGCCTCTGCCAGTATGTGCGATAGCCACCGATCCAAATGAAATGTTTACATAAATGAAGTAAGCAAATAATTGTCCAAATATAATAAATATCAGACAAAGTTAAAAAAAAAGATTAAGCGAAATTAGTATCTAAAGTAATTTTATTAAATAAAAATATACATAAGTGCGTCGTTGAGAATATCGTATATTATAAGTGAGTTAAGTAAAAGTAAATTTGCTTTACTTCAAAGGAGCACTCCAATATCTACATAATCAATGCTTAATGTCTTTTAATTTTCTTAAAGTAACGAAATATATTAAAGCGATGTCAGCAATATGTTGACTTGATACCCTTGACTCAGAATCATTCTTCACCACTACAAAACTTTTATTTTTATTTGATGACTTTTTGTTTTACCGAAATTACTAATATTTTCCTGTACCACTCCAGTTAAGCTTAATTGCTTGTGTTAGGAGTAGGTTCACGTCGGTTGTGTAATGGCCAGGATTCGAAACCGGGACCTCTAGATTGTAGGGTCGACTCCTTAACCACTTAACGACTTCACCAGGCAAAATCAAATATTTGTCTGTATAATAAATGAGTTGGTGTATTTGGCGTCCCACCATGTTCTTCGTGGCCCAAGTCATCTCGGTGGCAAGCCTGTGCACCTGCTAATTGACGACGACGAAGCTTTGGCGCAGGTTTCCCTTTTGGGCAGTCATCCGTGGAAAAGCTCAATCCACCAAATAAAATATAGTACGTACAAGACAGGATTCCGCGCGCAGGAGGTTTAACGTAAGTGAGCAAGGGCTACCGTGTTGGAGTTGTGCGCAACTCCAACACGGCTAAAGACGATAGGTCAAACGTGTGAATCTCATAAACTCTGATTTGCAACGTTTAACATTGGCAGGTTAACCGGTCGCGTGAGGGAGTTGCCTAACGCCCTCTCCAGTCGGATGGTCACCTTGGCGTTACTGTAGGACACTCAGTGGAAAGGCAGGAGTGTCACCCCAGCAGAAGCAGGCCGGGACGTTGGGGGACTAAGTAGATTGTGGCATATTGGCGATAGTTTCCAGTTCATCTACACAGATGAGCATAGTTGGTAGAGCGGAGTAGCCGTGGTGGTCTCCGAAGAACTTTACGGTGACATTTTGGAGGTGACTTGCTATAGTGAGCAGCTTATGGTCGTGAGGGTATCTTTTATTTTTCGTACCGAAATCCCTTCGGATATTCCCCCCCCCCTCCCCGCCGGTCAGCGGGGGCGGTTAAGTCGGGCTTGAACCGACTAAAACTGCACGCCGTCTCGGGTCTAAAGACGCCGGGGTGTAAGGTTGCCCATAGAGCATATCCCTCGCACCCCAAGTGAGGGTACCTATAGATAGGATTGTCACCCATCTGATACAGAAATTACAAAATTAGTATCAGCGGTTAATTAGGAAATAATTGTACAGAAGACTTTTACTGTCATTCAATACCTTGAAGTTTCACACATTGTTCATCGAGCTCAACCCGTCCATGTCGGGACTATCAATTTGAAGGCATAAATTACAAAGTTCCAGCGTCACGCGAATAAACTTGACTACCTACGTGAAGGAAGGTTAATATACGGTGTAAAGATTGACAAAGGTTTTTGCTTTTCCTTTTATCTTTTGATAACGGTACTGTACACGAGAACGCTTTGAAGTTGTCGTTAGCGTAGCACCTGAGGTACATTTATTACATTCGAAATAAAAGGGTTAAAGGTTTGTCGCACTTAATGTTGGTTAGTTTCGATGGAGATCTAGGGTGGCTTTTATCAGATCAACAATATTCTTTTTACTTCAGTTTTATAATTTTGATTTATACTTCACCTACCCTACAAGGGTGGGGAAGTATAATTCATTGTTTTGTAAAATAATGGAAAATATATTAGGTCGTTACATATGGGGTGGGCCGCCGCCACCTCCTTCTGCGAGCATGTAATGCTCGCGAAGGAGATAGCGGAGCGCGCCCGGGAGAGATTTAGAACTCTCCCGGCCCGCCGAGTCCGCAACTTGCTCGCCGCGCGTCGTAGGCGATTCAGGCGCCGGAGGTCGCTTAACGGCCTCCGTCCTCCATGAGCGCAGGCCTGGGGGTCACAGGTAAGGCCGCCTGTCACCCCAGCAGAAGCAGGCCGGGACGTGGGGCGACTAACTAGCGCCCCTCCCCCAAACCGGGGCAAGACCGTGGATACACGGCTTGGTTCCCAAACCCGAGGGGGCAATCTCAAAACCGGAGATGGCCCAGGGTCGGGGTGCGAGGGATATGCTCTATGGGCAACCTTACACCCCGGCGTGTTAAGACCCGAGATGGCGTGCGGTTTTAGTCGGTTCAAGCCCGACATAACCGCCCCCGCTAGCCGGCGGGCCGAAGGGATTTCCGCACGAAAAAGGTCTAGGTCTTGCTTGACATTTAGGTATTATGATTGTGCCTATACATTGAGCAGTTTTTATTTGTATCTTTTATACTTGTATGTTTTCTTAAATGATATTTTTGATACTCAAGTGTAAATTACTTTAAACTAGTTTCTTAATTGTATGTTGTAGTCTTTAGTTTCCTTAAATGTTCGTTATTAAGGGACCGTGTTGTAGGTAAAACCTTATCATCGAACATTTTAAAAGTAATAGTATGAGTTTGAACTTGATTGTTCAATTTCTAATATGTCACTCTATTAAAAAAATCTTTCATGAGTCATAACAATATAATTTTATGATATTGTCGGAAGTTTACGCGAATGTTACACATTGAAATAAAACTATTTTTAACGGATTCTATCGCGGTTTATTTGATGTTATTTTATATTTTACATTGAACCATGAAAACAATTGAAATTAAAAAACATCCTAATTTTAATAGAGAAGATGGTTGGAATGTACCACCAGCTTGGGACCCAGTCATTCACTTAATTAATTCCAAGAAAAAACAAAATACAACAAGACTTCATGACACTGTGAGCTCATTCTGCGTAAATAGTAACACCAACAATTCAACTTAGTTCGGGTACTTTGAGATAACTTTCACTTCAAACTTCAAGACAACAACCATCTTTAGTCTACCCGTGACCATGGCTGCTGAAAAGCAACCGAAACGTCGGGTTCAATGTAAAATATAAAATAACATCAAATAAACCGCGATAGAATCCGTTAAAAATAGTTTTACTTCAATATAATTTTATTTAATAGTTTACTATAATTTCTATTCTATTTCTATTCTATTTCTATTCTATTTCTATTCTATTTCTATTCTATTTCTATTCTATTTCTATTCTATTTCTATTCTATTTCTATTCTATTTCTATTCTATTTCTATTCTATTTCTATTCTATTTCTATTCTATTTCTATTCTATTTCTATTCTATTTCTATTCTATTTCTATTCTATTTCTATTCTATTTCTATTCTATTTCTATTCTATTTCTATTCTATTTCTATTTCTATTCTATTTCTATTCTATTTCTATTCTATTTCTATTCTATTTCTATTTCTATTCTATTTCTATTCTATTTCTATTCTATTTCTATTCTATTTCTATTCTATTTCTATTCTATTTCTATTCTATTTCTATTCTATTTCTATTCTATTTCTATTCTATTTCTATTCTATTTCTATTCTGTTTCTATTCTGTTTCTATTCTGTTTCTATTCTGTTTCTATTCTGTTTCTATTCTGTTTCTATTCTATTTCTATTCTACTTCTATTCTATTTCTATTCTATTTCTATTTTATTTCTATTCTATGGCCTCTTGACAAAGTCTACAGCCCTATTTCTAATCTATTTCTATTCTATTTCTATTCTATTTCTATTCTATTTCTATTCTATTTCTATTCTATTTCTATTCTATTTCTATTCTATTCTATTCTATTCTATTCTATTCTATTCTATTCTATTCTATTCTATTCTATTCTGTTCTGTTCTGTTCTGTTATGTTATGTTATGTTATGTTATGTTATGTTATGTTATGTTATGTTATGTTATGTTATGTTATGTTATGTTATGTTATGTTATGTTATGTTATGTTATGTTATGTTATGTTATGTTATGTTATGTTATGTTATGTTATGTTATGTTATGTTATGTTATGTTATGTTATGTTATGTTATGTTATGTTATGTTATGTTATGTTATGTTATGTTATGTTATGTTATGTTATGTTATGTTATGTTATGTTATGTTATGTTATGTTATGTTATGTTATGTTATGTTATGTTATGTTATGTTATGTTATGTTATGTTATGTTATGTTATGTTATGTTATGTTATGTTATGTTATGTTATGTTATGTTATGTTATGTTATGTTATGTTATGTTATGTTATGTTATGTTATGTTATGTTATGTTATGTTATGTTATGTTATGTTATGTTATGTTATGTTATGTTATGTTATGTTATGTTATGTTATGTTATGTTATGTTATGTTATGTTATGTTATGTTATGTTATGTTATGTTATGTTATGTTATGTTATGTTATGTTATGTTATGTTATGTTATGTTATGTTATGTTATGTTATGTTATGTTATGTTATGTTATGTTATGTTATGTTATGTTATGTTATGTTATGTTATGTTATGTTATGTTATGTTATGTTATGTTATGTTATGTTATGTTATGTTATGTTATGTTATGTTATGTTATGTTATGTTATGTTATGTTATGTTATGTTATGTTATGTTATGTTATGTTATGTTATGTTATGACAGCTGGCAACACTCATACATGTCAAACTTATATTTTATAGCTCCGTATTTTTAATGTAAATTAAAATAAATAAACTGGTTAATACATTGTAAAATCCGATTAAATATATAGAACTAGTGTTTTAAATGCCTATATAAGTTTTGTGCGCCTCAATTTTGTGTTTTTTTTAAAGGAAATAGTATTCAAAGTTGATATCAAGCGGGTAGGTACCGGTTGTTTTTTTCACAAGTTTAAAAGGTAAGATCAGTGATTTTATACTCATTTCGCTGCTTATTTTACTATTTCAAGTCTTTGAATATTGTTTTATTCAACTTTTGGCCACTATAAACACTCCGGAATAGTCAAACAATCGATAAACTTGTGTTTACTTGAATAGGTTATTTCTTAGTTAATCAGCTGGTTTTGTTGGCTCTGCATTGCTACTGGTGTTCATTATCCTCCCTATTATACTTAAATACGTGCCTATTGCGTCAATATGTCTACGTCCACGCGAGCTGCGACACGAGCTGCGACTGCCCGTCAATTACAAATGCAGTTGAAAGAAGCCCTATTACAACTTAAAGTGGAAAAGAAAGAAAATGAGCAATTAATAATGGAAAGGGAAGATAATGAACGTGAATATGAATTAATGCGTAACAAGAACATCAGCTTGGAACAAAAGCTGTCTGAAAGCCAAGTTACTCGGGATGAGTTGAGCGAGCAACTTTACCAGCTGCAAATAGAAATTGAATCTTTCCGCCAATGCGGTGATATGTTTGAGCAAACCCTCAGGCGTAACACCCAGCTAGAAAATGAGCTGGGGGAGGCATACAGGCTTATTAGTAGCTACGAGCAGGATGCCCAATCGCGCCAGTTAGCAGAGGTGTCCAACCTCTACACCGAACTCCTTGAAAGCACCTGTGTGCCTGCCTCAGCCAATTCATCTGTGATTGATCTCACAAATGATAGTAGGTGTATGAAGTTGCCTAAACAGATTAGCCATAATAAAATCAAAAATAAATTAAAAATAAACAAAAAAAATAATAAAATTAATCTAAAGATGAAGTCTTGTTTGACAAATACTAGAAACTTAAATTCACAACTCCAATCTGACCTAGATATGTGTAGTAGGCAGTTGGTTATATGTAGTAATCAGTTGGCGGAGAGTCAGGTGGCTCATGATGTTGGGAGGGTCAGGCTAGAATCACACATGAAGCAATTGCAGGAGGATTATGCAAGTTTATTCTCTAAATATGACCTCCAAAGGAAACAGAATACTGAATACATGTTGGCTTTGGACAAATTGATTGATGACAGCAGGCACAACCAAGAACTACTTGATTCATTAACTCGACAGTGCAGCTCTGGGCAGATCAACCAACCCCCTGTCAATGACTCCATACCGGCTCTCTCTACTTGTGGCAGTATTCTGGAGACTGCATCTGATTCTTCTGACAACATTGAGCCGCCTAGTAATACAATGGTATTTTCTGACAGTGTGGGTCGCAATATGGGCTACATGTTTAGTGAGTATTTAAAAAACTGTATTCATTATTCCCTACCCAATGCAACTTACACTCAAATTATAGATAAAATTGTGTCTTCCAAGCATAATAGTAATTCCACTATTGTATTACTGGTAGGTGAGAGTAACAAAGTAGGCAAGAAAGAATTATTATACTGTATAGAACGCCTAAGTAAATTAAGAGTATTTAAAATAATATTATGTGCATTTCCATATGTGTGTTGCCAGCCCTCATCTCATAATAAAAAGATACACTATTTGAATAATTTTATTCATACTCTGACATGTCGTCATAGTGACACTTTTATATTTTTTGACACTAATAATTTTATTAGTAATTATTGTTTTAAGACTAAAGATAGTATTTATCTTACAAAGTATGACAAGTATAAAATTGCTACATTGGTAGCAAATAATATTAAGTTTTGGACGAGTTTACATTGTAAACAAAGTAACAACCTGATACCTACAGACTTGCCAGGTACTTGTAGTGGTAATTCTGTATTTTTAACTGATAGTAATAATTTAAACTAAGTGTTCAGACAACAGGAATGCCAGAGCTAAAGATAGCTCATCAAAACATACAAGGTCTTCCCGGCAAGGAATTAGTAATTGAATTATTTCTAGAGAAATTAAATGTAGATATTTTGTGTTTGACTGAGCATTGGCTCAAGGAGAGTGAGATGATGTTCAGTATAGACAATTACAATATGTTGCTTTAACAGGAAGTCTGCTATCAGAGGTGGCTCCATGGTCTTAATAAAAAATGGTCTCCGTAGTAAAGAGCGGATTGACATTGTTAGACTTTCTGTTGAGCGATGTGCTGAGGTGGCCTGTACCGAGCTTGATAGTTATATAGTAGTCTGCGTATACAGTCCACCTAGTAGTGATTTTGGAACGTTTATTGGGGTCATGGACCAAATTCTTGGTATAGCATCAAGCAACAAAAAGAATCTAATAGTGTGTGGAGACTTTAATATAAACATATTGGAACAGTGTAGGAAAAGTACCCAATTTTTAAACATGTTCAAGAGTTATAATCTTGTAAATATATTTTGTGAACCAACTAGAATCACTGCTACAACTGCCAGTTGTTTAGATAATTTTTTTAGTGACAGTGTATACTTAAGTAAGTCTGTAATAAGTGCGTTGCCCTCAGATCACTGTGGTCAAATAGTATCGTTTTCCAAGGGAAATAATAATCAACCTAAAGAGAAAATTATGTGTAGGCCCATAACCTCTAACAAAATTAGAGAATTCAAAAACTTGTTAGAGAAAAAGCTTAATACTGTAGCTTACCTAGGCAATAATCCTGATGTTCATTACAATAGTTTATTTAGTACATTAACTAATGCTTTTTCACATACATTCAAACAAAAATGTAAAAAGCACAGTACTAAATCTAAATTCTGTGAATGGGCTACTGTAGGTATATATAAGAGTAGACGAACGCTATTCGATTTATACGCCCAAAAGCAGTACAATTTTGACGGTGGTTTCATTGACTATGTTAAAAACTACTCCAAGTTATTCAAAAAAGTATGTAGACAAGCAAAAGCCATTCACATTAAAAGGAAAATACTTGAGGCTCCTAATAAAATGAAGGAAACTTGGAAAGTGATTCACAAAGAGTCTGGTAAATGTAAAATGAGGGATAGTATTACTAAATAAATTAAATTAAACTAAATTAGAAAAAAGGGATATAACCTCTCCAAAAGATATTGTAAATGCGTTTGAAGATTATTTTACTAATATTCCATTGAAACTCACATCCTCTATTAATTCTAACGCTCAAAGTGCCGAGAGTGCCCTTCTTGAGAGTAATATCAGTTCTTCCAAATTTAACTTCAAACATATTGACCCCATTGACATATTAAAAGCATTTAAAAATCTCAAAATGAAAAAGTCTAAAGATTACTGGGTCATGTCAGTTACTTTATTTAGTCATGTAATTAATATCATTGCACCTGATTTAGCACTCATTTTTAATGAATGTATAGATGAAGGCACATTTCCTAATTTAATGAAACATAGTAAAATAATACCACTATTTAAGAAAGGATCTAAGTCAGAACTTGGAAACTACCGCCCTATCTCTATTTTGCCAGCTTTGAGTAAGGTGTTTGAAAGAGTGATGCTCAATCAAATGCAACTACATTTCAAAACCAACAATCTTTTCCACAGCCAACAGTATGGCTTTACTGGCGGGAAATCTACCACCGATGCGGGAGTTAGCCTAGTTAACTTGATTTACGACGCTTGGGAGGGATCGCAGGATGCTATTGGGGTATTCTGTGATCTTTCTAAGGCGTTTGATTGTGTTGACCATCAGACACTTTTGCTCAAGTTACGTCGGTACGGTTTTGACAAAAAATCCACAGAATTAGTAGAATCTTATTTAACAGATAGACTTCAGACTGTTGATGTGAATAACGTTAAGTCAAATGGATCAAACTTAAAAATAGGTGTACCCCAGGGATCAATCCTAGGACCTTTTCTCTTCTTGGTTTACATCAATGACCTGCCTAATATAATTGAAGCACAAGCTGGCATAGTATTGTTTGCGGATGACACGTCGCTAATATTCAAAGTGGATCGGCGTAATACAAATGCAAATAATGTTAATAATATTTTGAACGCCATTTCAAATTGGTTTTCTGCAAACAACCTATTGTTGAATGCAGAAAAGACCAAATGCATTAGGTTTACACTGCCTAATGTGAGGCAAACACACGTTGATATCATGCTGGGGGGGCAAAGGTTGGAATTTGTAAATAGCACTACCTTTCTAGGAATTACAATGGATTCGAAATTGCAATGGGGTGAACATATCACTATTTTGGCCAATAAACTCAGCTCTGCTGCTTACGCTGTCAGACAGATTAGGCGGTTGACAGATGAATCTACTGCTAGGCTGGTATACTTTAGTTACTTCCATAGTCTGATGTCCTATGGAATACTACTTTGGGGGAATGCAGCAGATTTAGAAACTATCTTTATATTACAAAAAAGGGCAATTCGTGCCATTTATTGTTTAGGTAAGAGAGATTCTCTTAGGGAACGATTCAAAAATATTAATATTTTAACTGTAGCTTCCCAATATATATTCGAGAACATACTGTATGTCAGGAAAAATATTTCCAATTTTACAAAAGTAAGTGACATTACAGACAGAAATCTGCGCAATAAAAATAAACTGATCCTTCCATGTTATCGGCTAAGCAAAGTTAGTGATTCTTTTAGGGGGGAAGGTATACGCTTTTATAATAAATTACCCGAATCGGTCCTTGGTATGCCTGACAATAAATTTAAAACCTTTGTTAAGACCACCTTATGTAAAAAAGCATACTATAGGACAGATGATTACCTTAAAGACAAAAATGTCTGGCTTGAGCATGGTGCAGGCCCCTCTTAATGCTACAACTATAGCATAATATTGTAGTAGGCAACCTTTTTTTTTTTTTTTTTTTTTACCATATTTTAACTTTTTTAAATTATTTTAACGTTTAACTTAGGTTAAATTTTTATTTTAACTTTTGTTTTTTTTATATACCTTTATTTATCTTGACACGAGACAAAAATGTACATTCGTCCATATTTAGTCTTAAGAAATCACTATTTATAATATGACGTCTCGAAAATGCCGCAGTGGAGTTTGTTGCGCCGTTTCTTCTCCACTAGGGCCTAGGAAGCGGTGGTAAACTTAGTTTTAAGCAGATTTTGACGTCAAAAAGATGTAATTACGTTACACTATTTTGAAAAATAAAGACTTTGACTTTGACTTTATGTTATGTTATGTTATGTTATGTTATGTTATGTTATGTTATGTTATGTTATGTTATGTTATGTTATGTTATGTTATGTTATGTTATGTTATGTTATGTTATGTTATGTTATGTTATGTTATGTTATGTTATGTTATGTTATGTTATGTTATGTTATGTTATGTTATGTTATGTTATGTTATGTTATGTTATGTTATGTTATGTTATGTTATGTTATGTTATGTTATGTTATGTTATGTTATGTTATGTTATGTTATGTTATGTTATGTTATGTTATGTTATGTTATGTTATGTTATGTTATGTTATGTTATGTTATGTTATGTTATGTTATGTTATGTTATGTTATGTTATGTTATGTTATGTTATGTTATGTTATGTTATGTTATGTTATGTTATGTTATGTTATGTTATGTTATGTTATGTTATGTTATGTTATGTTATGTTATGTTATGTTATGTTATGTTATGTTATGTTATGTTATGTTATGTTATGTTATGTTATGTTATGTTATGTTATGTTATGTTATGTTATGTTATGTTATGTTATGTTATGTTATGTTATGTTATGTTATGTTATGTTATGTTATGTTATGTTATGTTATGTTATGTTATGTTATGTTATGTTATGTTATGTTATGTTATGTTATGTTATGTTATGTTATGTTATGTTATGTTATGTTTTCTTGTTTTTGATTGGTATAGCGGCTTTTCCGGGAGCAGAAAGGAAAGCGCCTCGTTCGGTGTTTAGCAGGCACACACTTGCAAGTGGGCCTCAAGGCTGTTGGTAGGACCGTGTACCCCCATTTAATTAAAAAGCCCTTTGGTTTCATTATGTAGCCAACAAAAGCTCCATAATACTGCATACATACTTTTTGGAGGTTAACTGTAGTCTGGGGCCATGTACAGTGCAACCTGGTTGAAACAAACGACACAAAAGATAAAATATTAAGTGGTGTACAATAAACAATAGTCTATCTATTCATCTGTCTCTATAATATACGTGTAAGTATATGTTTTTTATTTACAGACAAGGAAAACTAACTACTCTTTTCACTGAACAAAGTGAGACTGTATTAGTGAAAATAATTTATCACTCGGCTTTAATATGTTGTCACTGTAATTGTGGGACATTACTGCAACAGTTTAAAACAGTATTAGTGCAAGAATATAATAGATCAAGGAAATCTAAAAATTTATTGAAAGATAAATCTATTTTGACCGATTGTCACAGTTGCGGAAATGCCAATTGCATTTCAAATTCAAATTTCAAAATCGTATTTTACTAATTGAAGTTACAAGTATCGCCATGTTTCTTATTGGCATGGGGTACATATCCGAAGGGATTTCCGCACAAAAAAAAGGTATAAAATCTAATGACATTTCGTGAAATGTAAAAGGACTTTTCTTTTACATTTTAGGAATTGTTTTATATTTAAAAAAGTTGAAATACAGTGTGTATAGTTCTCTTCTCTTCTCTTCTCTTCTCTTCTCTTCTCTTCTCTTCTCTTCTCTTCTCTTCTCTTCTCTTCTCTTCTCTTCTCTTCTCTTCTCTTCTCTTCTCTTCTCTTCTCTTACATACTCACGCTCATGTTTTCCTGGAGAGGTGTGCAGAGTTGTATTACTGTTCACATTTCGGCATTTATGTTTTGCAATTCTGTTATAGGTAGCGAGCTTATTGTCGTTAGCTAGATTTTTTCATGAGCTTTATATTCTACGGCCTACTATTGTATTTATCAACTTAAATAATAAAAAGTATACAAAACGTTATAAATTTTGTAATCAAATAAAAAACATATATTAATCATTCTTATGTTATTGGCGGTCGTCAATCCCGGTTGCCATACCAACATCTATGGCAGACGTTATGGGTAATTGCAGCCTTAAAAAGTCCAACAAATCGTCTAACTACAGAATTTCGAAATCGCCAAAGGGTTGTGAAGGTCAGATGGCAGTCGCTATAAAATGATGTTATTAGATTTAAAATATAGCTGATTGAAATGTGGCTGCAAAATCGAACTATAGCTGCCGATTTTGCTATTATTAATCATCATCCCATTATGGAAACAAGTAATAATAATATAAAAATAACTGACTGATTGCCAAGAGACTCGATCAATATCTCAAGAGGCTCGCGCTAGGCAGTTGGGTCAAGGGCTTGATGCAGAAGGCAGTGTTCCTCGACACGGCACGTATTGTGAGGAGATTCCTCTCTCTGGAGCCCTAACCACCGGTAGCTTGGTCCCTGTACCCGATGCCGGTGGGCCACTGTTTTTTATATTATATATATTACCGTACTATAGGTATGTGCCCGACGCAGTTCTCAAAAATGGGAATATCACGTTGTACTGGGATCGAGCTATCATCACTGACAGGACTATTGTAGCTAATAAACCTGATATAGTGTTGATAGATCGATCAGAGCGCCGCGCAATAATGCTCGATATCACCATTACACATGGCGAGAATCTTGTGAAAGCCGAAAAAGAAAAACAAATAAAATATTTGGATTTGGATCACGAGGTTATCGACATGTGGAATGTGGATTCGGCAATATTTGTTCCGATAGTTGTATAGGTTCACGGTCTGATTACCAAGAGCCTCGATCAACATCTCAAGAGGCTCGCGTTAGGCAGTTGGGTCAAGGGTTTGATGCAGAAGGCAGTGCTCCTCGACACGGCACGTACTGTGAGGAGATTTCTATCTCTGGAGCCTTAACCACCGGTAGCTTGGTCCCTGTACCCGATGCCGGTGGGTCACTATTTTTTATATTTTTAAATAAATTTGTTTTTTTTTATATGGATGGTATTTAAAAATAAAATTTATATGTATTTCAAATTTAATAAAGGAAATAATAATAAGAAACCTGATATAGTGTTGACAGATCAATTAGAGCGCTGCGCAATAATTATCGATATCACCATTCCACATGATAAGAATCTTGTGAAAGTCGGCAAAGAAAAACAAATAAAATATTTGGATTTGGCTCACGAGGTTGTCGACATGTGGATTGCGGATTCGGCAATTATTGTTCCGATAGTTATATCGGTTCACGGACTAATTGCCAAGAGCCTCGATCAACATATCAAGAGGCTCGCGTTAGGCAGTTAGGTCAAGGCCTTGATGCAGAAGGCAGTGCTCCTCGACACGGCATGTATTGTGAGGAGTTTCCTCTCTCTGGAGCCCTAACCATTGGTACCCGATGCCGGTGGGCTACAATTTTTTATATTTTTAAATATATTTGTTTGTTTTTATATATCCAGCCATAAGGTTTGTTAAAAATGAAAATGCAATTTTTTTTAAATGAAGTATTGTAATATTATTAAAGGACAATGCCCATGTCAGTATGGAAATCGGTTGCACACTTTTTTTTGCTATGTCACATAAGTATAAACTGCATTAAAAAGCCTGCATTAAGTATTATCTGAAATATAAACGCATATTGTAACAGAACTTGGGGTTACTGAGAAATTAAATTATTACAACGAGAAAAACAACAAACACAAGAAAATATTGTGACACAGACTGTTGAACTGACGTTTTAGTAAGACAGGGATACCATGTATAAATGGGTCTGAAGCAGGTCGTCCCATTCGCAACTCGTCCAAATAGCTACTTGTCCCATTCGTAACTTGTCCCATTCTCAAATCGTCCCATTCGCGTCTCGTCCCATTCGCAGCTAGTCCCGTTCGCGTCTCGTCCCATTCGCAACTCGTCCTATCCTCCATTTATTTTCGCAACTCGTCCTATTAGCTACTTGTAGCGTTCTTGGCTCGCATTGGGTTATATACCTTTTTTTTTTTTTTTTTTTTATCGTAACTGAATAATAATAATAATGGCTGCAAATCATTTATTTTCTTAAAAAATATAGTTTGAAGTGAAAAAAGCTGTGACTTTAATCTAAAATTATATAGAATTTATAAGCTTATTGAGTTAAGCTCGCCTTTGTACATGTACTTTTTATTGTGTATGCAGTCTCACTTTTCTCTGGTGCTTATCTCTTCACCTATTCACCCTTTTATGAAAAAATTTCTAAGTCCTATTTTGGTTCAAATTTTTCTAAGTCTTTTTCATAGCGCCCCGTTTCATACACAAGCTATGAAAAAAACACTTAGAAAAAATTCCAGCAAAAAGGACTTATAAAATTTTCAATCAAAAACCTGTGCCACACCTCTCCAACTAAACACTAATGAAGGTTAAGGCCACTGAGGTCAAGATCACTACGGTCACCACTGTCAAGGTCACAAAGGTCTCGGGTGTTCAAGACCACAATGGTTTCTGGGGTCAAAGTAATAGAGTTCACTGGGGTCAAGGTCACGAAGGTCATCAGTAGCAATGATAAAGGTCACGCATGATACCGGGGTCAAGGTCACAAACGGCGTCGGGGTCAAAGTCACAAAGGTCGCCGGTGTCAAGGTCACAAAGGTCACCGGGGCCAAGGTCACAAAGATCATCGGGTCAAGGGCTTAAAGGTCACTGGGGTCAAGGTCACAAAGGTCTCCGGGGTCAAGGTCACAAAGGTCACCGGGTCATATAACCCCGATGACAAGGTCGATGACCCCCAAGGTCAAGGTCAATGACCTAGGTCGTGTGCCCTCATGGTTCCCCACCCTTATACTCCCACATCCCACCGGATCCCGAAGGTATGATGAGGCGAAGTTTTTTGGTCGAAAATTTTCTGAGTCTTTTATTCTTAGCGCCCCGTTACGTATCCACTGACCCAATATTTTACAACTTTAACTGATTATCACTAATAATTTAGGAATACATACACGAAATATTAAGATTTCATAACTGCAATATATTTGAATGTCACATTGCGAATTATTATGACATATTATTATTTAACCATTTGATTTTAAAAAGATTGGTATATTTGCATTCTACCGCCAATGATTTATTTTATATATTGGTAACAATTAAATTAAAATGGAGACGATTATTCATTCAATTTTCATATCTTTATAAGTTAAATTCAAACCCCAAGTTCTTTAGAAGCGATTTAGTATTGAAAAGTCATACTATAATCAATATAATTTTTTAACATTTGAATTATTGACACGAACGTCTAAAAGCGCAACCAAGAATGGGCATTCTCCTTTATACCTACATATTTATTAATGTCTTAGTAAAAAATAAAAGTACACTTTATTCGAAATGGCCACCTTTGGCTTTTATACAGGCTTTTAATCTGTTAGGCCACGAATCTATGGATTTACGCACTGTTTCCAAGGGAAATTTTTCCACTGCTTGCTCCAAAGATTTTTAAAGAGACTCAATGTCGCCGTATCCTTTAGAGCAGGCTATGTCCTCTAAAACTGACCATAATTTGTAGTCTAAAGGGTTGAGATTGGGCTAGATGAGGACCAGTCTTCAGCTCATAAAAAGTCTGGAACGTTGGTTTTTAGCCAGGCTTGGGTAGTTCGTGCTGTAACAGGGATAGTTAAATTTAAGGTTTATTATAAGTTACAAGTTATTAGAAGTTAATTGTTGGTTTGATATAAGGTTATAGCAAATTAAACATGAGACTAGTTTTACCTTTCATATATTAAATTGAATTATCAATTGTAAGAGGTCTCAAGGGTGAGTACACATAGATTTAATTAAGATTTGAACTTGAACAATTAAAAGAAGATGTGAGGATGTGAAAAACGGCCCGCGGCAGCCAGGAGTCTGCACTTAGCTCTGCCTGTAGTATCCGCCCGGCGTGTCGCGCTGGCACCAACCGCTGCGTGACTCGCTCGGCGGACCAACGGCTCAGTACCAGAGCTATGCACTTGTGGAAGCGATGCAGAAAATTAGGGGCTCGCAAAACCGCTGCACTGTCATTTATAACGTCGGCTGAAAGAAGCGACTTGGTGGGAGTTCATAGATAATATGCCACAGGCGATAGAGTTGACCACAGCTAACCATAGACAGAGTCGATGAAGGAATACAGATAATATTAGTACACTATGAATCGATATCAACTAAGGAATCGACTACATATTCCACTAATATCCTTAAAAGTACAATGTGCATTGTTACAGTGCCTTGTGACCAGGAGCAGTCCTGCTGGAAAGTCCACGGTATATTTTTAAAAAGTGTATTACTGAGAGGATTCACAACATGATCCAAGACAGTATCTTGATACACTTTGGCTGAAGTTTTCACTCCTTTTTCACAAAAATGGCCGACGGCTCCATACCCACTTTGTGCAAGGCGATAACTGCGATCCTATGTTCTTTAACACCCCATTCCATATTGTAATTCGAAAATGAACACGAAAAAATATGTGAAATGGTGCGAAATCGAAAGAAGTTTTTAAAATAATATACGTGTTCCAAATTCACAATAATTAAAAAGTTGTAAAAGAAAGAAAAGTTTTGATGTAACAGTATTTATGGCCAGACTAGTTAAAAATATAATTTATATGTATTTAAAGTTTAGTAAAGGAAAATAAGAATATATATATTTTTTTTTTTACCGACGAAAAAACGGAAGAGGTTCTCAAATCGACGCATATATTTTTTTATGTATGATCACGCATAACTTAACACAATGGTAGTCCGATTTTGATCATTCTTTTTTTATTGGAAAGAGTATACCCCGAAGTTGGTACCATATAAATTTGAAAATAAAAATCCAACCCTAAAGGTAGGAAAACAGGAGATGATTGGTTGTTCACTCACTTTTTGTAAGTCGACGCGTATATGCGTATATACGCGTATATATACGCGTATATACAAAGTCCGCCGGCAACCCTGGGGTTATCCTTTCCAGAGCTTACCCGGGGTGCCCGGCAACGGACACTTGGGGAGGACACCGTGCGGTTTTAGTCGAGACACGACATAACCACCCCCGCTGGCCAGCGGGGGGGTATCCGGAGGGATTTCCGCACGTAAAAAAAAAAAAATTTTATGTTGAAATTTTTTATGTATAATCATGCATAACTTTTTACAGAGTAGTCTGATTTCCATATTTCTTTTTTATTGGAAAAAGTATACCCCAAAGTTGGTCCCATATAAATTTGAAAAAAAAATCTAACCCTAATGGTAGGAAAATAGGGGTGATATATTGTTCACTCAAAGATTTTAGTGCTGAGTTGAGTGGTAGAAAAAAAAACTCACGATGAATGAGCTTCAGACCTGTCAGTCTCTTCTGTGTAGACCTCTTAGTCTCTGCACTTCTGCTAAAGCTCGTGAGGTTTGTGTAATACCTTATTTGGCTCTAGATCAGAATGATAAAGCAATACCCTCAAGTGTTTTTACTCTACTCAGTGCCACATATGCTTACCCTTTGGCAAAGACTTTCTTTCCGAGGTCAATTACAGCTTTATCAAGGGTCGTGCCTTGTAATTTGTGTACCGTAACGGCCCAGTATAAAATTATCGGCAACACCCTGCGCTCAATGTCGCCATAACCCTTCGTACCTTGAAAAGTTGCAACCGGTGGAGGTATGGCGACACAACCATCACTATCTTTTAGTCTGCTTCCTATGCTTTCATCGTCAAATTTGACTAATATGCTGTCCGGTAATTCCCCTTCCTCTAGTTGATGCCTGCGTAGTGATGTACATTTTATTGTTTTTGCAATACCCATAGCACCATTGAAGAGGCCGTCAGATACTGATATATTACGTATCAACATCACACGGGATTCGACAGCTAATTTTATATCAGAAAAAGTTCACCACAATTGTTCACATCTTTTGGAAAAACATAATCTGGTGATCGCTTTCCATAGGTAGCAACTTGAAGAGCTAGCACTAGCACTTCATTTATGGCATGGATTGTACATACGTGAGTTTGTTTTGATTTTTTTTTCACGTAATTAGATTCTACTTACTTAGAAGATACTTCTTACTTCTTTTTTTCATATGAGCAGTATTTTTTGTAAGCCTGTTTTTTTAAGTATTTATATTATACCACAAACAATGGCTAATATGAAAGTTAATAGCTTAAGTAAGGTAGGTAGATATTTTAAAAGCAAACAAAAAAATTAAGCATGTAGTAATTAGAGAGCCACAAAAAAATATGAAATAAAAACTTTTGAATAAAAAATTAAACCGCCAAAAAAACTGAAAAGCAAAAAATAATAAACCTTTTTTATTTAACTTTAATAACTGACTTCTTAAACTAATAAAATTATATCCAAGTATATATTTTTGTAAATAATTGAGTTTTTAAAATTATCCTTCATAACTAAGTTCTTAAACGAATGTAAGTATAGTAAGTAATTTTGAGTCGGCGCCAAACAATCAATGTACAAAGATTACTAAATTACCTTAAATTTAATGAAATAATTGAATCTCATTACCAATACAACATGAAATCTCCAGCGATAAACATTAACATTCCAAAAAATACGCTCTCCGCACGACCACTCGCAACCACTTATGCCCGTTCGGGTTGTTGTCTCGCTGACATTAACTTCGTGAACGCTCGGCATTTTCCAGCGACGGGGCATGTCGCGCCGCGCCACCGCCGAGCATTAGGCTTTACGTAATGAATCAATTACATAGCTTGTTTGGCGCCGATTCAAAATTACTTAGCTATACTTATATTTGTTTAAGAACTTAGTTATTAAGGTTCATTGAAACCTTTACAAAAAAATATACTTAGATTATTAAGGTTAATTAAAAAAGGTTTATTATTTTTGGCTTTTTGGTTTTTTCGGCGGTTTAATTTTTTGTTAAAAAGTTTTTATTAATACATCATAAATCGTAAACCGCATTTTACCTTTCAGTCAATCAACTCAATTATAAAAAAAATTACTTACTGCTACGGAACCCTTCACGGGCGAGTCCGACTTGGCTGGATTTTTAATCTTAGTAGTTTAGACAATAAATATCATGTATTTATAATAATTTATGTGTTATTAGGGGAGACCTATGTCCAGCAGTGGACTAGAATAGGTTAATGATGAAGTAATGAATACTTTGACATCAAGAAAATAATGATAGAAATTAGACAAAGAGGAAGTTGTAGAAGTTTCTAAGTTAGAAGTCAGCTTGAGTAGGTGCTTTTACTGGTATACTTATCCTATATTGCTTGTAAGGCTTGCATTCCTATGGTTAGAATGTTAAAGGGGTCCATCTAGTGAGTCAACGAGTCACTCTCTACCAAAGCTACAAATCATTTGCTATTGATGGCAGCTGCATATACACCTATTACAGTAATTAATTTATTCATTTGATTTCAATTCTTGAATTCAATTCTATAGACCAATTATATTTGTTTACAATATCAACTTTTTTGAACTTAAACAGATTAAATGAACACTGGGGGTTATCAGAACTCCTCACTTCTTCTTAATCGGATGCCTTGACATTGAAGAAATTAGAGGAGGGTTTGAGGTCTTTAGAAAGTGGGGATAAGGTTGGCAAGAACCATGCCATGGGTTAGGAACAATATGGAAGTTACCAAGGGGAACATATTTGAAATGACAGTGACAGCAGGCGATCGACTGCACGGATGGCATAGTAGAACTTTGAAATCATGGATGAAAGACAATTGTATATAGTCGAGTAGACAATACTAAGATGGTAGTAAGAATAAACCAAATAATAAATAAGTATATAAGAGTATGTATATACTTAGGTATATATAGAGTATATATATTCTGGTAGTAAGAATAGACAAAATATTAATTCTTATTATGTCTATTCTTACCACCAGAATTATTGCTTATATTGAATATACTGCTGTCACTGTGATTTCAAATATGTTCCCCTTCATTGTAAATTTCATATTGATATTGTCGGAAGTTTACGCGAATGTCACACATTGAAATAAAACTATTTTTTTTTTAAATGGATTCTATCATCTATCATAGCAGCCTTCCCGTGACCATGGCTGCTGAAATGCAACCGAAACGTCGGGATCAATATAAAATATAAAATAACATCAAATAAATCGCGATAGAATCCGTTAAAAAAAATCGTGTTATTTCAACTTCCATATTGTTCCTATCCCATGGCATGGCTCTTGCCAAACTTATGCCAACTTTCGAAATATCTCAAACCCTCCTCCAATTTCTTCAATGTCGGGGCATCCGAGAATCTACTAGAAGAAGTGAGGACTTGTGATAAACCTCAGTGTTCATTTAATCTGTTTTAGTTCAAAGGTCTGGGTTATCTAATACACTCTATCTCAACAATAACAATTTGATTACTACTTTGGGTGAAAGTGTATTATTCTTGCATACTATAAATATGTACGCGCAACGCATTCATCAGTTAATTTAATACTGTTAAATCGTAACCATGTCTAGAGATCTTAAAAATAAAGTGATTGTTATAACTGGAGGAGCTGAAGGCATTGGATATGAAGTCGCTGATAGATATCTTCAGAAAGGAGCAAGCACCACTATCCTTCTTGACATCAATGAAAAACTTGGAGTAGCAGCTGCAAAAACACTCAACACGAAGCACGGAAACAATAAAGCAGTTTTTATGAAATGTGACGTAACTACTGATATAGAGACAGTCTCGAAGAAAATATTCAGTTCTTATAAGGTTGATGTTCTTCTAAATAATGCAGGAATACTCAACGATGCTGTTCCTAAAAAGACCATTGATATCAACGTGACTGCTGTTTTAGAATGGGGCTTGAAGTTTTGGGAACACATGAGAACAGACAAAGGTGGAAAGGGGGGTACTATTATCAACTTGGCGTCGATATACGGTTATCGAGTTGATCAATTTCTACCAGTTTACCAGGCCTCGAAATTCGCAGTCATGGGATTCACAAAATCTTTGGGACATGTTGCCAACTTCGAAAGATCTGGTGTTAGAGTAGTAGCAATGTGCCCTGGTTTCACTGAAACTAAGATGACAGAACAGCCAATCATATGGGATTCAACACAAAAGAATGAGTTCAGCAAATTTGCGAAAGCCCAGCAATGGCAGAAAGTGGATGCTGTTGGTAACGCAGCCGTAGAGATCTACCAAAAAGCGGATAGTGGGACGGCTTGGCTGATCGAAGGCGCTCGACCTATCGTTGAGGTTGCAAAGTAAATGCTTGAAAAACTGTTCTATATTTATTTTATAAGTTAATATAATAAAATATTTTTTACAGAGATTTTTTAAATTACTTGTAGATACTGAGTATTATATAATATGTCGCAATGCAATAAAAAGATTTAGTGAAATTCCTTCAATATTTATGTATGTAGCATGAATGAATGTGATTAATATTATTATGATTCCGATAAAATATGTTAAGGTAAAATGTATTGTGATAAATGCCACATAGTTTTACTAGCTATGCGTCATCCGACGACTAAACGACGTATTTTTTGTAATAACAGACCCACAAGAACTTATTGTATATAAACCATTATTTCTTTGATTTAGGTATGGTTCTAAGTTGGATATGGCAGGTAAATTATGAAATTAGAGTGAACGCAGTTGACATACGGTCATTGCGCAGTATGTGTGGAGTAAGTAGGCTGATAGAAAGAAGAATACAGATAATAATATACGAGAATGGTGAGGCCTGAAAGAGAACGTTGTAACGAGAATTGAATAGGGTGAGTATGGTAAGGTGGGTATGCTAATGTGACTTGGGCACGTAGAACGAATGAGTACTGAGCTTATAACACACCGAGTATGTTTAATTAAAGAAGTATTCACGTCAAAACTACAAGTATAGGCATAAAGAATCATAACAACCACAAATGAGCATTCCCTAATATGACCAACCGCAGCGAGGGCCTCAGGGACCGCTCTCAAAACGAGCTCCCACAGCTGAGAATTCACCTTTTGACATCACTAATCTCGTAGCTATACAAAAGACGGTCGCGGGAGCACTCAGCTTGATTGTATCTGGCGAAGCCTTTGTTAGATTCGTAGCACAAGTTCGTAGTTATTTCGTAGCACCCGTACATACCGTGTTTGGTCACAGAATTCACTTTGTTGCAAATACTGTTTGTTGGATGCGCTATAATTTCAGATTTGAAATTCCTTGAATTTTTCACTTTTTGTTTTTTTATAGCTTCTGTGCAACAAAAAATGCAAATTTCTATAAACTTATTCGCGAAGAGAGTTAGAGGTGTTCCCAGCTGACGGCAATAGGTCCCACCACCTACTACGTGAAACAGTTAAATATAGGTGTCGACAGATTTCTGCCAACTCCTTTCGAAATTTTTAAGCATATTAACGGCCTCTGTGGCGTAGCGGTAGTGCATTCGACTGCTACAACAGAGGGCGCGTGTTCAATTCCCGCTCAGTGCAAATATTTGTATGCATGAATATGTCTATTTGCATTGCTCTGGGTATTTCTATGTATAATAAAAATATATATAAAAATCTAGTGGGGCGGAAATCACACAGTGATTGTCAAACTTCGGGCCATACTTAGATATTTTTGTTGCAGTACTTTCATTCAAAATTGTTCAAAACTTGTGAACAGACCTTAGGCTTTATGCATATTATTCGACGCGTCTTTATATATTGAGCAATAAATATTATGAAAATGAAATCAAATCAAACGTCTTCGACGTCAAAAACACAAAAAAATGATTTTTTAACGACAATTTGTATGGTATGAACGTACAAACCCCAAAATCTAATCAGCAAGCTCATTCTGTAAAATACAAATAAATTGTCGAGTCTCACTCATATGATAGACCTCCCTTCGAATAAGAATATTCTTAATCTTGATTTGGCATGCTGATTTGCACTTGCGAAGTGAGGTGAGCTTCAAATCATAGCCCGTCGGTCTAGAGATAAGCATATTTAGAAAAACTAAGTCGAGGAACCTCGACTACTTTTTCTAAATATGCTTATCTTATCTTTTTTAACATTATACGTATTGTTTTGTGTCTTACTTAATAATCTTTCGCTTCATTGCCATAAAACTGCAATTCTTATAAATAATTACATATTATAAGTTGAAATTAGCGGCGTTTTAATTTGAACTAGGCTCTACCGTGTGAGCGTCTTTGTCATAGACAACGTGTTTTATGACGAAGTTTGCTTAGAACTTTTAATTTGACAGATTGAACTGAATTTTCGTTCTAATTATATCGCAAAAAGTTCCTAGTGTTGAAATTAACATAATTAAACATTAAAACATAAAGTAAGTTATTATTATGTTACTTAAGAAATTCTTTGGTTCATGTCATCTACTTAAAACTTAGCTTTACAATGTTTTCTTTTTATTGTAGTATTAAAGGACGAGTGGTATCTCGGGCTCTAATTTTGAACAATATTCAACCTTGGCCAAGGCTTTCAAAAGCAGCTACTGTGAGAGATGCAAATAGAAAAATGTAGGAGAACCTATCTCTTTGGAAGACTGTAAAAATGTGGACAACGGTTTGTTTATCTTTCGATTTTACAATACATACCTATAGGTAAACAATTTCAAGCTTTAAACAGTTTCAAATAAAAGGGAGCTTTACGATTTTGCACATGAAACAAGACTCGTGATGGAGCAGAAGTAGTGGAATTATCTGACCTTGAAGAAAAAACATAACATAGACATAAACTCACGCCTTTATCCCCGAAGGGGTAGGCAGAGGTGCTAGCACCCACATTTCGCCAGTTTATGTTTAGGTCCCAATGTAGAAAATATATTGGCGATAATAAGTGTTTAGTTTTATTAATATTTGCTTTCATCAGTTTGTAGGGCAAGATAATATGTACCTATACCTGTTATACTTATTTATATACCTCTACAAAGCGAATTATGAAAACTAAATTGTCCAAGTGTTGTATGCACAGCATACAACTGGTTTAAAGTCATGTTAAAAACTCATATGTTATACATACACTAAATAATAATATTGGTTCTAGGAGTCACAAAGTTCCTGCCAAGAACCCTGACTCAATCCCAGAGTTGGTGCCCAAAGAAACTTAGTTGATGACTATCTACACCCATTGCTTCATTTGCTAAATGTACCTTGATCGCTACTGGTATCTCTAACACTTCATCATCCCGTGTTAACATGCCATGTAAGTCTATATAATTTGTTGAATATTAATAGATTATTCACAACAATAAATATTATTTTAAACCTGCACAATGTGTTGTGCAACATTGTGGTACTTGTGTGTATAGTTAGTTTTTGAGATAAAATTTGTAAATCCAGTTGGTATATTTGTGATCTTTTGTTCTAAATATTTATATTTTAGAAGATTGGTCACACTGATGTTACAAAATGTTTTGAAACATTATTGAACATTAGCTAACAGTATGAGTTTAGTAAATGAGTGTGTAAGAGTTGCTCCCATAAGAGCCAAACAAACTGAAATTAGATTTTTGGTCTTGTGATTGACCCTTGGTGACCTTAGTAAATGTGACATTCATCTTCACAGTGGTTTCCCAGTTAAAAGTAGAAAATAAAGAAAAAGCATGCACAAACAAAAAAAGGTTTAGTGGGAGTAATTATAGTCCGACCACCACCCAACCCAACTCAAACATGTTACCCCGTGAATGTGTTATTATAGTTCATTCCAAATAATGTTCATAATGCATTTGTTATTGTTGTAGCAACTGCCAGTCGTGGAAGCAGAAGTAGGAGAGTCTTGTCACCACCACCGCAACAGCAGTCCTACTTATCTAGTCTGTAAAGAGGTTGAAGAACAATATTCTGCGCCATAATTACTCGATTATGGACACCTACATACACAATAATGCCGAAAGAGCCCGCTCGGGGCATTCGAGATAGGCTGAAGTTATTGGCAGATCCATTAATAAAATAAAATATTTATTTGTAAACTGTATTTTAATTTATTTAGTCATACAGAGGGGGATATTTATTTTAGAAATAACATATGAACTGGAAACAAAATTATATAAACTAAAATATTAACATTCTAAAAAAGGGGATGGAGTAGGTATGTACAAAGTAAAAGGTAAAGCACCTAAACTTACTTTGTAAAAAAAAATGTACAAAGTAAGTTTAGGTGTCAAAGACTTTATCCCCATCGATGTCGACTGGTAACATACCCAAAAGCCTATCATTGCTACGTTGGATGGCAATGGCAATCTTGGAAGATGAGAAGACGCTCGTTGCGTTCCACACCAAAGGCCTATCCATCTTCCGAGGTACAAAACATACCGTCTGATCACTTATCATCCTCACGCACCAAACCTGCAGGTTCAAGCACAGCCGGAACACCGGCGGTGACAAGAGCCCGGCAGATAATATCGTTTATTATCATTTCGTAAAGATTCATTTTTATATGTTTTGATTTTGCCATTTACACAACCATCTAACTAGAATGTAGGTACTTGTATTTCTTTCCATCCTAAGGTTGCCTGGAAAAGATGCCTCTTAGCGATAAGGCTTCCCTTGTACTTCTTCATTCGAGCTCCAATCCCAGTCGCACTTTGGGGCAGGGGTTCCACTCTCCTTTTATTGGTTTCTTTTGGCTTTTGGGAGCGACTGCCATCTAACCTCCAAACCCCATGAAGATAGTCTGCTCCAGGCGCATCTCATCCATCAATCAGCCTAAACGCATTCTGTGAGAACATTTTGTCATCTTCGCACTTAGTTAATGACGTCACATTGTCGAGCGTCTAGTTGTAAGGTGAACCCAGTGATGAGTGAACCTCATGTGTGAGTTTTTGACACTTAAAGTACGTTCGTGGCATGCTGTAAGCAAATTTCCGCCTCGAATATCGAGTAACGACACTGTCGAAGAACGAATTCATTTGTCATTTTGAAAGTTAAACAAAATCTATCGAGATTTGTGTGAACTAGATTTATGAGGGTGTAACAATTAAATGTTTTAGAGTTTTTGAGTTAAATTTAGGAATATTACCATAATGAACATTTTGCAGGCGTTATATTAATACCTATATATAAAGACCAACTATGCACTTAGTTAATTAATTTACGTAAATTTAGTTAGATAGGTAGGTACCTAGTTCTTTCCATGACTGTATTTAATTGCAAGAAGCATCTTCATCATCATCTTAGCGTAGCTACCGGTTGCATCCGAACCTTTCATAGCGGAGCCCAGGGTCAGCTTCCTCTTTCTCCTCCTTTTAGTTTGGTTTATACGGCTTTTATGGAAGCGACTACCGGCTGACCTTCCAACCCTCAGCGGAAAGCCTGCGCTTGAGTGTCGTCCATTAGTCAGCTTGTGTATCGGTTTGCAGATTAGGTTGGCTTGGGCCCCGATGATCTTATTGGGGCCCCAAAAACATTCATAGCGTAGTATATTCCATAGATAGCATAGATCTAGATCTTCATTATACACCAACGGTTAACACAGACGCAATGAATATGGGGCTCCATCAAGATCTACAGGGATCAAGCCAAGCTCACCTGCAAGCCGATATACCTACGAGACGTACCGTACCGGCGTAACGTACGAAAAACCCTGCGCTCTGGTGCAAGCTTTCCTCATAGTGTTGGGAGATCAGACGCCAGCCGCTCCTATAAAAGCCAAAACAAAGCATCCCACAGTGCGAACCTTAGATGTGACTGACATTGTAACTCAAATGAAGAAGTACAATGGGAAGCCTTATCGCTAGGAGCCATCTTCCAGGCAACCTTAGGATGGAAAGAAATACAAGTACCTACATTCTAGTTACAAGGTGGTTTAGATGTCAAAATCAAAACATAAAAGAAATTATATGTATGACTTAATAAATTAAAATACAGTTGACAAATAAATAATTTATTTTATTTTATTAACACATCTGCCAGTAACATCAGCCTATCCTGAATGCCTCGAGCGGGCTCTTTCAGCATTATTGTGTATGCAGGGTGTCCATAAATAATCCAGTAATTATAATGCAGAATATCGGTCCACTTGTTCTTCAACCTCTTTAGAGACTAGATAAGTAGGACTGCAGTTGCAGTGGTGGTGACAAGACTCTCCTACCTCTGCTTCCACGACTGGCAGTTGCTACAACAATAACAAATGCATTATGAACATTATTTGGAATAAACTATAATAACACATTCACGGGGTAACATGTTTGAGTTGGGTTGGGTGGTGGTCGGACTGTAATTACTCCCACTAAACCTTTTTTTGTTTGTGCATGCTTTTTCTTTATTTTCTACTTTTAACTGGGAAACCACTGTGAAGATGAATGTCACATTTACTAAGGTCACCAAGGGTCAATCACAAGACCAAAAATCTAAATTCAGTTTGTTTGGCTCTTATGGGAGCAACTCTTACACACTCATTTACTAAACTCATATTGTTAGATAATGTTCAATAATGTTTCAAAACATTTTGTAACATCAGTGTGACCAATCTTCTAAAATATAAATATTTAGAACAAAAGATCACTAATATACCACCTGGATTTACACATTTTGTCTCAAAAACTAACGATACACACAAGTACCACAATGTTTCACAATACATTCTGCAGGCTTAAAATAATATTTATGTCTGTGAATAATCTATTAATATTCAAAAAATTATATAGACTTACATGCCATGTTAGCACGGGATGTTGAAGTGTTAGAGATGCCAGCAGCAATCAAGGTACATTTAGTAAATGAAGCAATGGGTATAGATAAGATAGGCATCAACTAGGTTTCTTCGCATACCAACTCTGGGGTTGAGTCAGTGGTTGCTTCTTGGCAGGAACTTTATGACACCTAGAACCAATATTTTTATTTAGTGTATATTTAACATATGGGTTTTTAACAAGACTTTAAACCAGATGTATGCTGTGCATACAACATTTGGACAATATAGTTTTCATAATTCACTATGTACAGGTATATATATATTTTTTTAATTCTATGACATTATACACAGCTCTTTCTAGACTCAAAGTAAGCATAGTTTGACTAGCTTGTGTTATGGGTTCCAGAATGCGGATAAGCATACTTATACACTTTTTTTATAAATACATACAAATTATATATATAAACATGTATAAAATAGATATAGGTACATATTATCTTGCCCTACAAACTGATGAAAGCCAATATTAATAAAACTTTCTTCAAGGTCAGATAATTCCCCTACTTCTGATCGTTTTACAGTCTTGTTCATGTGCGAAAGCGTAAAGTTCAGTTTCAAATAAGTTACCTTTTATTTGAAACTGTCTAAAGCTTGAAATTGTTTACCTATATGTATCGTAAAATAGAAGATAAATAAACCTTTGTCCACATTTTTACACAGTCTTCCATAGAGATAGGTTCTCCTACATTTTTCTATTTGCACCTCTCGCAGTAGCTCCTTTTGAAACTTTTGGCCAAGTTTGAATTTCTTTTTAAGTTCCATTGTTCAATTTGAACCCAAAATGGATGACACTCGTCCCATGGTACTACGAAAACAACAATACATTGTAAAGTAAAGTACGATGACATGAACGAAATATTTTTTAAATAATATATAATAACTTACTTCATGTTTTAATATTTAATTATGATTATTTCAATACTATTCCTTTTCGCGATCAAAAATAATAACAAAATTTCAGCTTTATCTGTCATGTCAAATCTCAAATCAAAAGTTAGAACAAATTTCATCTTAAAAAATGTTGTACCTGTGGCAAAGACGTTCACACGTAGAGCCTAGATTAAAATAAAAGGCCGCTATTTTCAACTTATGAATATGGAATTATTTTTAAGAACTGCAGTTTTATAGTAATTTAGCAAAATATTATTAAATAAGACACAAAACAATACGTATAATGAGAAAAAAAGGAAAGTCAGAAAATCTTGACTTAGTTTTTCTAAATATGGTTATCTCTAGTCAAACGAGCTTTGATTCGAATCTCACTTTGCTTCGACAGTGCGAATTCGATGTTTAAAGCATGCCAAATGAAGGTCAAGAATGTTCTTGTTCGAAGGGAGATCTATGGACTGAGTGAGATAGGGCTTTGCACTGGCGATGATTTTAGTCTACGGAGATTATTCACCGGTTTTCAATAATGTCCGGTAATTGTTCGGAGAATTACCGGAGATTTTACGACCTAAATAGTACGTCTTAAAATGAAAATGTATTGTTTAATGAATACTAGGGAATTAAACGTTATTAATATCACATTAGTATTACGTTTTACCCATTGAATATTTTATCTCAAACATAAATTCATATTTTGTAAATCAACAAAATATTACAGTTTATTAAGCATTTACAAAAAATATTGTATAGAAGCAGTAATTATTACTGATGTCAATAAAATTGATTCAATAATAACTAATGAACATTAGGCACACCGGTAAACATTAAAAATAAGTAAAGTAAAAATTAGGTATTTGAATAAGATTACAGATATTCATTTAAGAAAACAAGTGATTGTGGTTCAAAAGATATAGCAATATAATTTAGCGCACAGACGTTCTATACCTACTTTTTGACCACTCACACTATTCAGTGGTTTCAAATGATTATATTGGAAATATGGTCTCAAAATTACAGAGACTAAAATTGCCATAAATGAATATTGTGTTAATGTATTTTGTTTTCGTCACACTTACTAAAATCATCGTCTAATAAATTATTGTATTTTATTTAGAATAAATGAAATAAACACCTGACTTTTATATAACTGGATAACAAAATTCCGGAGATTAAGAAAAAACCCGGTGATTCGCAAATATGCCGTAATCTCCGGAGATTCTCCGATTAATTAATTAAGTGCATAGATGATTTTTATATAGGTATTTATGTAATGCAATAACGCCCCCACAGTATTTAATACAGTTATATTACTAAATTTAACTCGAAACCACCGGCTTTAGTTGTTACACCCACTCACATCACTAGTTCATCACAAATCTCGATAACTTTCGTTCAACTCATAAAATGACAATTATATTCGTTCTTCAACAGTGCGGAAATTTGATATTCGAGGCGAGAATTTACTTACAGCATACCATATCCATACATTATATGTCAAAAAACTCACGCATGACTTTCACCTTACAACGGCGCTCGACCATGTTACATCACCAAATTTACAGAATGCGAAATTGAAATCTCACCGCGAATTCAGCTGTCGATATAGTGAAATGTTCTTACAGAATGCGCTTGCAGTTCTTCCCATTAACCAAACAATATGATTGGCGAAAGATTTTTTTAAATCGGATAAGTGGTTCTTGAGTTATTGCGTAAACAGGCATCCAGACATCCAGATATCCAAACTGACAGACCGACACAAAATTTTTTTTTGCTTAATTAGACTTAGAATCATGTGAAACGTCGAGAAAAGTGATAAAAAGTGGGTGTAAGATTTTTTTTTTTTTGCGTGTATTTAAGACTTCGGTGTCCACCTGGTTGGTGGCCCGAAGTAAAACTATAACTTATAAAAAATGTAACTTTATCCGCATTCTGGAACCCAAAACACAAGCTAGTTAAACTATGCTTGCTTCGAGTCTAGAAAGCGCTGTGTAGAATGTCGTAGAATATTTGTAATTATTATTACATGTAAATTTTTTACACTACTAAGGTGGCAGATAACCCTTGCAGATCCTTAATGCAAAAGTAATGTTTGCACATTGTCAAACCAATACCATTTAAGAATACGGACGGGCTACGTGGCGTGGCGCTGTGTAGAATGTCGTAGAATATTCATATTTATTCATATTCAATAACCCTTGCCACCTGAATATTTAAATATTACTACTGAGCTTCTCTTTATTACAGGGCTCCGTTAAGATCTTCAAGACCCATGCTGTCCTCAATTGCTCCGGTACATACACCTGCTGATAAATAGACCAGTTTCTGGCTCAGGCTTCATCTTGGTCAGACGGAAGTCGCTCTCCTAAAAGCCAAATCAAGAGAAAGAGTTAGAGAGCCGATTGCGGGCTCCAAAGTACTAGCTTTGGATGCTACGGGGAATAACATTCTGATGATGATGATGATGATATAAAGAGAGATTGAGAGAACGCTAGTATCCCCGTTGAACGAGTCTACTAGCCTTACCCCCTTCTTTTCCTTTCACAAAAAAATCCCATAGGATCATCTATCTATCCATGCTATTATAAAATTGTAAATAAGTTGTGTCTCTATATTGGAGATATTTAAAAAAAAAAATGTTAATAATGTGCCCGGTAGATGGCAATAGGCTCGCCCCCTATTACATTGGGACCTTAACATAACTGGCGAATCGTGGGTGTGTAAGATACCTCTGCCTATTCCTACGGGAATACAGGCGTGTAGTTATGTTATGTATGTATTTTAAAACTTGGATTATGTTAAATGAACGATACTGAACACAATAGTAGTTTATGCAACTGTCATATAAGAAGGGGTATTAAAACACGAGAGTCTGTTTATACGATAATAGGTTGACTCGAGTGTTTTAATACCTAAGTTATATCAGGGGGGTGTCACTCCGCCGATCTGCGAGAAATTATAAGTACATGCCGGCGGAATCCCCGGGGTTGCTTATTCAGTGGTTGCCCCGCCGTGGGCCGCGACACTCGCGCGCGTGTCTCCCGCATACCAACGTCGCAAGCGCATATTGTATACGATCTATAAAATAAGGGCAATGAAATATTGCATTGCTGCGGGTTGCAGAAACAATGATCAAAATTCGGATTATACGTTTTTAATAGATGAAATTTCAAATGATTTAATAGATGAAATTTCAAGATCAGTTGCAGGCTTAGACGAGACTAATCGATTTACTAGATACAAAGCATTCAACAACCAATCTAGTATTTATGGCAGCTTAAAAATGCCACCAAAAGATTTTATAGAGTATGTACAAAATTTAGAAACCACTTTCATAGAAAAATTTTAAAATTGTGTTCAAAGTAATCCAGGCAGCAAACTTATAGAACTTTTTAGAAATATACCTCCACAATCACCATGTGCATGTTTCCCAGTGGAATATGTATTAAAATTGTTTTGTAGGTTTCGCATATATGCAACAATTAAATTTAACAACCGGCAATTTAAAGATGGTAAAAAAAAGTATATAAAAGTAAGGCATTTGCAGTTAAGTAAGCAATAAATACAGGTCACGCCCGCGTTACCTTTAGTATTTACTTACGTAAACCAATAAAAAGTAATCAGTAAGTAAATATATTGTTTTTTTTTTAATGAATTTGGTTGCTAGCTCCTAGACTATAAAACGCTTATCAGCCGGTCTAAACCAACTGTGACACGTGACTCTTTCTCGAGCGAGAAATTATATTGAGACGGCGTGCGGTTTTAGTCGGTTCAAGCCCGACATAACCGCCCCTGCTGACCGGCGGGGGGGTATCCGAAGGGATTTCCGCACGATAAAAAAAAAAGGTACCTATCTCTTGGGGTGTGACTAGTTGGATCACCTCCAAGTTTGGTGCACCCTGGGCAACGTGGGCGATGACGCATCATTGATTGCTCCTCTGGAGTAGCTAGCGTCAACGTTAACGGCCAAGAGTCTGACCAACCGGCCCTCTTCAGGACCAGCTGACCCCATTGCACGAGGGGGTCGGGGTATGGCGGGCCTTCAAGGCCCGCGGGGGTGGTCGCTCCAGGTACCCCTCTGCTGTTATCAGAGGGGACACTGCGAATGGCACAGGGTCAGTCGGGGTGCGAGGGATATGCTCTATGGGTAACCTTACACCACGGCGTCTGTAGACCCGAGACGGCGTGCGGTTTTAGTCGGTTCAAGCCCGACATAACCGCCCCCGCTGGCCGGGGGGGGGGGGTATCCGAAGGGATTTCCGCACATAATCTCTTTTTGTGCACTACTGTGAAAAAGTGACGGGTGTCGTTATGTCCTGCAACGAGAGTTGCCAAGCAATAAGCATAGTTGTGCTAGACGGGTACCTTATTCTGGCATAGTCGATGCTTGCGCCACAGAATAGACAATAGTGCAAAGCTACCGTATCCGCTTACGATCAGTATCCGGATCCGTACGCTCGTTTGCCACCGACGAAGTTTCAAAAAATGACAACCCTATCTTCGGCAAGGTGCGGAGTAATGTCGACCTTCGCGCCGGGCAATAGAACTCAATGACGGCGCGGCTGGCGTGCGGTCCGTTGCTAATAATAATTAATAGGCACGTAAAAAGGCGGCATTCGTGAACATCAAAACAGAGGGTCTTCTGTACTTGTACTATTATTTATTCTGTGGTTATATGCAGTTTCATACACTACTTTATCTTCACTCATAGGAAAAATTGAAATTAAACAAAGTAGGTAGGTTACAAGGGCACCATTTTTTTTCACAGTTCGAACTGCGCATGCGTGCGCGTTTTTTTTCATATTCAGCCTAAAACCTTAGACTAGTTTAATTAATAAAAAAAGATAGCGATACTATAATGAGTTTTATGATAAAGTTGGCGGTACTATAATAAGTTTTTTTTTTTTTTTTTTTAAACTACTAAAGGCTTTTTTCTATTAAAAAGTTCTTGGTCTGTCTTAAAATCTGCCATTTGTTTGATTGGATTTCGTTAAGTAGAGATATGACAAAAAACGATTACCGAACTCGGCGCGGGTGAAACTACGGGTTTCACCTATTAACCAATAAGCACATACAATAAACCAATCTCGAAAAAGCCGCGGTAGCCTAGTGGTATGGGTAATGGACTGCTGAGACGAGGTCTCGGGTTCGATCCCAGGTTTTACCATAGCACACACCAATGACTTTTCGATGCTTTTATGATATGTTATGTTAATATGTAATAGGTGGCGAGCCTATTGCCATTAATCGGGCACTTATAAACCTGCGATAAATACACACATAACTTCGAAAAGCATCGAAAAGTCATTGGTGTGTGCCATGGTAAAACCTGGGATCGAACCCGAGACCTCGTCTCAGCAGTCCATTACCCATACCACTAGGCTACCGTAGCTTATTGCAGCCGAAATGTTGGGTTCAATGTAAATGATAAAATAACATCAAATAAATCGCAATGGAATCCGATAAAAATAGTTTTATTTCAATTCACTGTGGCTTTTTATTATAGTGACTTGAACACGTAGCTGAGACCTCTGGCGGGCGTTTCCGCTGACTTCCATTAGCCAGTGCCGGATATTGGGGGCGATACGTGACCCGCCCCAGAGACCCCCACTATTGCAAGACACCGCTGTGAGCATTGCAACTGTAAAAGCCTTGGCATATTGCATGTTCCCACTTGAGTGGTTCTGATGGCAAGGAATTTTGATGCAATATAGTTAGTAGTTTATTTAAAAAATAAATAAATGTGTTATTTGTGTAGTAGGATAAGTTTGCGTGCGTATTTAGCTAGTTCTTGAGTGCTGAACTAGCTGTGCTTCGCGGTTTCTCTCGCTAAACTTGGTATTATTCAGGTAGGCGTACATCACGTCACATCGCATCGTAAACTCGGTTTTTTTATATTCAGTCCGTCAATTGACTGCTCCCCGCTAAATGCTAAAAAGCTATGACGAAGTCCAGGAGATACGCGCCACCATCCAGGTGCTTTCGATCCAGATGCAGATCCAAATGTTGTCGATCCTAAAATGGTATGTACTTTCTGAACGTATTTGGCTATTGCTTGGCTTCTAAAGGTCACAGCGTAATATAATATAGCCTATAAGCTTCCTCAAAAAATGGGCTATGAAACGCAAATAGGAAGTTTCAAACTCGCTCTGCCTACTTACAAAGATTAGTGCGTTCAAACTATCAAACAAACTTTTCAGATTTATTATTAGGTCGTTACATATAAAATTGCCGTTTTTCTTGAAGAAATTGGAGGAAACCCAATGTTCAGTACTAACATTTTTGCATTTTTTAGGAATGACTAATCCAAATTTCATGATTTTTTTGTGTATGAATGAGACAACATTAAGCTAACAAACAGCAACTTTTGTTACATTTTTGAAAAAAAGGGACAGCTGTTGCAGTAATACGAAATTTATCATCAAAATGGATATCATTTAGGAAGTACTATTTTTGAAGATCGAATTAATTTATCAAGCGGCCAATAAAAATAAAATTTAATACAGAGTTGTAAAATCTTGAAATCAACTTTCAAACAAAATACAAATAATAGAAATAGCTATTAAAATTACAGGAATAACGAACTCCTGAATTTGTAAGAAAATTTCGGCAATTTCATAGGTAGAGACCTATTTATTAGTATTTAAGACCGATATTCTTAGCAATCCATGGATTCTCCGTGCGGGTGCCGGGTCCATCGCGTTGCTGAGTTGGGAACTCGGGACAGTGCCTGGGACTTGCGACCCAAGTGTAGGTTTAGAAGGGGCCCCTTTTGTTGATGTACATCAACACTCACCTTCACAACCCAAGTTCCCCTCCCTGTCTAACCAAATTTGATACGAACCTACTAGTGCCGCTTTAGACATTCGTCCTAGTAATGAGCTTATTGTAGCTCTCGATAGGCCTAGATCTTTAAGTAGGTTATAGAGAGATTTTGCTGGTATACCTCTCGCTTCCACTTCCACTGCATACAAATTAACCACGTAACCGTTTTTGATTAATTCGTTTGTGAGATCATAGTATTTATTTTTCTTTATTGTGTGGTCCTTCGGTATATTTGTTTCCCACGGTACAGTAAGTTCCACAAGAACCACATGTTTTAACCTCTTAGAATATAGGAATATATCAGGTCTAGATGACGAAACCCCAACATCCTCCGGAATTTTATAGTGCTTTTCATACGTGTCGATTAGGAGAGTCCAATCTGGGGCAGTATCTAAGATTGAATAAGGTTTGTTCCTGGATGTTATGGATGAACCTTCAGACACAAAGTTGATATGACGTCTGTTAGTTGTCAATCCTTTTTGGGCTCTAGCTACTGCCAGACTCATTGCTTCACGTATGATGATAAGCACCTTATCGTGGCGGCGTGAGTAATGGCCTCTATCGAGAAGCACCCTACATCCTACTAATATGTGTCTGGCCGTCCCTATTGCCTCACCACAAGTATAACATTGTTTTTCTGTGGCCTTCCCCCACCTTCCCAGATTACTCTGGTCTGGGAGGGTCATCTGAAAGGCGATAAGATAGAATTTTAACAGGGCCGGCGACCAGTCATAGATCAAGGTGCGCCACTTTAAGACCATCGGTATGCAGAACTCTCCCATTGTCAACCATTCATTTTGGATTTCCAAATTCATCGCGTGCACTCGATATTTATCATTTTCATCTTGTTTTAGAAAGGACTTAAGTATATCCTGGTCCCTTTCTGGCTCTCGTACTCCCAACCCCACTCTGTTCGATCATAAATCGTTTATGGAATAGGAGTCTAGATTCAAGCTCGGACGCGTTATTATCTTTCGGCAGTGCCCTGATTGTGACATCTTGGGATTTACCTAAGATGTGGACTTTGGTAACTCTAAGGTATTTATAGAGCTCCGATGGTTTCTTAAGTTTCATCCCAAAATTATTTTGATCCCTAAATAGAGCAGAGGAATCAGCAGAGTGCGCTAGTCCAAGCCACGATTTTAGCGATTTTATGACAGTTGCATCTATTTTCGCCAGTAAGGTTTTACCGAATTCGTACACCAGAAAAGGCCAAGTCAGACGTGATGTTAAGTAGTTGTCATATATCCAAGCTTTTTTGATATTGTTTAGTGGTAGCTGATCTATCTTATTTAGGTCATTTATAAACGTATCGACAACTTCATCTAAGGATGATGTGCGTCCTTTATAGTCTATCTTTCTCCCAAGAAATTTAAATGGCACCGATTCAGCGACTATGGAAACTGGTTTACCCCCAATGAAGAGTCCCGGGTCGTAAGAGGTAAATTTGGTGTCCCGTCTACCCAGACACAGACAGTGACACTTACTGGGCTTCGTCCTCAGTCCATTTGTCCACGAACAGAACTCATCGACTTCCTTTAATAGTTCCTGACATTGTTTTGGATTACGCGTCAGTATTGCGAGATCGTCAGCAAAAGCTAAGATGGACTCTGAGTATATGTCATTTACTTTAAACCGATAACCCCATTTCTTTTCGTGACGTATTAACCTGGTAATTAAGATATTAATTACTATGTTAAATGCTATTGGTGACAAGCAGCATCCCTGAAACAGTCCCACATTATACCGTAATGGTCCTGTGTGTACTTCTTGGAAGCTTATAGCAAATTTTAGCTGCGAGTAATACGACTCGATTATCTCTATGACCACGGGCGGAAAGTATTACCATTGCAACGCGTATACCATAAGGTAATGTGGAATTGAGCCAAATGCATTTTCTAGGTCTATCCAACATACCGTTATCTCTCTTTCGTATTTTCTGGCATCTTTTAAGCTTTCCGCTAACAGACTATTGTGTTCCAGACAACCAGAAATGCCGGGTAAAAACCCTTTCTGGTGGTTAGGTCCGAAATACCTATTGTTAATCATAAAATGACACATTTTTGTTTGTAGAATTGAGAAAAATATTTTTGAAATTGTGTTAGTTAGTGCTATCGGTCTAGTATCTTTAGGATGGGTCACTTCATGTTTTTTTGGAATGAGAACGAAAACCGCTTCGCCAAATGCGACTGGTATATTCTTTTCTGACCAGATTTTACTAAATATATGTGTGAGATGTTTACGAAATGAAAATGTTGGACATTTTTTATACACTATATATGGAATCCTATCAGGGCCCGGAGCCGATTTAGATGATTTCTTTTTTATTTGTATCTCTATTTCCTCTATGGTAGGTGCATTCCCTTGGAATTGTACTAGAGGGTCGTGGGGTGACGGAATTTGACCGTAATGATGACTAGAACTCGTCAGAAACTACTAAACAAAAAAGAAAATCGATTGAAAAGCAGATGAGAAAATTATTCCCGAAGTTTTCTCGAATTAAATAGATTCATAACATTCTTAACATCCAACAGCTGATCACGTCCATTACAGACAGCTCGAAGTGCTCGAATTTCTCAAATTATTTCACCTCTATTTTGATAATGTGTTATGAATGCCATGTTAGGAAGCGTCAGTGTACTGGTCACTAAATACATAATACATATCTGTGTATGTTGTGCAATTTAATAGCGGATAATTCGACAAATGCTTTCAATATGCAATGGTTTGGAATGAATGATGTAGCTATACGTAACTATAACTAAAATTAAAATTGATAAAGCGGCGGTAGCCCAGTGGTGTACGTAACGGACTGCCGGGACGAGGTCTCGAGTTCGATCCCCAGTCACCCCGGGCACACACCTCTGACTTTTCGTAGTAATATGTGTATTAAAAATGTTGATTATCGCTCGCTTAGTAATGTGCCCAGTAGATGGCAATAGGCTCGCCCCCTATTACATTGGGACCTAAACATAACTGGCGAATCGTGGGTGTGTAATACACCTCTGCCTACCCCTGTATCCCCACAGGCGTGAAGTTATGTTATGTTATGTTACACCCAGACCAATGTAAATAGACATATTCATGCATACAAATATTTGACCTGAGCGGGAATCGAACCCGCGCCCCCTGTCGTAGCAGCCGAATGCACTACCGCTACGCCACAGAGGCAGTATTATTAATATTTATTTATTAGTATTATTTATTTATTTCATAATCATATAGACCCCTATCACGATTTTCTAAACAAAATACCTTTTTTTCGTGCGGAAATCCCCACGTATTCCCCCCGCCGGCCAGCGGGAGCGGTTATGTCGGGTTTGCTGACTAAAACCGCACGCCATCTCGGGACTTCAGACGCCGGGGTGTAAGGTTGCCCATAAGGCATTTCCCTCGCACCCCGACTGACCCTTAGCTATCTTCGGTTTCGAGATGGCCTTCTCGGGTGTGGGAACCAAGGTGCCCCCTTCTCATCCCGGAAAGGGGGCAAACAAAATACCCCATGAAGACTTTCAAAAAGGACACAAAAATATTTTTGCAAATTACGAATAACATCCTCGTGAAAGTTTTACTATAATAAATGACTGTATTCCGAGTACATCATTTAGAAACATTTAAATGAAAATAAATGTAAAGTGTTCTTCCACAAGTTTATTCAAATTTACAGCAAGTTATGAGATTCAGTGGATAACCTAACGCTGCGACATTAGCTACGGCTGACAGCTGTGATATTACTCCAGGTCTCGGAAGCTCTATCAATCTCGATAAAGCTACGATCACATTGCTAAAATGAAAATATACAGTGTGCTTTAGCGAAAGAAAAACAGCTTTTTGTGCGGGTGGTTGGTGGCAGAGATTTAGAATAATGTCGTTGGTGGAGAATAATCTATTGAAGTGCTGATCTAGAAGCCTGATGAAAGAATAAATACAATCTATAAAAGAATAAACACAAAAGCTGACAGTATTTTTTTATTTCAGAATATTAGAACCAGGAACCGGTTCAGTAACGCCACGTTTGCTAAACGCGTCCTTTCAATTCAATAAACAAGAGAATCGTAAAAAATACTTTGGTACCTACTCAGTATTGATTTTATGTTCTTTAAAACAAAACCTACCTAAGTTTTCGTGAGGTTGTTAAACCTTCAGAATCACTCTTTTTTTAAATTTTAATATATAATTTTAAATGTGTTCATAAGTTTTTAAAATTACACGTTTTAAAAACATCATTTCTTTGGATCATCATTTCACCCGCTACGCAAAAACAATTGGGCGTTATAAGTTTGACGTGTCTGGCTTTGACATCGTAGCTCCCGAATTCCCGTATGGACTGATTTTGTTTACTAGTTTTTTTTTTGTTTGAAAAGTCAATTAGTCGAGAGTATTTTTCGCTTTTTTTAGCTAGTTTTTTTTTTATTTTACGATTTTGGCATGCGCCTTTCGCTTCTTCTACTTTCATAATTGTTTTCATACATGCTCGACGGTTTTTCTTTTTTTAACTTGTGGAAACCCCCACGGGCTTCACCCCATCGGTGCCAAAATGGGGTGGGCGTGTCGGAATCGGACTGACTAAAACCACACGGTGTCCTTCCCAAGTTTCTATTGCCGGGCACCCCGGGTAAGCCCTCGAAAGGATAACCCCAGGGTTACCGGCAGACTTTGGCCGCCACCGCGGCCTCGCCTGGTGGGGTCGGATTTTATCCCGCGTCGGTGAGTTGGCAGGCGTGTGTAGGGCACACACGACACGCCTCCGCCACGGCACATGCTCGTCGGTTGCGAATTCTTTTGATCTGGCATTCTCATAAAATATTTTAGATCAAAACTTTTTTTGATATGATTGTAATACTAATTACACAACAAATCTTCACATCAAAATTACGCCTTCTCAAATCAATCACGTACTCAAAGTTTCCTAATTGAAATCCCAAATAAATAACTTGATTCAGTATAAATGAGCCTTAGCTACTCAAAACACAAAAGTTTGTACTACTGCCCTCTATCTTAAAGTAGGGTTATATATCAAAATCCAAAAAAAAAGACAATTTTTTTTTAAATACTACTAGTAACGCTTAGGCTCCACATAAGTACATATAGTTCTTTCGTTAACTTCTCTTCTCTTAAATTGAAAAAAAAAAAACAATTATGAAAATTTTATGATTTATCTACAACTAGCTGATGCCCACGGCTCCGCCCGCGCGGAGGTCAGTTATTATTTTTTGGTCATATCTCCGGTTCTACTTAACCAATTGTAAATAAACATATGGCCGATTTAGCATCTGAACAAGACCTTTCTAATAAAAAAATCCGTTCAGAGGCTTTTGCATCCAGACAAACAGACAAACAATGTACAGAAAAAACTAATTTAGAATTTTATATTAGTATAGACATAGACTATAATTTTTGTTGAAAGCCGAAAAATAACAACTTAAGTTTTAGGCTTCTATAGAGAACCCTGCCCCCCGAGGTCCGCAGTCTGCGGTGAGGACGCCGCAGACTCGTGTACGCCCGGGACTACCGACCTCCATGATCGGAGCCTGCGGACGGCACGCCGCCGCCTCTTTCTGCGAGCAGGTAATGCGCGCGAAAGAGACGGCGGAGTGGGAGCGGGAGAGAACCCTGCCCCCCGAGTTCCGCAGTCTGCGGCGAGGACGCCGCAGACTCGTCTACGCCCGGGACTACCGACCTCCATGATCGGGGCCTGAGGACGGCAGTTGGCCGACTCGCCGTCCGTCCTTAAACAGGCCGTGGCGGAGGCGTGTGTGCACACGCCTGTAAACTCACCGACGCGGGATAAAACTAGTGGTAGAAATTTGATGACACAAATTTGTCACAAAATTCGGCCGGGTAGGTACCACCGCGCCACCGTACCACCTTACACCCCGGCGTCTGCAGACCCGAGACGGCGTGCGGTTTTAGTCGGTTCAAGCCCGACATAACCGCCCCCGCTGGCCGACGGGGGGGTATCGTGCACAATTGCGGAAAATACCCAAAAGTAATTCAATTTCGGTTTGATTGCGTTCAGGGGTCAGCAAGTGCATAGTTGGGCAGGGGGATTGTGGTCGCAGCACTAGTGGGACCGGTGGGTGTCACGCGGTGCTGCGACGACAATCCTCTTCTGATGAGGCCGTCAAGCTCTAGTTCTAAAACTACGTTAAATAAAATATTCTACGACATTCTACACAGCGTTTTCTAGACCCAAAGTAAGCATAGTTTAACTAGCTTGTGTTATGGGTTCCAGAATGCGGATAAACATACTTATATACTTTTTTTTGTAAATACATACATATTATACATAGAAACACCCAGACCAATGCAAATAGACATATTCATGCATACAAATATTTGCACTGAGCGGGAATCGAACCCGCGACCCCTGTCGTAGCAGTCGAATGCACTACCGCTACGCCACAGAGGCCGTCACTTTCATTGAAAATTTTGAACAAACTAGTAATTTATCATAACAATTGCGCAGTGAATCACGGCGAATAGGAATCAACTTCCCTTGGGTGCCATGAATAATATTAGGGAGGAATCAGAGACTGTTATCTACACATCGCGATAGACAAAGATATTACGGACGTGATCGCAAACTCACATTTGAGAATAATTTAGCACATCCTTTGAACACAGATCTGTAATATGTGTTACTAGTAATATATACAGATGTGTCTGTAGCGATTAAAGAGCGATTATACATTGTATAGTGGAATTAGGTTTTGTTAAAAGTTGAAACGAATATGAAGTGAAGGCCTCTGTGGCGTAGCGGTAGTGCATTCGACTGCTACGACAGGGGGTACGGGTTCGATTCCCGCTCAGTGCAAATATTTGTACGCATGAATATGTCTATTTGCATTGGTCTGGGTGTTTCTATGTATAATATGTATGTATTTCCAGAAAAAAAAAGTATATATGTATGTTTACCCGCATTCTGGAACCCATTACACAAGCTAGTTAAACTATGCCTACTTTGGGTCTAGTAAGCGCTGTGTAGAATGTCGTAGAATATTTATGTCGTAGAATATTTTGGATATTGAAATATAACTGTTTTAAACGGACTTTATAGCGATTTTTTTTGTACTATCTATTTCCTTGCCCGCTTCCCACGGGAACTTATTACTGGGATGAAAAGTAGCTTATGCGTTGTTCTAAACTATAATCTATCCCTGTGCCATATTTGAGTCTGATCCGTTCAGCCGTTTGAGCGTGATTGAGTTACAAGCATCCAAACATCTTCACACACTGTTACATTTATAATTTTTTTATCTGTTGGCCGCGGTTCCGCCCGCATGGAATTTCGGACCCGTTCCCGCTTCCCATGGTACGTACATATATCCATAAAATGTAGCCTTTGTCCTATTCCAGACTATAATTTATCCCTGTACCATATTTTAGACAGGTCCGTTTAGCCGTTCTGGCGTGAACCATTCCAAAATATAAAAAATGCACAATGGTAATATACAAGTTTTCACTTCTGCCGGCACTCCCGGAGTGGAACCCGTCGTTTTTAGGGTTCCGTTGCCAAATGGCAAAAAACGGAACCCTTATAGATTCGTCATGTCTGTCTGTCTGTCCGTCCGTATGTCACAGCCACTTTTTTCCGAAACTATAAGAACTATGCTGTTGAAACTTGGTAAGTAGATGTATTCTGTGAACCGCATTAAGATTTTCACACAGAAATAGAATAAAAACAATAAATTTTGGAGGTCCCCCATACTTAGAACTGAAACTCAAAAAATTTTTTTTCATCGACGCCATATGTGTGTGGAGAAACGAGGTGTGATGCTCCTCCAACACAAAGGGAGGATCCTCCGACCAGGCAAGGTGATCGCGCCTGGCGGGCCGAGGCCCTAACTGTTGAAGTTAGGATTCTGTATATATGCTACTCAGCGCGTGAACTTCATTTTCGCAATGCAGGATTGTGACGTAGGAATCACGTGGTAGTTGTGACATAGTAGACGGTTCTGGTTCCGCTTGTTGGTCGCTAGGTGGCGCTGATTTCTCGTGGTATCGAAGAATTTGAGCTTACTGTTGCTAGATGTCGCCTGGGTACATGTGGTATCGCCACATCACTCCCCTCTAAGATCGGAGGTTGATTGCGATTCTGAATGCGGTGCTGGAGTGACGTCCTCAGTGAGTCGAGGTGATTTTTGCTACGGTAACGTCCTCGGTGAGTCGAGGTGAGTTGCTGCGTACTGGCTGCCTGCGTCGACGGGAGAGATGCGCTCTTCTGACCGTAAGTGCAGCGTGCTGTGCCTTAGATGCTGGTGTGGCCGTAGGGGTTACCAGGCTGCAGCGGTCGCTGCATGCTGTGGTGTCCCGGTTGAGGCCGAAGATGTGGGATTGCGGAGACTTGGTATCGCTTATGCGGAAGATGTGAACAGGATGTGGCGATCTGAATGACTGCTGATAATACTTAGCGAAGGTATCGTGATCAGATCACGTCGGGGTCACCAATGTGGAGAAACGAGGTGTGATGCTCCTCCAACACAAAGGGAGGATCCTCCGACCAGGCAAGGTGATCGCGCCTGGCGGGCCGAGGCCCTAACTGTTGAAGTTAGGATTCTGTATATATGCTACTCAGCGCGTGAACTTCATTTTCGCAATGCAGGATTGTGACGTAGGAATCACGTGGTAGTTGTGACATAGTAGACGGTTCTGGTTCCGCTTGTTGGTCGCTAGGTGGCGCTGATTTCTCGTGGTATCGAAGAATTTGAGCTTACTGTTGCTAGATGTCGCCTGGGTACATGTGGTATCGCCACATGTGTGAGGTATCTATGGATAGCTCTTCAAAAATGATATTCAGGTTTCCAGTATAATTTTTTTCTAAACTGAATAGTTTGCGCGAGAGACACTCCCAAAGTGGTAAAATGTGTATCCCCCCCCTGTAACTTCTAAAATAAGAGAATGATAAAACTAAAAAAAATATATGATGTACATTACCATGTAAACTTCCAACGATAATCTGTTTGAACGAGATCTAGTAAGTAGTTATTTTTTCATACGTCATAAATCGTAAACCGCAATTTACCTTTCATTCAATCAACTCAAATATAAAAATTAAAAAAAAAAACATTATTATGTTACTTGCTGCTACGGAACCCTTAATGGGCGAGTCCGACTCGCCCTTGGCCGCTTTTTTTAATGAATTCCTTTTTTTTTATTATTCCTTGTGAAAATATCTAACTCTAAATCATCATGTTGGTTTCATATTTTCGCCCGTACACAACATTTCTTATCCACTACATGGCCATTTTGGCTACAATCTGTGCCATTATGTCGGGTAATTTTGGTATCAAAGTCAAAATTCATTTATTTTGTATAAACCATTATAACGGCACTTACAAAACCTGAAAAAAATAGACTAATGTTTAGTAAATGGACCACCGCGGTTCGAAACGCTTAAAATATCATTTTCATAAAAATTCTTATCTTTACTTAAAACCATTAGTATTAACTAAGTAATACCATTGTGTCTATAGACGGACGTTGAATTTTACTTTGATAATCAGTGCTGAACAAAGGTTTTTTTGAAGACTCCAGCAAAGGTTCAATCCCTTTTTTATTTGAAAATCAGGATCACTTGAAATTGTTTTATTAATGCGGCGATAGCCCAGTGATGTACGTAACGGACTGCCGAGACGAGGTTTTGATTTCGATCCTCAGTCGCCCCAGTTGCCAGCGGAGGTGGTTATGTCGGATTCAAACCGACTAAAACCGCACGCCGTCTCGGGTCTTCCACCAGTGTAAGGTGGCATAAGGCATTTTGACCCAGGGCCATCTCCGGTTTCGAGATGGCCCCTTCGGGTTTGGAAACCATGGTGTCTCCTTCTTACCCCCAGAAATAGGGCGCTTTGAGATACAACAAAATTATGAAGAATTGTGTATCTTATATAGATATTCGTGGATGAATAGGGTCCCATGGGTAGCGGGAACGGGATCAAAAGTCCACGCGGGTGAAGTCGCGGGCAACAGACCAGGACTAAAGCGAAAAAGATTTACATTTACATTATTAATATGAATTATATTATAATTAATATCAATTAGATTATAAATACAATTGGACGGAAAGAAGCAGTCTCCATTAACGATATTATTCAAGAGAGGTACTTCTCGGTCTAGTCAGCCTATTCGTGTATGGTTTCAGATCCTCCCCCCTCTCCCTCCCGACAAGGCGCAGAGTATGGCACACCGCAGGTTTTTAGTGTGTGAGAGCCACACATAACCGCGCGGCCTCCTCGCGTCGCGCTGCATGTCGTAGGACATTTCCCCGGACGCAACAAAAAAAAGGGTAATTAATTGTTAAAAATGTAGTTAAAAGGTTATGAAAAATCGTAATTTAAATTTTGAGTCCCTGGTTGCGGTATAAATTTTAAAGAAAAGATAAAATCTAACATTTGACTGTAACCATAAAAAAGGGCAGTTAGTCTGCTTCACTTATAAGTTTATAGCAAACTAACTGTGTTTATTGCATAAAAAAATCTCATTTGAGCATTGTCGAGGCGAGGCGTAGGGCGTAAGTATGTACTTTGTACAGCGTAGCAACATCACGCGTTTCTAGGTAAATGCCTTCAAGTGCTATGGAACTGCTTACGAAGTTATGTCCAACCTTATTTAACCTTGTGTACGGCCACAATGTAAGAAGATACAGTAATATCACTTATTCGTAATTTTAATATTCCCCCTAACCCTTCCAGCTAACCTAAATTGCTTGTGTTAGGAGTGGGTTCACGTCCTCGGGACCTCTCGATCGTGAAGACGACTCCTTAATTTTTTATTTTTTTATTTAGGACACGTCAATTTGACTTCACCTCGCTTGATGGTAAGCTGAAGGTAAAGTCTCTGGAAAGAGAGTGACCATTACATACACGTACCATGTTAACAATGGTGGCACTCAGCTTGACGGCCTCATCAGAAGAGGATTGTCGTCGCCGCACCGCGTGACATCCACCGGTCCCACTAGTGCTGTGACCACAATCCCCCTGCCCGGCTATGCACTTGCTGACCCCTGAACGCAATCAAACCGAAATTAGATTACTATGGAGGGTTTTTCGCAATCGTCGCAACATTTAAGCTATCGATCTTTATCATAGGTAGTTGATGATTTTTGCTAGGATGGCTGAAATACATGTACCTAGTAGATATGTAAGGAGGGTATCAAATACGATGATGTTTTTATACAGTTTTTTTTGAGCATACCATATTTTATATTTTTATTTGAACAATTATCCAGGGACACAAAGACATCGCTTTACTGCATTTTATGGGATTTATCCCATCCGCATTACCACTACTGTAACTCCTGTATGCCAGGATCAGCAGTTGTGATCCACAAAACATGGATATTATGATTGTAAAAAAACTACCATGAACAACAGCGAGAACCCTTTAACTTATTTTCTAGAAGATTTTTCAGACTAGAATTGAAATTTCTTGTACAGCAACATTAATATGCATAAATATTACGGAACTTCACATAAGATCAGATACACATTAATAACATTTTGTTCTATAAATATATATATATCTAAAGGTTCAACTTGTCTACGCCCAGGACTACCGAGCTCCATGATCGGGGCCAGAAGCAGGCCGACGGAGGCGTGCCGTGTGTGTCCTACACACGCCTCCCAATTCACCGACGCGGAATCACACCCGACCCCAAGGGCGAAGCCGCGATGGCGGCTGAGGTCCGCCGGGAACCTGGAGTTATCCTTTCGAGGCGTCCGGGTACGCCCGGGGTTCCCGGCAATGGACGCTTGGGAAGGACACCGTGTGGTTTTAGTCGGTCTGATTCCGACATACCCACCTCATCACTGGCACCAATGGGGTAAAGCCAGCAGGGGTTTCAGACGTAAAAAATAATTACGGGTTGCACTCCGGGAGTGCCGGCAGAAGTGAATTCTTGAATATTAACGTTGTGCATTTTTGATATTTTGGAATGGTTAAGGAAAAATTTTGCACGAATTGCTTTAATTATGAGTATAAAAGTACTATCATTTATGTGGTAACATACAATATTCATTTATTGCGCTATCGTACACAAACATGACAATTTATAAAATATGACATTAAAAATTTAACAATTCAAAACTATTATAATTATTTCACATTAAAAAGTTTATCTCTCAGAAAAATCAACTTCCATCCATAATTTCAACGACTCTTTCACCATCATTATTACCAGAACCATCATCGCCAATATATTTATAAAGTACTCACTCATTTTCTTTCGCAATTTCTTCATCACTTTTTTCGTTAATAGATGCACTTTGTTTAATTTCCATTTTATATCAATAGATTTATGCACAAAATAGAATAAATATTACAAAAAGTTATATGATGCCAAAAAGTGTTTCTTGAGCCTCGGTCGGAATCGATCTCAGTCTTGACAAACTCATTAGACGAACCCGCCAAAAAGGTTGTTAAGTACAGTGTGAAATTAGCGCTTCTATATTTGTTGTCTTACGTTTAGGTCACGTGCTTACTGACGCGAGTTTAACCTTTTTTATCCATTACAAAAAAATCGCCGGTAAAAAAGATTTCACTTCAAAAAAAAAGGTTCGCCTTATTTTTCCTAAGAAAAATTAATAAGAACCTTTATTCAAAAATATTTGATAGACACTTCAAACTTAGTTTTCTGCCACACAGTGATTTGATGGCCCCTCATGAACCACTTTGTCCGCCTTATCGCTCAGGCAGATGAATGCTATCTCATTCCTTTATATTCAACCGGGAAATTAACACGTTTTGCGTTTTAGCAAAACAATTATACGTGTTCGTTGTGCGCCACTGGCTCTGTGCGCTGCGGGCGAAGTCAATCTTTGTGAACCAGAAACGCACCGGCAACCTGCTATACAATTATCGTTGTGATGTATACACACGTATACGGAAAATGTTTTGTAGAATGAATAAGTTAATTTGCGCAGAGGCGTATATTTACGATTGCATTATATGCATTGTGGAATGTATTATTAATTTGTCTTTTGTCTTTGTTGTAGAATTTTTGTGAACCTCAGGATGGTATAAATATATAATAATATAATAAATATGCATACCTCCTAAGTAATAGTACAAATTATGAAAATAACTCTGTCTATCTGTCTGATACCTCAAGTACATAATATTACTGACACGATTTTTTGCAACAACGCATTACCTGAAGAAGAAAATAGTGGCTATTGTTCCGAAAACAAAAATCCACGATAAAGGATTTTCATGCGACAACAGCTAGTAATCTCAACATAAGTTAAGACAATTAATGGACAAATTGTACGTAGATAGGAAAATACTATTAGGTATTTTACGTATGTAGGTGATTTGATTTGTGATTTGAGCTTAAACTGAACTTGCAATAATGAAGAAATTAAAAAAGTTGATCAACACTAAAATATTTACTACATTGTACATGTACCGACGACTGATGTATAAGCAGTTTTATTATCCCCGGAGGACAAAGTAAATATATTTCATGTTTTATTTATTATTTTATTAAACATTTAAGAGCTAAGATGATTAAGAAATTGTAACTTTTAAAGCAACTTTTGTCGTTATACATTTCATAAATTTAAAAAGACAAATCCCCCTGGATACCCTCCTGCCGGGGGGGTTATGACGGATTCGAAGTGACTTAAACCGCACGCCGTCTCGGGTCTTCAGGTTCTTCACCGGATAAAGCATTACCCCCGCACCCCGGCTGACTCAAGCTACAACCTACCTCAAATCGAATGATATATCATGAAACCTTTTTAATGCACCTACGAGTTTATTTACATCTACAACCCACCTGACCACAAATGAACAGAGAAGTACTATGAATGTGACCCAGCTCACGCAAAATCTTAAATAGAGTCGGTCTATTGACAGTCAGATTAGGAAACTACATTCAAATGGGAACTTTACTAATTAAGGTGTGGACGAGCGAGAGTGGCAAGATAAAGTTACCTTGACGCGGAGTTCGCTAATAGTTGAGTTAATGCAGTGATTGGGGGATGCTGGAAGTATTTATGTTAACTAAAGGTTTCGTTTTCTTTTGTTGCAGTTGCCGTTTCATTGACGACCTCTGTGGCATAGAGGTAGTGCTTTCGACTGCTAAGTCAGAGGTCGCATGTTTGATTCCCGCTCAGTGCAAATATGTATATTTGCATTGGTCTGGGTGTTTCTATGTATTATATGTATGTATTTACAAAAAAAAAAGTATTTAAGTATGTTTATCCGCATTCTAGAAACCATATGACAAGCTCTGCTTAGTTTGGGTCTTTGGGTGTTGTGTAATTTGTCCTACAATATTTATTATTTAATATTCATTATATATTTATTACTAGTGGTTGTGGTTTGTTACGCGATTCCATTCGATTACTGTTGATCCACAGGCAATGGCTACTTAGATATTCATTTATTCATTGCCTGCTAAGTGTACATAGATGTTTACATGTATATTTCAGTACTTAGGACTCAGTGCTCTTTCCAGGCATTGCAATGTTGAGCGCACACTTCACAGGTGACTCATATAATATATTATTAATATTTACCAATATTAAAAATTCAAATTAAATTACATTAGATTCAACAATGATAATAATTGGTTGGAATAGTAATAACAATATTTCGAATTCTGAATTGCTTGAATTCAATTCATATGTAATGTTATGAATTGAATTGAACCAGTACTAATATGTCAAATTGTGCCAAATATGTGTACAATGAGGAATTCTGGAAGATAAAAAGGTTAAGTACTTACTGTCGCGGTGATGAAATGTCTTCAACTGGCGGCTTCTCACTCACTGCACATGATTATAATTTGTGGGACATCCTTTTTTTTTCGGATGCTCCCCCGACGGCCAGCGCCCATGGAGGACGGAGGTCGTTAAGCGACCTCCGGCGCCTGAGACGCCTGCGACACGCGGCGAGCATGTTGCGGGCTCAGCGGGCCGGGAGAGTTCTGAACCTCTCCCGGGCGAGCTCCGCCATCTCCTTCGCGAGCATTACATGCTCGCAGAAGGAGGTGGCGGCGGCCCACGCGCTTGTGTTTCGCACCATTGCCGCAATCATGCTGCCGAACGAGAGGACTCCCTCCCCGATGGCTGCCACGAGGTCACGCCTCGGCGCCTCCCACGCCGGGCAGTCCGCCAGCGTGTGCAGCCCTGAGTCCTCGCTAGCGTCGCAGTGATGACACTCAGGCGTTGGCTCGTTCCTGATCCGATGCAGGTGGTCCCCGAAGCAACCCTTCCCGGAGAGCACCTGCGTCAGTCGGTACGAGAGGCTTCCGTGTCGCCTCTCTAGCCAATCCTCCATGATGGGCCTTACTGATTCTAAGTGCCTAATAAGACAATTAACGAATTACTATAGTGTTTATGTGTATATAATATCAACGTAACTTGTCCAATGCATTTCCAACATTTGTGTAGGCATTAAGAAGCTCCATTTGGACTTGTAAAATAAAATTATCATTTTTAATCGACACTGTTGATATTTTTATAATATTAATTTCCTGTGTGGAGTTTACAAACAAAGAGACTCATTTACTAGTAAAAAATTGTTCATAGTCCTATCGACAGGACTAAAACAATTGCCCATGGATCAACCAGTAGAACTACACAGGAGAACCACGGACAAGAAAGGAGTAAAGGAGTTTTGCTTCACATTGTGGAGGAAATATATTGATAAGCGATCAGCTGAAAAGGGGATCTGGTACAAAACTATACAACCCGAACTGTTGACTATACCTTGATAGATAATTATTATTTCAGTAGACACAAGTTGGTTTTAGCAATGAGGTTGCGTTCCGGACATATTCCATCTAGAAAGTTCACCTTCCTGGGCTTATCAGCTTCACCAAACTGCGAAATGTGTGGAGTGGTTGAAGATGTACAACATATTCTGATGTTATTTGTGCGGAACCAACAACTGAGAGAGGTTCTACTGAGAACTAATATAACGGCAATTGGAAGACGCAATAGTATCCTGGCAAGTCCTATGTCAGATACAGCACAGGACTATTACTCATTATACTGTGAATACCGTTTTTTTTTTATCCCCCCCGCCAGCCAGCGGGGGCGGTTATGTCTACAGACGCCGGGGTGTAAGGTTGCCCAATAGAGCATATCCCTCGCACCCCGACTGACCCTGGGCCATCTCCGGTTTCGAGATGGCCCCCTCGGGTTTGGGAACCACGGTGTCCCCGTCTTGCCCCGGTTTGGGGGAGGGGCGCTAGTCGCCCCACCGTCCCGGCCTGTACTGTGAATACCTTAAGATATGTTTAGTATTATAATATACTGATTATGATTGAGGGACATAGTCAATTTGTGGCTAAGCTCCTTCAGTAAAGATTAAAAAATAACGCTTTGGAGTAGCATGGGTAATATAATAAATTAGTATAATAAATTAAAAAATATCAACAAAACGTATCTAAGTATTTTTTTTTTGTTTTTTTTTTTTCTTTGTAAATAAATACATATTATACATAGAAACTGGGGGTGTGTTATACACATAGTTGCAGTGAGCGGGAATCGAACCTGCAAGCTCTGACTAAGCATTCGAAAGCTCTACCGCTACGCCACAGAGGTCGTCATCACATGATGGCTGAAATGGTGACCTTTAAATGGTCTTTAGTGGTCCTTTAAATTTCTCTTGCAGTTTATTATCAGGCGGGGAGAAATCATGTTGAGTTAAGACAGCAATCAAAACTTCTACCACATCTCAGCCCTTTAGTAAGTCATACACAGAGGTGAAACAAATCATTTAGTTGGAACTGACATAATAGTTCGCAGTCATAGGGAATCCAAACAATGAGCATCTATTCTGCTAGTAAGATAAATATTTGGCACACGTCATAGCAATGCGGGCCGAACAAAGGTATTTAGTTCACGTGGCAAAATTTAGCAATAATAATTTATTAATGCACACATAACTACAAAAAGTTAGAAGTGTGTGCCCGGGGCAACTGGGGATCGAAATCGAGACCTGGTCTATGCAGTCCGTTACGTACGCCACTGGGCTATCGTCACTTAAATTTTCATTAGTCTTTATATTTGATATTGTCGGAAGTTTACGCGAATGTTACACATTGAAATAAAACTATTTGTAACGGATTCTATCGCGGTTTATTTGATGTTATTTTATATTTTACATTGAACCCGACGTTTCGGTTGCTTTTCAGCAGCCATGGTCACGGGGAGACTAAAGATGGTTGTTGTCTTAAAGTTTGAAGTGAAAGTTATCTCAAAGTATCCGAACTATGTTGAATTGTTGGTGTTACTATTTACGCAGAATGAGCTCACAGTGTCATGAAGTCTTGTTGTATTTTGTTTTTTCTTGGAATGAATTAAGTGAATGACTGGGTCCCAAGCTGGTGGTACATTCCAACCATCTTCTCTATTAAAATTAGGATGTTTTTTAATTTCAATAGCTTCGCGGAGCATCCTAGGTAGGAATCGATTTTCTTTGGCGAGTATCTGTGGTTTATCAAATCTTAAGTAATGTTTGGTCCCCTGTTGCACGTGTTCACATACAGCAGACTTTTTTGAGCGTTGGTGTTTTATGTCAGCTATGTGTTCTTTGACGCGAGTGCCAATGCTTCGCTTGGTTTGACCAATATAAGAGAGCCCACAGTCACAATCTATTTTATAGACCCCTGCATCTTGTAGAGGCAATTGGCACTTGACAGATGGTAAAAATTGACATATCTTCGTTGGCGGCTTGTAGTATGTGTTAATTGAAGCTCGCTTCAAGATGTAGCCAATCTTGTCAGTGACACCTCGTATGTATGGTAGGACTGCAGGCTGGCGCTCGACAGTGGCTGGCTTTTCTCGGGATCTGTGACTGATGCGCGGTTGTTTGAGCTTGTTGTCATACAGAACTTGTTTGACATGTTGTAGCTCAGCGTCCAGGTGTTTCTTGTCACAGATCCCACGGGCTCTCTGAAACAAAGACATTCCCACAGTAGCTAACTGTTTAGGGTGGTGGTGAGATTCACCGTTTAAGTACCTATCAGTATGGGTCTTTTTCCTATACATAGTGTGGCTCAAAGTATTATTAGAGTTTCTGATTACAAGAACATCTAGGAAAGCTAATGAATTATTTGCCTCTAATTCCATAGTGAATTGTATGTTGTTATTAATGGAATTACGGTGTGTTAAAAATGTATTTATACTATCTGTTGGTAGTATTGTGAAAGTGTCATCTACATACCGTTTATAAAATCTAGGTGTAATGGCAGCCGTCTGCATAGCTCGCGCCTCGAAGGCCTCCATATATATGTCAGCAACAACAGGCGATACTGGGGAGCCCATTGCCACGCCATCGATTTGTATGTAGAACTTACTATCCCACAACAGGTAGCCAGTTGTTAAGCAGTGATTTAGTATTTCTGCATATTCCTCAGGCATGGTGTTCTCTATTAACTTTCTCCTAACTATGTCTATACAGTCATGTACAGGTATGCATGTAAATAATGACTGTACATCAAAACTGACCATAGTTTCATTATTAGTGAGATGTAGGTGTTTAATTTCACTAACAAAATGGTAAGAATTTCTAACATATGCTGTTGAATTACCTCGAAGTGGTGAGATTACCTTCGCTACGTGCTGAGCCAGTGTGTAAGTTGGTGTGTCGATCTGGCTTACAATAGGACGTAGGGGAGCATTTTCCTTGTGTATTTTCGGTAACCCATATAGTTTTGGAGGTTTTATGAATGAAGGTATTAATGTATTTACGTCGATTTGTAACTTTTCGGAGTATTTATTTATGATATCACGAGTTTGTTTCAATATCTTATTAGAAGGGTCTGTCTCGACCTGTTTATACGTGGTTTCATCCGATAAAAGATTTTAAATTTTTTGTTTATAGTCCGACGTATCAATGTAAAATATAAAATAACATCAAATAAACCGCGATAGAATCCGTTAAAAATAGTTTTATTTCAATAGTCTTTATATTATTTTTTAAGATCTTTTTTTATATCCTAGGACTTAGTACTACACCACGCTATCTAGATACAAAGGAAGTGTACCTTAATTAACTTATAATAAACTAGATAAACGGCCTCTGTGGCGTAGCGGTAGTGCATTCGACTGCTACGACAGGGGGCGCGGGTTCGATTCCCGCTCAGTGCAAATATTTGTATGCATGAATATGTATATTTGCATTGGTCTGGGTGTTTCTATGCATAATATGTATGTATTTACAATAAAAAAGTATATAAGTATGTTTATCCGCATTCTGGAACCCATAACACAAGCTAGTTAAACTATGCTTACTTTGGGTCTAGAAAGCGCTGTGTAGAATGGCGTAGAATATTTATATTTATATTTATTTATGTTATATTGTTATTATGCGATACATACAGTTTAAAGAAAAATTATATTAGAAACCTTAATATCATTTTTGAAGACCTATCCATAGATACCGGTTTGATCAAAAAAAAATTTTGAGTGTCAGTTCTAAGTATGGGGAGGCCCCAAAATTTATTGTTTTTTTCTATTTTTGTGTGAAAATCTTAATGCGGTTCACAGAATATATCTACTTACCAAGTTTCAACAGCTTAGTTCTTATAGTTTCTGAAAAAAGTGGCTGTGACATACGAACGGACAGACATGACGAATTTATAAGGGTTCCGCTTTTTGCAATTTAGCAACGGAACCCTAAAAATGAGAGATTAAGCTGATAAGGTAACCAACAAAGCTTGATTCTAAGAATGAAATTAATCGGGTCAGCTAGTTGAATGTAATGGACTCTTAGTAATTTCATTTGACGAAGTTTCACATAGTCACGTTCTAGCTTAATAAATATCAAAAGTACATACTATAGACGAATGATCGATACATCTTTCCATAATACCAAAGCAATTACTTTATCTATCAAAAAAAAATGTGCAGAGCATAGAGAATGTGAGGTCTACCACTCAATGAATTACTTTTGGATCTTAAATATTGAAAGGTTGTGATGGACGCTGAGCAAGATGGAGCAAAAAATTGTGCTTTTTGTGAATTTCTGTACATTCAAGGGCTTTGGAAAAAAAAATTTTTTCTATTTTTGTGTGAAAATCTTAATGCGGTTCACAGAATATATCTACTTACCAAGTTTCAACAGCTTAGTTCTTATAGTTTCTGAAAAAAGTGGCTGTGACATACGAACGGACAGACATGACGAATTTATAAGGGTTCCGCTTTTTGCAATTTAGCAACGGAACCCTAAAAATGAGAGATTAAGCTGATAAGGTAACCAACAAAGCTTGATTCTAAGAATGAAATTAGTCGGGTCAGCTAGTTGAATGTAATGGACTCTTAGTAATTTCATTTGACGAAGTTTCACATAGTCACGTTCTAGCTTAATAAATATCAAAAGTACATACTATAGACGAATGATCGATACATCTTTCCATAATACCAAAGCAATTACTTTATCTATCAAAAAAAAATGTGCAGAGCATAGAGAATGTGAGGTCTACCACTCAATGAATTACTTTTGGATCTTAAATATTGAAAGGTTGTGATGGACGCTGAGCAAGATGGAGCAAAAAATTGTGCTTTTGTGAATTTCTGTACATTCAAGGGCTTTGGAAAAATTTAGAAGCCGATTCCTGGATATTAGTTGAAATAACAGTTTTTCATTCAATCGGTATGTAGTATGCATTATTGAATAGTTTTCTAGATGTTTAGGAATTAAATAAAATAATATTCTACGACATTCTACACAGCGCTTTCTAGACCCAAAGTAAGCATAGCTTAACTAGCTTGTGTTATGGGTTCCAGAATGCGGATAAACATACTTATATACTTTTTTTTTGTATACATACTATACATAGAAACACCCAGACCAATGCAAATAGACATATTCATGCATACAAATATTTGCATTGAGCGGGAATCGAACCCGCGCCCCTTGCCGTAGCAGTCGAATGCACTACCGCTACGCCACAGAGGCCGTCAAACATATCTATCGATACTATAATAAATTGTAAACGTCTTAAGACCCGAGACGGCGTGCGGTTTTAGTCGGTTCAAGCCTGACATAATCGCCCCCGCTGGCCGGCGGGAGGTATCCGAAGGGATTTCCACCCCAAAAACAAAAATTAATATTCATGAAATTCTCAACAGAAAACTTAGGCGAGGCCGCGGTGGCCAAAGTCCGCCGGCAACCCTGGGGTTATCCTTTCGAGGGCTTACCCGGGCTGCCCGGCAACGTACACATGGGAAGGACACCGTGCGGTTTTAGTCGATACACGACATAACCACCCCCACTGGCCAGCGGGGGGGTATCCGAAGGGATTTCCTCTTTGAAACATTATTTGTTTTACAACACAATTAGAAGCCATAATATTGATACATTAGTGCAGAAATTGATTCTTTAGCGGAGAATTTTCTACACAACCCAGTTTTTAGGGTTCCGTTGCAAATGGCTAAAAACGGAACCCTTATAGATACGTCATGTCTGCCTGTCTGTCCGTCCGTATGTCACAGCCACTTTTTCCCGAATCTATAAGCACTATGCTGTTGAAACTTGGTAAGTAGATGACATGTATTCTGTGTACCGCATTAGGATTTTCAAACAAAAATAGAAAAGAAACAAAAAGATTTGGGGGCTCCCCATACTTAGAACTGAAACTCAAAATTTTTTTTTTTCGTCAAACCTATACATGTGGGGTATCAATGGATAGGTCTTCAAAAATGATATTGAGGTTTCTAATATCATTTTTCTCTAAACTGAATAGTTTGCGCGAGAGAGACTTCCAGAGTGGTAAAATGTGTGTCCCCTGTAACTTCTAAAATAAGAGAATGATAAAACTAAAAAAAAATATATGATGTACATTACCATGTAAACTTCCACCGAAAATTGGTTTGAACGAGATCTAGTAAGTAGTTTTTTTTTAATGTGTCATAAATCGTAAAACGCAATTTATCTTTCATTCAATCAACTCAAATATAAAATTTAAAAAAAAAGCATTATTATGTTACTTGCTGCTTCGGAACCCTTCATGGCCTTCCGACTCGCACTTGGCCGCTTTTTTTATATATGATACTCTCGTATACACACTGGCGTGTAACCAGCTCCCCGGGGAAATCTAGGGTGGAACTCTTAGGAGCACATTTGTGAGCAATTATCTCTCATCATAAATAAAGAACACGATTTAATTAGACAGGGCGCAACTTTTTTTTTTAATTTTTGTCTTTAGTCAATTTGACTTTACCTCGCCTGATGGTAAGCTGAAGGTAAAGTCTCAGGAAAGAGGGTCACCATTACATACACATTCCATGTTAAAAATGGTGGCACTCAGCTTGACGGCCTCATCAGAAGAGGATGGTAGTCGCAGCACCGCGTGACACCCACCGGTCCCACTAGTGCTGCGACCACAATCCCCCTGCCCGGCTATGCACTTGCTGACCCCTGAACGCAATCAAACCGAAATTGGATTACTATGGAAGGTTTTTTCGCAATCGTGCACGGTGGTACCTACCTGGCCGAATTTTGTGACAAATTTGTGTCATCAAATTTCTACCACCAGTGAAATAAATTCAAAAGTGAGTTAAATAAACACTTCATTAAGAATAAATAAATGAGTAAATTGACGACCTCTGTGGCTTAGCGGTAGTGTATTCGACTGTTAAGCCAGAGGTCGCGGGTTCGATTCCCGCTCAGTGGAAATATGTACATTTGCATTGGTCTGGTTGTTTCTATGTATAATATGTATTTATTTACAAAAAAAAGTATATAAGTATGTTTATCCGCATTCTAGAACCCATATGGCAAGCTCTGCTTAGTTTGGGTCTAGATGGCGTTGTGTACTTTGTCCTACAGTATTTATTTCCTTATTAAATAAAACTAAACTTTTTTTAAAAGAAAATTGTATTTGTAGCCCAAATTAGTATTCCCCCTAACCCTAACAGCTAAGATACATTACTTGTGTTAGGAGTGGGTTCACGTCGGTGGTATAATAGGATTAGAACCCGGGACCTCTCGATCTTAAGGCTGACTCCTTGACTACTAAGCTACCGACGCTTCAACTGATGTATGTAATGTATAAGTAATAGATTTTTAACGACCGAATATGAAATGTACATTTTGGTCTGTCTGTCTTTATGTTAATAGCAGCTAATCTTCGAAGTGACGGGGCCGATTTTGATAGGGTTTTCACTGACGCAAAGCTGATATTATAAGACGTAATTCAAGATTCTTTTTTTTTTCCAGGGTGCGTGGGAAATGTCTTACCGGCCACTTTACAACCTGAAGTCTGTGAACCCTGCCACCCTGCGTCTGAAGACCCGAGACGGCGTCATAACCGACATAACCGTCCCACTGGCCAGCGGGGGTATCTAGGGGGATTTCCGCACGAAACAAAAAGGATACTTTTATATAAAACAAAAATCTAACACCACGCGGAAGAAGTCGCGGGCACAACTTTAGCACGATAAAAAAACAGTAAGTCGTAACTTGTACAGTCAACGATAGAAGTCGACAAATTCTAATCTAGTGATCACCTTATAGACCAGGGTCGATAGTTTTTGAAACCAAAAAAAATTACAGTAGGATGAAACCGATTAGAAAAGGAGGGGAATTTGATAAAAATGGAAAAGGAAAAAATAAATTATGGTCGATCCGAGTTCAGGAAGTGGGAGATCGGGGAATTGAGATAAACCATTTTTTACCCTTAAAAACTCACCCGTTTTTAAGGGTAAAAAATGGTTTATTTCGATTTCCGGCAAAATACTTTTTTCCATAGGACTTATAGCCCTATGGAAAAAAGTTAAAGGGCAAAGTTGTAGGTAATAAAAAGATATACAACTTTTGTATTTACAATTTTTTCACATAAACTTTTTAGGTGAAAATTTAGGTGAAAAATTCAAATAACCAGGTTATGGCTTTTTATTTTTATCTTTTTCAAAACATTTTTCTTTTCTACGAAATTTGGTGTAAACTTACCTTATTATGTCCCAAATACACTGTAATTTATTTGATTTAAAATATTTATTTTTTCGCCTTATTTTAACTTAATATCAACAAAGCACCCTTATTTTCAATCGAAAATACTCGCGTCAAAATATCAGCTTTGTCCAAAAAGTCGGGGGGCTTTTTGTTCGTTGAAATCTCTACTTTCTGATGGTGTAAAAAAATACATTACCGTAGTAAATGTTCTCAGAATGCGTAAAATTGAAAAAAAACTTAAATTCGATTTTTTTTTTTATAATCAATATGTACAATTTTGAGCTATTTATTAAAATTTACACTTTAATTACTCAAAAACCGTAAGATTTCATGTTACAGATTGATAAACGAAAAAATTGTAAATTGAATTTAGTAAATTGTTTAAAGTTAATATTTAATAAGACACCTACAATATTTTGAAAAAGTTGTAGAATCTTCTTTAAATAATATTTGTAGATGCCTATTTATTGCTGTTATAAGATAATTTATATACCTGAGTGACCTACGGTAAATTTTAGCCCATTGTCAGGTATTTCATAGAGAAGTGGGGACGGACCTAGAAGGTTTCAAAAATATCAATTGGAAAAATTAAATCATCCTTCATTTTGACAAACCTCCCACCCACAGAAGGAGCAGCAGAACAACATTGTTACAGAGCATATTATCAGCTTCAAACTTGACTGGGTAACGAATTGACAGTAACAGATTGGGGCTGGAAGCAACATCAACGTGGCATTATGCCGAAATTTACAGAAAAGGATTTAATTCCGGAAGTATTGCTCAGAACTATTTGCTGCAGCTGTGAAACTGGATGTAACAGTTTAAAATGTGGCTGCCGAAAACATGGTTTAAAATGCACAAATTTATGCACTAATTGTCATGGTTCTGAAAATTGCTCCAATATTTAAGAAAAATCTACGAGGAAGTAAATGATTCAGATGAAATTGTGGATGAAGAACCAATGCAGTCTGGAATAACATTGGAGACGAAGATGATGGTCTTGAAGATTTCGACGATCAACTAGAGTTGGAAAGGTTTGTTGAATCTAACGATGAAGAAACGCCTTCAAAGAAATGAAAAATAAATGTCTGATTAGAATTACAGATAAGATAAAAAAATATAATGAATAACGTAATCAGAATTAAGTATCTAAATTCAATAGTACGATTTACATGTATATTTATACTTTATGAGATTTTCTATGACATTAATGTAATTCGAATTTAATAATTTTTTGCATTTTCTGAGAACATTTACTATAGTAATGTATATTTTTTTTACACCATCAGAAAGTAGAGATTTCAACGACCAAAAAGCCTTTGTGAAAAAAGCTGATATTTTGACGCGAGAATTTTCGATTGAAAATTAGGTTGCTTTTTTGATATTAAGTTAAAATAAGGCGAAAAAATAAATATTTGAAATCAAATAAATTACAATGTATTTGGGACATAATAAGGTAAGTTTTCACCAAATTTCGTAGAAAAGAAAATTTGAATTTTTCACCTAAATTTTGAGGTTACGTGAAAAAATTGTAAATACAAAAGTTGTATATTTTTTTATTACCTACAACTTTGCCCTTTAACTTTTTTCCATAAGACTTGTAGTTTTGCCGGAAATCGAGATAAACCATTTTTTACCCTTAAAAACTCACCCCTCCCACTTCACGAACTCGGATCGACCGTAATTTATTTTTCTTTTCATTTTTATCATATTCCCCTTCCTTTTCTAATGGGTTTCATCCTTCTGTAATTTCTTTTCATTTTTTACCATTTTTGAAGGCTTCGGCCCTGGTCTATTAGCTCTTAACCCTTTCTAAAATACCATACCAATACAAATAATAAACTTTGTCATCTGGCATTTTATTTTCAAGTAAGAGTCCTGCTCGCTCAGCTCAATTTATTTCAGTCGCACCCTGCACTGAATTCCTAGTTTTAGTCCAACGGAGTGCGTAGAGTAGTGCGTTTTCTACCGTCTGGGTGTGTTCAGAAGAATTGTTTGATATGATGCCCACGACCACATTCTATCATCGCACCGCTCGCCACAGACAGGGAATTCATCCTCACACGTTGCGACCGGAAACGATGCGTACAGTTAGGTGTGAAAGGAACTTTATTCCGCGCACCCTCAGGCTGTGGAACGATCTCCCGGCTGTGGTTTTCCCAAGCGAGTACACTACGGGGTTCTTCAAGAAGGGCATGAGAAGGTTTTTGCAGGGTCGGCAGCACGAGTGTGACGCTCCTGGTGTTGCACACGTCTATGGGCCGCGGTAACCGCTTCCCATCAGGTGGGCCGTGAGCTTGTCTGCCACCTAAGTGATATAAAAAAAAACATGTCGATAATATCAACACTAGATTGTTTGACTAGAATGTTGTAACGAGAATTGAAAAGGGTATGCTAAGGTGGTTTTTTTTTTATTTATTTAATAATACAAAAGGTAAATACATTTTACAATCTGTTTCATACCAGTAAACCGGAAGGGTATGTATCGGTACTCGTAGGCGCTTAGAATGAATGAGTACTGAGCGAATGACACACCAAGTATATAAGGCAGATTTAAGTGGGCAGGCAAGCCGGGGTCGACCTCGCAGAGCATACACTGATCAAATTAATGAGGTATTGAAAAAAGGGCAGGTCAAAGACACTCGAAACCGTAGGGCTTGCATGAAAGGTTTAATGACAGTATAGGAAGCTCGCGAAGTATGTAAGGACAGAAGTGGATGGCGGTCTATTGTCTCTGCCTACCCCGGAGGGAAGAAGGCGTGAGTATATGTATATATGTAGATTATAATATGGATTTTGTCAGACTCTTTCTGATAGTGTTGTAGCAGGTCTCAAGCCAATAGTTTAGCTAGATAAATCTCGGTGAATTTCGTGATATCTGTGAATATTGCGATAGATATCACGAAGAAAAATAGTCTTGTGTCAATGAGATTGCACACACCATCTTCGAGAGTCTTCACCAAGAACTCCGTTTTGAGTGGAAGAAAGGTTTAATGACAGTATAGGAAGCTCATGAAGTATGTAAGGACAGAAGGAGATGGCGGTCTATTGTCTCTGCCTACCCCGGAGGGAAGAAGGCGTGAGTATATGTATATATGTAGATTATAATATGGATTTTGTTAGACTCGTTTCTGATAGTATTGTAGTAGATATCAGCCCAATAGTTTAGCTAGATAAATCTTCGTTAATTTGGGAGAAAAACAGTCATGTGTCAATGAGTTTACACACACCATCTTCGCGAATCTTCACCAAGAACTCCGTACCGAGTGGAAGAAAGGTTTAATGACAGTATAGGAAGCTCGTGAAGTATGTAAGGACAGAAGCAGATGGCGGTCTATTGTTTCTGCATACCCCGGAGGGAAGAAGGCGTGAGTATATGTATAAATGTAGATTATATTGTTACATGAAAACCATAAGAGCACCTACTTTAATTTATCTCTGCATCACCCCAAGGTAGACTGGTAGATAATGCCTTTGGCATTAAGTCCGCCTTTGTATGTACCATGTGTAAAACTTTATGCACACGGGGATGACCCCATGTGCATAAAGTTTTAAATAAATAAATAAATTATAATTATAAAACACTCGAGTCAACCTATTATCGCTATATCCTATAAACAAACTCTCGTGTTTTAATACCCCTTCTTATATGACAGTTGCATAAACTACTATTATCTATACGTATAATAAAATCGTAACGAGGTGTAAACTGTACATTAAATATTAAAAAAAAAAATTGTTATGCAATGTTCTAGCAACGATACAGATGCCAAAAAATGTGATGTTTAGATTTTTTTACTGTTTGTCTGCTGTTTATTATCGATGTCCGAGCATCACTTGAAAACCGCCGAACACATTTAGCTGAAATTTTGCATAAACATTCTTCTAGGGTATGGTCATAAACTGCGCTATACATCAACACGTTATTATAAGTGTGATAAGAGCAGCAGAGCAAAATCGACTCAATCTATTCCTTTGAGTATATTTAAAATTTATTTGTAAATATTATTATTTGTTGACATTATTACTCACATATTTTTTTTAAATTAAAAACTTGACATTGTAATTACTAATTTTGATATTTGGACATTATTAATTACATACTATGTTATTACTTACTATATTACATACTGTCAGAGGTAAGGCAGAGCACTCATACAAATGTTATTATATAAACCAACTCTTTGTACCATTTTTTTTGCGTGCGGAAGTCCCCTCGGGTAACCCCCGCCAGCCAGCAGGGGTGGTTATGTGGGGTTTGAACCGACTATAATATATATATAAAACCGCACGCCGTCTCGGGTTTTAAGATGCCAGGGTGTAAGGTCGCCCATAAGGCATTTAACTCGTATGTAACCATGCCAGGGTGTAAGGTCACCCATAAAGCATTTAACTCGTATGTACCTGTCTTATGCGAATAAAATGATTTCAATCGATTTGATTTTTTTTGCTTATTTTGGCTCGTTATTGATAACGGTACCGAATCTTCATGCGCGAGTACGACTCGCACTTAGCCGTATTTATTTAATGTTATTTTTGCATGTTGTGTCTACCTATTAGTAACTGTTATACGTATATGAATAAATAAATATTATACGACATTCTGCACAGCGCTTTCTAGACCCAAGGTAAGCATAGTTTTAACTAGCTTGTGTTATGGGTTCCAGAATGCGGATTAACACACTTATATACTTTTTTTTTTGTAAATACATACATTTATACATAGAAACACCCAGACCAATGCAAATTGACATATTCATAAATACAAATATTTGCACTGAGCGGGAATCTAACCCGCGCCCCCTGTCGTAGCAGTCGAATGCACTACCGCTACGCCACAGAGGCCGACAAATCTATATATATCGCTATATATACCGGATAAATGTAAACAGCTGTTGGTGGACCTAAATAAATAAATTGTCTTATAAGACACTAGTGTAGTTACTTTTGTTCAAAGTACCTGGCCTGTTAAGTTAACCACTTAACTGGTTAACACTTAGTAGAAAATACACCGGTCCTGTCAGCCTGGCTACTTTCTACGTCTAATGGTGTTAATGGTCGCAGGTGTTGTAACGTGTGGTGTGTTAATGTCACGTATACATATGTGTGATGAAATAAATTGTGTCATAAGAAAAAAGTCTTAAGATCTTTTTATGTTTGAAAACATTTTCTGTTTTTTTTTTTTTATACCACTAAGGTGGCAGACAAGCACACGGCCCACCTGATGGGAAGCGGTTACCGCGGCCTATAGACGTGTGCAATACCAGTGGCGTCACACTCGCGCTGCCCTGTAAAGGAAAGGGGATGGGAAAGGAATTTGGGAGGGGATGGGAAAGGAGTTTGGGAGGGGATGGGAAAGGAGTTTGGGAGGGGATGGGAAAGGAGATTGGGCTCCGGCACTCTCACTCACCAAACGGAACGCAACAGTTCAAATACTGTTACTTGGCGTCGATATTCTGTGAGAGGGTGGTGCTTCCCCGGTCGAGTCGGCCCATTCATGCAACGGCCAAAATGACTGTTGCTTGACTTCATAAATCGTACTTGTTCACTGCTGGGTTCTTAATGAACGAAGGTGAACAAACGCAAACGAGTGAGATACGTCAATCATTACCGTCACACGCAACGTCTCAGGTTCGAATTCTGGCCATGACACTACCGATAATAAAGAAAAATACTGACGAATCACTTTATCGTAAATTAGGTTAAATAAATATACTTATGTTGTGGGAAGTTGACGCGAATGTCACACATTGAAAGAAAACTATTTTTAACGGATTCTATCGCGATTTATTTGATGTTATTTTATTATTGACATTGAACCCGACGTTTCGGTTGCTTTTCAGCAGCCATTAAGACATATCAACTTCATGCCGTATAACAACACTGTTTTCAAACAATATTGAATTCACGATGGAGTTGAACAATGAAATAACGTATTTACAATCGGTCATGGGTCGTGGTCCACCTGCTTAGTCCACATGGGTTGACCACGGGCACTTTTTCTTGCCGGTGGTCCACCTAAATGCTGAGTAATGTGCAAATAAAAATGACTATCAAGATGCTGGCGACGGATATTTTGTGCTGTCTCAGCGTTTACGAAACTTATTCTAAACGTAAACTAAACGATTATTTTTATAAGAAACGTTTCAATAATAAATATTTACGACATTCTAGACAGCGTATCCTAGACCCAAAGTAAGTAGTTTAACTAGCTTGTGTTATGGGTTCTAGAATACGGATAAACATACTTATATTTTTTTTGTAAAAACACACATCCAGACCAATGCAAATAGACATAATCATGCATACAAATATTTGCACTGAGCGGGAACCGAACAAGCGCCCCCTGTTGTAGCTGTCGAATGCACTACCGCTACGCTACAGAGGCCGTTTTGGTGTACAATAATATTGCATATATTATAAGAGAGAGATGTGTGATTTTTGGTTTGGAAAAATCTTTTGAAAGAACACCTAGATTTAAAACCATCACCTAAATCTAAATCACACAAACAATATTGTCCCATGTTGAATATACTGTTTCCGGGCTGTTTGGCCGTGGTCCATCGGAAACTTGTATTCCAGACGTTTAAATACGTAAACGTATAAATACGCCAGTGACTCGGGCCTCAACATCAGTCGCAGCGAAGTCGCCGCCGAGGAAGGTTCTCCCGTCCCGACCTGTACCACTGAAGATGTCGGCCGCAGTGATCGACGAAACGTGTGGAATACAAGTTTCCGATGGACCACGGCTAAACAGCTCGGAAGCAGTATATTCTACATGCAACGCCGGCCGTGAAAGCCTTAAGATTTATAATATTGTCCCATTTAGGAATGAATTTAGTTTTTCCAAGCGACTACAATATGAGGTTTTTCTCCATATTGTAGTCGCGGGTTAGCAGGTCGAGTGTGACGCCCCTGATGTTGCACACATCCTTAGGCCACCGTAACCGCTTCTCATCAGGTGGGCTGTGTGCTTGTCTGCCACCTAAGTGGTATAAAAAAAAACAAAATAATGAGTCTATATAGACACATGATTGTATTTCCCCCTGTCAAGCCGACCAATTTATACAAAAAACTTAAGTCTATCACCTCCTGGTAGTCAGCGTTTCGACATACATATTTTATTATTTATCAGTGATGAAACCCTCTTAGTAGATGAAGAAATTTATTGCTACTTAAACAAGCACTAACTCAATAAATTTAATGTTTCATTTGCACATAAAACACGTAAAGTGCCGTCTCATCGTTATAAATACAAAAATGGTTTACCACGTTTCGATAATATCAACATAATTTTTTATGTCATCTTGCATAATATAAAGACTGAATAATATGACGAATGTATCTTGTTCTTTACTCATTGTTTATGGAAGACAGTGTTATTATTATTGTCTTTAAGAAAACACCACTCAAGTGCGAGTGTGACTTGCACGCTGACTGTTCGTACAAAACTGGATTGAGGGACAATAACTTGACGCGAGCGAGGACTCAGGACGCGAGCGAGGACTCAGAACGCGAGCGAGGACTCAGGACGCAAGCGAGGACTCAGGGCTGCACACGCTGGCGGACTGCCCGGCGTGGGAGGTGCCGAGGCGTGACCTCGTGGCAGCCATCGGGGTGGGAGTCCTCTCGCTCGGCAGCATGATTGCGGCAATGGTGCGGAGCGCGAGTGCGTGGGCCGCCACCACCTCCTTCAGCGAGCATGTAATACTCGCGAAGGAGGTGGCGGAGCGCGCTCGAGAGAGATTTAGAACTCTCCCGGCCCGCCGGACCCGCAACTTGCTCGCCGCGCGTCGCAGGTGACTCAGGCGCCGGAGGTCACTTAACGACCTCCGTCCTTCATGAGCGCAGGCCTGGTGGTGGCAGGTGAGGCCGCCTATCACCCCAGCAGAAGCAGGCCGGGATGGTGGGGCGACTAGCGCCCCTCCCCCAAACCGGGGCAAGACGGGTACACCGTGGTTCCCAAACCCGAGGGGGCCATCTCGAAACCGGAGATGGCCCAGGGTCAGTCGGGGAGCGAGGGATATGCTCTATGGGCAACCTTACACCCTGTCTGTAGACATAACCGCCCAAATCGCTAGCTGGCGGGGGGGGGGGATCCGAAGGGATTTCCGCACGAAAAAAAAAAGGGACAATAACTTAAAGTTTCTGTTAAAAAAAACTGTTGTATTTTGTTTTGTATTTTGAAATTGGTAAATGCAAAATATCTAATTGTTTAGACTTGTAATTAGCAATATTGTTAATCATACTGTGATACATAATTTTGATATTAGTCTGTAAGTCTTCAGGAAATAAATAAATAAATTTACAACAATATTATGTAGTGGTCAATTTACTACTGCCAGTGGGGACGCCGTTTGACTAGACGGGTGATCAGCCCATCTATGTGCGGCCATTTCACCCAATTACCCTATAACGACTGTCATACATTCGTATGGCAACCGGGACCGACATCTTAACGTGCTCTCCGAGGCACGACCAGACCAATGCAAATACTCATATTCATGCATACAAATATTTACACTGAGCGGGGATCGAACCCGCGCCTCCTGCGTAGCGGCCGCGTTCAATACCGCCACGCCACGGAGGCTGTCGCGGTCAATTTAATACTTGCAAATAAGTTTCTTCAATCAAGTTTGTCCTACCTGTTAGGACTTATGGTACTAGCAATGGTGGGTCTAGTTTCTTTGAAGAATTAAATTCAACATGAGTTCATTCAAAACAGAAATAATGGTAGAATAGGTAAGAACCAATATATCTCAGATATCAATAATCGATCCAAAACAGTATCAGATAGTGCGGTCCTGAGGATGCCTCGTATAGAGGCGAAATACGTGTTTCAATTCTTGGTTGCGGAAGGTTACAAATTAAAGGCGCTCGCTTTGGAACTTTCTATTCGTTAAAGGTGCGTGATGGATTTCGCCATGTCATGCTTAGTTCAATTTGCTATCTTACACCGGCCAGTATTCAAGAAATAAAAGGTCGACATTGTTCAAATAAGTTTGGGACGCCCAAATATGTTACTATTTGCCGAAACGCTTATCTTAAAATAACAGCGTGATTGATTTCTTCTATAAATCGTCATTATATTTACTGTTCTATTAAGATTTACTTCCAAATTATTACTATTTACAATATCTGATAAGAATTCCGTAGGCGCATTAATTTCAAATGCAGTCAAATGGCTTTTTTGTTTTTCGTGCGGAAATCCCTTCGGATACCCCCCACCGGCCAGCGGAGGTGGTTATGTTGGGCTTGAACCGACTAAAACCGCACGCCGTCTCGGGTCTTAACGCGCCGGGGTGTAAGGTTGCCCATAGACCATATCCCTCGCACCCCGACTGACCTTGGGCCATCTCCGGTTACGAGATGGCCCCCTCGGGCTTGGGATTCACGGTGTCCCCGTCTTGCCCGGTTTGGGGGAGGGGCGCTAGTCGCCCCGCCGTCACGGCCTGCTTCTGCTGGGGTGACAGGCGGCCTCACCTGACACCCCCAGGCCTGCGCTCATGGAGGACGGAGGTCAATTTACTACTGCCAGTGGGGACGCCGTTTGACTAGACGGGTGATCAGCCCATCTATGTGCGGCCATTTCACCCAATTCCCCTATAACGACTGTCATACATTCGTATGGCAACCGGGACCGACATCTTAACGTGCTCTCCGAGGCACGACCAGACCAATGCAAATACTCATATTCATGCATACAAATATTTACACTGAGCGGGGATCGAACCCGCGCCTCCTGCGTAGCGGCCGCGTTCAATACCGCCACGCCACGGAGGCTGTCGCGGTCAATTTAATACTTGCAAATAAGTTTCTTCAATCAAGTTTGTCCTACCTGTTAGGACTTATGGTACTAGCAATGGTGGGTCTAGTTTCTTTGAAGAATTAAATTCAACATGAGTTCATTCAAAACAGAAATAATGGTAGAATAGGTAAGAACCAATATATCTCAGATATCAATAATCGATCCAAAACAGTATCAGATAGTGCGGTCCTGAGGATGCCTCGTATAGAGGCGAAATACGTGTTTCAATTCTTGGTTGCGGAAGGTTACAAATTAAAGGCGCTCGCTTTGGAACTTTCTATTCGTTAAAGGTGCGTGATGGATTTCGCCATGTCATGCTTAGTTCAATTTGCTATTATCTTACACCGGCCAGTATTCAAGAAATAAAAGGTCGACATTGTTCAAATAAGTTTGGGACGCCCAAATATGTTACTATTTGCCGAAACGCTTATCTTAAAATAACAGCGTGATTGATTTCTTCTATAAATCGTCATTATATTTACTGTTCTATTAAGATTTACTTCCAAATTATTACTATTTACAATATCTGATAAGAATTCCGTAGGCGCATTAATTTCAAATGCAGTCAAATGGCTTTTTTGTTTTTCGTGCGGAAATCCCTTCGGATACCCCCCACCGGCCAGCGGAGGTGGTTATGTTGGGCTTGAACTGACTAAAACCGCACGCCGTCTCGGGTCTTAACGCGCCGGGGTGTAAGGTTGCCCATAGACCATATCCCTCGCACCCCGACTGACCTTGGGCCATCTCCGGTTACGAGATGGCCCCCTCGGGCTTGGGATTCACGGTGTCCCCGTCTTGCCCGGTTTGGGGGAGGGGCGCTAGTCGCCCCGCCGTCACGGCCTGCTTCTGCTGGGGTGACAGGCGGCCTCACCTGACACCCCCAGGCCTGCGCTCATGGAGGACGGAGGCCGTTAAGCGTGCAGTCAAATACTTATGAGACTCTATTCTTCTCCACAATACCAACACCTCAGATATCGATAACTGTAAACCGATTGTTAGCGACTTGGAGATTCCCAAAATCTAGAATAATCTTAGTATAAAAATATACCAAGGCAAAACAATTTCTTTGTATCAATTTTCTCGAAATCATCTTAGCTCATCATATACCAGATAGAATGATGAGCTAAGATGATTTAGAGAAAATTTAAGAAGCCGGAGTGATTATCGTGTAAATACATTTTAATTCCAATTTTTGAAGTGAAAACTTCTTTTTTTTTCTATCGTCATGTCACCTCGAAATCGTCACCGTGACGCCTACGTCACGCAAAATCTTTCCATATTTTAGGAGAGATGGATGATGACTATTAAAAACACACACGTAGTTGTTCAAGTTTTCACTTCTGTCGGCACTTTCGGAGTGCCACTGCCTTTGTATATATAAGGTTTCACTAAACTAGGTCTCTGAATTTGGTGAGATGACTTGGTATCGACAAAATATGTATTTGAAACAAAAAAAAAATATCAGGAAAATAAAATATATAAATAAAACTATAAAAAAAAACTTTTTCTAAAAATTTATTACTTTTTTAGGAATTAAATTAAATTTTGTGACACCTTATATATGACAGAGAGTTTACTAACTATAAAGTAGAGATTGTTTTCCTTATGGGGGCCAAAGGCTGATAAAATCAGTAATATAATAAATACAAGTCATTTTTGTTTGTATTCCACAGAAAATCAGGTGTTTAGGCATTATTGATAGACTTAAAAGACCCACAGAGAGTCTGTTAGGAATTTTACGAGGTAGGTTGGGTACTTGAGTAGTAAAGTACTTTTAGCAGAATACACACTTTATGTGCGTCATAAACGAAACATACGAGAGATACTACACTCCAAGGGGGATAATATGAGACATTTGCAGGTTGGGAATAAAGGGACTTGCTAATGAGCCCTGAGATTAGATAGACAAGAAGAAATACTGTTTTAATACTACGTTCTGTCTGTGCGGAATGGAAACCCTTGGTACATACTACTGGTGGTAGAAATTTGAAAATTCGGCCGGGTGGATACCACCGTGCACGATTGCGAAAAACCCTCCATAGTAATCCAATTTCGGTTTGATTGCGTTCAGAAGTCAGCAAGTGCATAGCTGGGCAGGGGGATTGTGGTCGCAGCACTAGTGGGACCGGTGGGTGTCACGCGGTGCTGCGACGTTGCAAATTTAGTACAGGGATACATGATAGCCTGAAATAATACATTTTTTATCCCTGGAATCCTATAGGAAGCGGGAACAGGATCAGAATTCCACGCGGGTGAACACACGGGCAGCAGCTATGATAAATGCAGTCATGAAATACGTTTTCATTACTAATACCCTACACACGCACACACCCGCACGCGCACACACACACTCGCCCTTTTACTTACGCACACACCCACACGCACTCACCCTCTCACTCAAGCACACACCCACACACACACACACCTTAAAGAAGACCATTAGCTACATCTACTGTATGTGCCGGAGCCAGCACATGCATGTATGAGTAGAGAGTTGTGGGAAAGGGGGTGTACTTACAGGTTGGTGGCGACCTGGCGCTGAGGAGTTCAGGAACTCGTGAACTTTATTTCTTCACACTAAATGTCAATTGTTTATATTCACATGAGCCGACTAGGAGTGCATTAGACACGTTAATTCTAATGAGCCGACTAAGGGATGCACAAAAAACATTCGTTCAAGGGTTTTAATTCATAGGTATCGCACGCTCACGGATTCGTTCTAGTCTCATCTGTCACTGACAAACGGTACGTCAATTTGACACTTCACGTTCCGTTCCTGCAAACGTCTCGCTCATGTAGCGAGAACATCTACCCTCCGCGAACTAATGCCTAAGGGTAGGACCATTGTAGATTACTGTATGAAAATAATTAAAATTTTAATAAATAGAAATAAGGCACATTAAAGTATGATAACAGCATAACATAGGTTATTCTGCATATCATAAAAGTAATAACGTCAAAATATATTAGGTAAAGTAGACAGTAAGAAAACAGTATTAACTATAGAAATTACTGGATACATTATATATTTTCACACAAATAATTAGACCGCTGTACCTATATAACCGTGGTAGCCTAGTGGTATGGGTAATGGACTGCTGAGACGAGGTCTCGGGTTCGATCCCAGGTTTTACCATGGCACACACCAATGACTTTTCGATGCTTTTCGAAGTTATGTGTGTATTTATCGCAGGTTTATAAGTGCCCGGTTAATGGCAATAGGCTCGCCACCTATTACATTGGGACCTAAACATAAACTGGCGAAATGTGGGTGCTAGCACCTCTGCCTACCCCTTCGGGGACATAGGCGTGAGTTTATGTTATGTTTTATGTAAATAATTAGAAATGAAACGCAAATAAAAAACGTATAATACATTAATTAAAGTAGACAGCAAGAATAGCAAGTAGGAAGGAAATATTGTAAATACAAGAAATGTAGCTCAGGACTCCAAATAAAACAAATTGGAGGTGCAAGTTAAAAAAAAGAAACGTCAGGACCGTGAAAGTAAGTAAGTTCGATGCCAGAGGAGGTTTTGTAACATAGCGGACGTAACAAGTATTCTTTATAACAAAATTAAACACATACATAGTACAGATACAATAGTTATTTGTTCAACTAGAGAGGAAAGTTGGTTTTCCAAGCGAGTGCTAATTATGAATCCCGAGTAAGCGAAGGATTCTAATAATTGAATCACGAGCGTTAGCGAGTAATTCTACATTAGAATCCTGAGCGTCGCGAGGGATTCAAAGGCACGAGCTGGAAATAACTTTTCTCTCGCGTGACACATACAACTTTTCACCTTAGCAGCGAGAACATTATTAGAGATAAAAAAAATACAATATGAATAAAAATGAAACCACATATATTTGCAAACAATAAGTATCTACTAAAATTTAAAATTGCAGTTATTCGTATTTTTTCTAAAACATTTTCTTTATTTTTTTCTTTATTTCAGTGTATTCATTATATTTTATTATTTAATTAGATATTTAATTACAACATTACCAAATAATTTTCATTTTAAAGGTTTATTAGTTTCCAAGCGTTTTATTGTTTGGGTGTTCTGAAATTTGATAAACACAAAGTCAACTAGTGCCATCTCCACAAAAAAAAAATGATAAATCGAACTTGGAATGACGTGTTTCGTATATTGTAGTGTTCACTATAAAGCGTGATAATATTTTATATTATATTAAATATGTTCGGCTCGTCAACGCACCATCACCGCGCTTACCGGCTTACCCAGTGTTGCCACTCTCAACACCAAACCTGCACCCCGTGACGTTTGCGCTCGATACAAATCAAGTATATTTACATACACTACATCCCTTCCTTATTTTAATTTTAGAAATAAATGAAACTCATCATATTACTCCCTGTATTTTTAATTAGCGTTTTATTTTTATAATCAACATACATATTTAGTTATATTTATTCATTTTCTAATTGTTTTGTATTTATGATATCTTACTTCTACCTTCTCTTTGTTTACTCTGTGTTTTTATTCTTCTGAACTACCCGATGTGGGCGTGTCTTCTATATTATTCTCCCCAGTCACTTTATCATCTGCAACTTTCCACTGACCTTCGATCTTTTTCAAATGTACTACATTTCTTCTTAACGCTTGTCCCGTTGAATCACCGCGAACCTCTATATCACCTCCTGTTCTTTTTGTGACTGTATGAGGGGACGGATCATAATTTAAGCTTAACTTGTTACTCTTGATAATATTTTTTAAGTAGACCTTATCACCTGGTTCTAAGTCACATTCCTTTGCCTTTCGTTTATTATCTGCATATTCTTTTCCTAACTGTTTCTTTTGCTTGTCCTTATCTCTGACCTCAGAGTACTCTGGTTGACGATTGATATCACTCATCATCGGAATTTTATCACGAAATTGTCGATTAAAGAATAATTCAGCTGGGGGTTTTCCCGTCACAGTATGTGGTGTGCTGTTATACATCTGCAGGTATTCCTCCAAACCGGTTTTCCAATCCGTATTCTGAGCCTTGCTAATTTTTAAACGTTTTAGTAAATCTCTATTTTGGCGTTCTACTTCGCCATTCTGTTGTGGCCAATATGGTATGGTGTTGAATAACATTATATTGCGTTCATTACAAAATTGTTTAAATTCCTCGCTGCAGAATTGTTTTCCATTATCAGCAGTTATTGTTGCTGGATTTCCTAGCCGGCTGAAGATTTCCTTTAATAATTGGATGATGTCAGAACTGGAAATTCTGCGCGTGATCTTGACTTCTTTATACCTGCTGAAGTAATCTACCACTACGAACAAGTAGTCTCCGCTCGGTACAGGTCCCATCAAGTCCATAGCCACATCTACCCAAGGTTCGTTTGGCAATTCTCGTCTCTTAAGAGGGTTTGGTGGATTAGGGGCTGAAACTAGAGTGCAACCTTTGCAAGATTTTACTAAAGTTTCAACGTCTTTATCGTATTTAGGCCACCATACTTTAGTCCTTAATCTTGCCTTCATTAAGACTATGCCAGGATGACCTTCGTGAGCTGCCATCAAAACTTGGTGTCTTAATTTACACGGTATTACGATCCTAGTCCCTCTTAGTAGGATTCCTTCATTAAAACATACTTCATTCTCAAATAACTTATAATTTGTTACAGTGTCGTCCCATTTGCTATTGTGAATACCTTCTTTAACCTTCAGAAGTTCCTGATCTTCGTTTGAACATTTCACCAGATCTCTCAAGGTCACGGCTGTGGGCTTCGCTTCCTCTATTATTCGATGGATGTAATCCTTAACTTCATTTACAGTATTCTTTTCCAAGTTGCACAATCTAGATAAAGAATCTGCAATGTTATCTTTGCCTGGTTTATAAACCACCTTGAACTCGTAAGCCTGGAGCCGTAAAATCCATCGTTCAATTCTGGCACATGGTTTTGACTTAGGTCCAAATATGACCTCTAACGGCTTGTGGTCGGTTATAAGTTCAAATTCTTTACCATAGAGAAAAACATGAAAGTGCTCTGTAGTATGGTACTGCCCATACTAATGCAAGCGCTTCCTTTTCTGTTTGGCAGTACCGGCGTTCACAATTTGTTAACGTTTTATGTCCATATGCTATGATTCGTGGTCCTTCATTATCTATTTGTATCAACACGCCACCTAAAGCTACTGGACTAGCGTCAGCTATAACTAATGTGCGATCTTTTATATCGTAGTAGCCCAAGGTAGGGATAGAGGAGAGGGCAGACTTTAAGTCATTAAATGAACTTTCCTACCTTGATCCCCAGGCTGTACTAATTTCAGCTCCTTTGCCTTGGTTATTCCGAAGTAACTCTTTGAGAGGTTCTGTTTTTGTGGCCAGATTTGGGATCCATTTCCCAACATAGTTTATTAGGCCCAGGAAACTTTGTAATTCCCCTACGTTCGTGGGTGGTCTAAATCCTTGGATGCTTGATATGTATTTATTCAATGGTCTCACTCCTTTGTCTGAAAATTCGTGTCCTAGGAATTGTATTTCTGTTTTTCGAAATAAACACTTGTATTTCCTAAGAACAACGTTATTTTTTTCTAAGGTCTGTATAGTTATGTTTAATCTTTGGTCGTGTTCAAATATATCCTTGCCGTACACCAAAATATCGTCAATGAAATTGATAGTACCCTCACAACCCAAAAGGATTCGTTCTAAGGTTTTTTGAAATATTTCAGGAGCGCATGTAATACCAAACATTAAACGTTTATATCTATAAAGTCCATTACTTGTAATAAAAGTTGTAATGAAACGAGAGTCTGGACATAACTCAAGTTGATGAAATGCGTCTTTAATGTCTAATTTGCTGAAGAATTTTGCGTTTTTTATTTTTGGTAACAACTTGTCCATTGTTGGCAACGGATGAATCTCCCGCATTATAGCTTTATTTGCTCGCCTCATGTCCACGCGCGCCTCTCCATTATTTTTCAAGACAGGCACTATCGGAGATACCCATTTTGAAGAACCATGAACCTCTTCAATAATGTCTCTATCTATCAGCTCTTTTATTTTATTATTTACCTTTTCTTCGAGAGGTATGGGTATTCTTCGAAGTGGTTGTGAAACTGGTTGTACCTTACTGTCAATAGCTATCTCGATCTGAACATCCTTAAACTTTGGAAATGGTTTTCTTGTCTCCATTTGGTTTATGTCCAGTCCAATCTTAAGAATACCCATATTTATGGCGGTTTGTTTTCCTAATAAGTTCCTTGTTCCATCTTTTATAATATAAAACATGGCAAGTTCTGATTTGTCACCTATTGTAACACAAGCCTCGAAAGATCCCATAAGTTTTAAAGGTTCATTGCTGCCATATCCATAAAATGTTTTTGTAGGATTTTCAGTCTGGTTAGACACAACTACTTTATTATCTTTCATTCTTTGCCATGTATCACTTGTAATTAGGTTGCATTTGCATCCAGAGTCAATCAGCATGTTGACGTTCACCCCTCCAATATCACATTGTAATTCACTATCCTCATCTATCTTGAATACGTAATGTATATCATCACGTTTTTTCGTCTGTTTTGTTTCTTCTTTTGGTTTCTGTGATTTAAATCTCTTTTCAGTTTGATAATCCTTGCTGCGTCTATAATCCTTGGTGCTTTCACTTTTCCTTTTCATTTGTTGTCTAGTTCTACACCACTGTCTAAAATGTCCCTTCAATCCACACTTTAAGCAAGTTTTGTCTCTAGCTGGACACTTGCTGTCTAAGGAACCATGCTTTTTACTCCCACATCTACCACAAACAGATTGATCTATTTCTTTCTCCTGATTTCTGCTTCCTACTTTTACTTTGAAGTCAACTTTGTTGATGTCTTCACTTTTTTTTTGTATCTGTTCCGAAATTATCCATCTGTCGACTAACCACTTCAAGAGCATTTGCCTCTGATATAATGTTCTCTAGTGTCATTGAGTCTCCAGTTTGCAAGATCTTCTTTCTTAATTCCTTCGAGGAACATTGTTCCGTTATTTGATCTATTATTTGATCATCTTTATCTCTAAATTGACATTTAGTTGCCTGTTGTCTTAGGCGAACTAAAAATTTTTCAAATTTTTCATTTGATTCTTGTTTCATTAGCCGAAATAAATGTCGTTCGTAAACTTTACTTTGTTTAGGCGTAAAGTACGCATCAAGTTTGTCTAATGCGATTTGGAAAATATCACGTCCATCTGCGGTTGGTAGGTTGGCGTCAGGAAGGTTGTAAAATATTTCTTGCAATTCTAAACCACCGAAATGTAAAAGACTAGCCCTTTTCTTGTCATTATCATCAATACCTGAAGCATCGAGATAGATGAATAGTGTTCGTTTCCACCGCTCCCATCTGATCCCCACTGAGGAAGGGTCTCCTTCACAGTCAAACTTCTCTAATGTGAGCTGGGACATTGCAGGATACCTAGAACCAATTGGTCATGTCAGTTCCCTGCCAATTTAATGGTCAGATTTTTTTGGTTGATTTTTCAACTTCAAATGTCAATTTAATGACCAGCTGTGTTGCTGCAAGTTGTACCAATTTAATGGTCAATATTGTCTCAATACTGCTTGAGGTCAATGTAATGACCAGCTGAGCTGCTGCGAATTGTACCAATTTAATGGTCAGTATTGTCCCAATACTGCTATGTCAATTTAATGACCAGCTGCGCTGCTGCAAATTGTACCAATTTAATGGTCAGTATTGTTTCAATACTGCTATGTCAATTTAATGACCAGCTACGCTGCTACAAATTGTACCAATTTAATGGTCAGTATTGTCCCAATACTGCTATGTCAATTTAATGACCAGCTACGCTGCTACAAATTGTACAAATTTAATGGTCAGTATTGTCCCAATACTGCTATGTCAATTTAATGACCAGGCATTTTATAGCATGCCTTTATTTATTTAATAATGGTTAAATCCATGTATACCGGTGAAAACACATTGCAAAACTGTCTTGGAACAGATTATTTTTAAAACTATTGATTATGTAGGTATTTATCATCCCTACCATACTGCATCACATTATACATACTACTGATAATAAAACACTTTAATTTGAATTAATATTCTGAAATAATAATATGATTATTTCTTATATGAAAGTACATATCTATCTATCTGCTTATTGTTCTTGGAATATAGCATGAAGATAGACAGGTTAGGTAATAACCGTTTACCTTCTCACAAAGGTTAATATTCCACTTGAATAATTATATTTTTTTAGTATTTCATAATAATATTTATTCTGCGGATCATAGGTCAGTGTTATAAAGGTCTTATGTATAATGTGATGTGCGCTATGTCCTACCACAAGCGGTGTACAATTAACATACCTGGATTAGGATATGAGGATTAAATTTTATAAATATTACTTCACAAATCATTTCTATTAATAGTAAGTGAGTGAAAATAAAGAGTTAGGTATATCTTAATTTGCCAAAGTTATTCTTTTACATGACACTAATACCCACTACCTGTATAATATTATATCCTAAGACTGATTACAACAATTTAAAGAAAATAAGCAACATATCAGCTGTAGGTTCGGTACATTATGTCAGTATATAAATTAAGTAGGTAACACATTTGATAAATTATGTACCAAATATAAAAATACATGTCAATGAATAAATACCATACATATGGCACACAATATCAGATGTGAATTAATATTATCATCATTTAAAAATTCACAATACAGTAGTACACTAATTGTTTCAAACACTTCTAATAAGCACAGCGGTTTCCTAAATATAGAGGCTGGGCATTGTTAATACCAATTTTTTTCTTTGTAAAATGGAAATCAGTCCTCAGTTAATACCTATCAGAAGTTGACAGTAGATCAGTAAACAAATAGAACTATTACCGTAGGCCAATAATAATTGATGTAAAATCTTTTAAACGAGCTGATACCTACGTTCAAAGCATTTGGATTGTATTGTTTGGGGCCTTACCAGTTACCAGGACGGTTTATAGGCAGTTAAGTTTCTTTGCTCCTAAACCAAACGTAATCTGTACATTATGTACTATGACATGTTTAAACTGAAACGCAGACTACTTTGATTCGTTTGTTGTCATTGGAATATGAACCTGAACGACTTAATACGACGTCCTGGTATGAATACTTGCTAAAAAGAGTAATTTGCTAGGTATTGAAACGTCATGGCCGGCCCGGATGGTAAATAGGTTATGTTCGATTTATGATTTATTTGTCTTCCTTAACAAAATCTAGTGACAATATATATTTAACGCAGCGCTTGTTGATGAAAAACTGAGATATCCATGTATATTCCTAAGAAGGTAATAACTTTTAATACTCATACCCAGTCACAGGCAGAAAATCCCTCCTTCAATTCTTTTCACGAAATTAATTAAAAATAAAGTGTATATCCACTTACGGTTAATTTTTTATCCTCGTCGCCAATTTGTAGTGTTCACTATAAAGCGTGATAATATTTTATATTATATTAAATATGTTCGGCTCGTCAACGCACCATCACCGCGCTTACCAGCTTACCCAGTGTTGCCACTCTCAACACCAAACCTGCACCCCGTGACGTATGCGCTCGAGACAAATCAAGTATATTTACATACACTACATATATAACAATGATAATTCGCAGCATTCTAAATTCAAATCACTTTTCCTCACTCTCGCAAGGAAAACGTGTCTCCCTCACTCTAATTAAGCAGGGAACCCAGTATGTTTGAGCTGCTAAGGTGAAAATAGAAATACACAAATAACATTCGTTTCTAATAACAAGAGAAACATAGATCCTAAATATTTCACGATACTTGTGTAACAATGCTTTCAGAACACTCATTGAAAGAATTTGACTGTCAATATTCTAAAGCAGTGCCGCGTTCAAGAGCAATATAACTCAAACGTGCATGACAGTTTCATCCGAGGTTGCATTTTGACATGATAAACGAGTTAAGTTGGACGCTCGGTAAGCGGAATATCATCCACCAAGTTACCCAATTACTTGAACGCCTATAGTACTGCACTGTGAGCTTAGGAACGTGCACTAATTGGCTGTATAGTACTAGTACACTGTGAGTTTTATCGAGATTATTGCTTTATGTAACCATTATGACTAAAGGAAAAAAGGAATTTTTGGATAATTTCGTAACGATAAAATCGAATAACTCCTATTGTAGCGCCACTTACTAGGGTCAATAATTTTATGACGCCTATAATTTTCGTGCAAGTAAGCAGTTGATAATTTTTTATAGTTCAATCAAATTTTTAAGCTATAAGTATGCTTACTTTTCCTATAGATTTAGATCGGGAAAAGAGAACATCGAGGACGGGATTTGAACCCGCGACCAGTCGCTTACAGGGGGAATGCCAAAATTAAAAAAAGTTGAAAACTAAGGTAAATTTGGCTACTTACAAGTTTTTATACTTACGGAACCCTTCGGGTGCGAGTCCTACTCGCACATGCCCAGTTTTTAATTATAGCCCTTTTGTCCCACTGCTGGGAAAACTCCTTCACCAAATCTTATCACCTCTCTCTCTCCTTTGCTGTATTCCACCAATCTGGGACAAAATAGGCGATGTTGTGCCGACCAAGCTTCCTTCTGATTTCTAGAGTGCAACTAGGTGAGCCCACTTATCAGGTGGCATTCTGCAAACGCGGCACCTAATTCTACTTCAGTTCAATATGTCCTTTTTAAGACGTGGGGAAATCCTTTTGGATACTTCCCCCCCCCCCCCGGCCAGCGGGGGTGGCTATGTCGGGCATGAACCGACTAAAACCGCACGGTGTCCTGCCCAAGTGCCGGGCTCCGCGGGTAAACCCTCGAAAGGATAACCCCAGGGCTAGTATATTTATATTAAAATATGCAATAATATGTCACAAGTCCACAAAGTTGCAAAATTGGTTCTGTAGGTGAAAAAAAAGCCGCGGTAGCCTAGTGGTATGGGTAATGGACTGCTGAGACAAGGTCTCGGGTTCGATCCCAGATTTTACCATGGCACACACCAATGACTTTTCGATGCTTTTCGAAGTTATGTGTGTATTTATCGCAGGTTTATAAGTGCCCGGTTAATGGCAATAGGCTCGCCACCTATTACATTGCGATCTAAACATAAACTGGCGAAATGTGAGTGCTAGCACCTCTGCCTACCCCTTCGGCGTTATATAGGCGTGAGTTTATGTTATGTTATGTAGGTGACCTATATTCATACATAATTGCATATAACATTGTTAACTGTATATTTTATACCACGGTGCCATGGCGTTCCAATTATTTGCTATGTAACTGGTGTTCATAAAAGAAAAACGTCAAAACACGACGACAGAAATGCAGTGAATAAAAGTAGTTCTATGTACAAAGATTTAGATCGAAAAAAGAGAACATCTAGGACGGGACTTGAACCCGCGACCAGTCCCTTACAGGGGGAGTGCTCTGACCAACTGAGCCACCTAGACAGGTCCCAGATATTCGAAATTCTCCGATATATCATATACGTCTTAAGGCGACGTTGGAGCCATCTACCGTAATTCTTGCGAAGTACGGAAACAATGAATAACTTTACAGTCAGTTTTCGGATCAGTCAGTTTTCCGATCTAAATCTTTAGAAAAAAGTAAGCATACAAAATGTTAAAAAATTTAATTGAATTAGTTCTATGTATTTTAAATAAAATAGCACTCATACAAGGGTTTTGAAAGGAGTTTAAATGGTAGCTTTGCTCATATTGAAACAAATGTATCACTTGTACTTTTTAGGGTTCCGTTGCCAAATGGCAAAAAACGGAACCCTTATAGATTCGTCATGTCTGTCTGTCTGTCCGTACGATGTCACAGCCACTTTTTTCCGAAACTATAAGAACTATGCTGTTCAAACTTGGTAAGTAGATGTATTCTGTGAACCGCATTAAGATTTTCACACAAAAATAGAAAAAAAAACAATAAATTTTGGGGGTCCCCATACTTAGAACTGAAACTCAATTTTTTTTTTTATCATATCCATACTTGTGAGGTATCTATGGATAGGTCTTCAAAAATGATATTGAGGATTTAAAAATCATTTTTTTCTAAACTGAATAGTTTGCGCGAGAGACACTACCAAAGTGGTAAAATGTGTCCCCCCCCCCCCTATAACTTCTAAAACAAGAGAATGATAAAACTAAAAAAAAATATACGATGTACATTACCATGTAAACTTCCACCGAAAATTGGTTTGAACGAGATCTAGTAAGTAGTTTTTTTTAATACGTCATAAATCGAAAACCGCAATTTACCTTTCATTCAATCAACTCAAATATATATATTTTTTAAAAGAGTTATTATGTTACTTGCTGCTACGGAACCCTTAATGGGCGAGTTGGACTCGCACTTGACCGCTTTTTACACAATATAATTGTGGAAAAAGTACAAGATACATTTGTTTCACTATGTGTAGCAAGTTCCACCAAGTGCCATCAATCAACAGTATAAATAGGTAGCTTTGCTCTTTAAAATTAATACAGGATAATGATGACCCCCGTAGCGTAGCGGTAGAGCGTTCGACTGCTAAGTCCGAGGTCGCGGGTTAGACTCCCGTTAGTGATTTAACCTACCGGCCTAGTGACTCACACCATTGTTAAAGATAATGAATTTCATTTACTGAAATGTATGTTTATAAAATGTTGTGTGGCTTACCCAGGGTGCCCTGGAATGGACACTTGGGGGAGGTCACTATTTGGTTGTAGTCTGTCCGATTCCGACACGCCCATTCCATCGATTCAATCCCATTCCACTATTTTAATATTTAAAGACGTAATTATGTTTTTCTTTATTTAATCAATATTTAAAAAAAAAAAAAAATATATGTTCTTATAAAATATTGGGTTCGCTTTACACAAAAATATCTAGCAGTATACAGTTTCCTAACATTGAAATTAAAAAAAAAACAGTAAAAAGATATAGCGGGAATCATTTTTTTCAGCAATATTGACATTGAAACTACTATTGAAATTTAGAGAAATATATTTCGAAAAATGAGTGCGTCCAGCGATGAAGATAGTTGTTTAACTTCAGAAGAGTTGAGGGAACAGGTTTCTAATGATGAATATAGCTTTTTACTATAATATGATAATATATAACATAACATAATCTCACGCCTATATATTTTAATATAATATCTACATATGTCTTTCTAATTATAATTTATATACATTTTTTTATCTAAGTACGAATATAGCACTTTTCTCTCTGGTAGATCAAAAAAGTTGTATCTTTCACACGAGAGCAAATATTTTTTTCCCCGGGCCCTTAAATCACTCACTGTGCTCAGTAGTCTAAGTTAGAATCACTCGCTACGCTCGTGATTCAATTTTAGACTACTTCGCTAGTTCGCGATTTAAAGCCGGCACTAGCAGCAAAAAATTACTTTGCTCACTTATTGAACAAATAACTTTGCTCACTTATTGAACAAATAACTTTGCTCACTTATTGAACAAATAACTTTGCTTACTTATTGAACAAATAATTTTGCTCACTTATTGAACAAATAACCATTGTCTCATGTCATAAACGTATAGAAATTCAAATAGGTCTAGCGTTTGGCTCATAATAAACATCAGAAAATACATCTTCGGTGGCACTGTCCTCTAATAAGTAAGCCTCACGGCTCATTCAAATAGCGTTAACCAGAAATCAATTCGAAGAAATAATAAATACATTTTCTAGGACAAATTACACACCGCCATCTAGACCCAAACTAAGCAGAGCTCTAGAACCCATATGAGTTCTAGAATGCGGATAAACATACTTAATATTTTATTTTTTTATAAATACATACATATTATACATAGAAACACCAAGACCAATGCAAATATACATATTTGCACTGAGCGGGAATCTAACCCGCGATTTCTGACTTAGCAGTCGAACGCACTACCGCTATGCCACAGAGTTCGTCATATAAGCCAAATTCTAAAGGGTTAAGTAGGAATGTTACGTTTTAAAGGGAACTAGTTACAGAAATTACTAATACTCCCGTTAACCGCTCCAGCTTAATTTCAAAAAGCTCCAGTTTGTAGTGTAAAAGCCAGGATTCGAACCCAAGACCTCTCGATCGTAAGGCCGACTCCTTAACTGCTGAGCCACCAATGCATTAATACCGCTAGGTAGAAGAAGTGAACTTAATTATATTACAAAGATTACGCGTACCGCAGAGCGTACCAACTAGGTCAACTGTCTCATCCCGCAACCCGCAGTGAGATAAATAAATTAACAGGAATGATACTTGTATTTAGAATTTTATTAAATTTCTCGAAATGGTTGTAAGTAATTAATCACAGAAGTAAAAGTTTTTCTTTTAGTGAATTTCGATTTCGAAATTCTTTGGCCGTATTATAAATATTGTAGGAGCGAAAAAAGCGGCCAAGTGCGAGTCGGACTCGCCCATTAAGGGTTCCGTAGCAGCAAGTAACATAATTTTCTTTGGGAGTTTACATGGTAATGTATTTTTTTTACTTTTTATCATTCTCTTATTTTAATAGTTACTTATGTTATTATGCGATACATACAGTTTAAAGAAAAATTATATTAGAAACCTTAATATCATTTTTGAAGACCTATCCATAGATACCGGTTTGATGAAAAAAAATTTTGAGTGTCAGTTCTAAGTATGGGGAGGCCCCAAAATTTATTGTTTTTTTCTATTTTTGTGTGAAAATCTTAATGCGGTTCACAGAATACATCTACTTACCAAGTTTCAACAGCATAGTTCTTATAGTTTCGGAAAAAATCCAGAGACAAGTAATTTACAGTTTTATAATGATGTAGATTATATCAATGATAACTAAATGTTCAATAAAACAGAACATCTCAAATTCTTATCCGAATCAAAAATTCTACTGAATGATCGTATCCATTGATTTATATAGCTTGACCGCAATTACATTAAACATGCACAATATTTAACTAATTTCTGATCTGTGGGTGGATTTTAGAGGCAAATAATTATGTTACCTGTGGTTTGTTTCAGTGATAATTAATTCAGTTTTAAAATTAGAATCACTTCCTAACGTTAAATTGGACTCAAATTTGGTATACTTGTATCTTCGCTGACAATGCGAAAAAATGGCACTATAAAGCTGGTCTTATGATGGAGTCGAAAGGTGCGCCCATATGAACTTCTGAACTTAACAAAATAAACCAATCGAGTTTGGGCTCATTTGTTTTGCCTTGGCAAATACGCCGATGCTACGTGATACTGGGGTCTGCGTAATCTGAATGTATGGCACTAATAAAATGGTTACTGCACTTTATTTAGAGGCTGAATTAAGAGTTCATAAAATGTGTGGAACTACCTGGTAAAATTGTTTGTAGGTACTTAATGATATTGTCGGAAGTTTACGCGAATGTTACACATTGAAATAAAACTATTTTTAACAGATTCTATCGCGGTTTATTTGATGTTATTGTATATTTTACATTGAACCCGACGGCAAGTATTTTAAGTTCTAATAATTTATTTATTAACATAGTATGAAGTAATACTTTGATGTACCTACATTCATTTAGATATGATTAATATTCCTTTCTCCGGGGCAATTATGTCGGAGACATAGTTTAAATACCTTGAAATAGTTGTCTATGCTACGACATTGACAATTCTATTTCTCTTCCTTTTTATGTTTCTATGTCAATGTATCGCTCTGTAATATATTTAATCGTACAAATCCACAAACCCTTGTTTCCTTGACATTCGGGTTCAATGTAAAATATACAATAACATCAAATAAACCGCGATAGAATACGTTAAAAATAGTTTTATTTCAATGTAGGTACTTAAGTTTAGAATAGGACTTTACAATAAGACTGACATATGTTCTGTAAATAAATAAAGAAAAGTACTTGTTAGCCATAAATACCATAGCCTAGTCAACTACAGTATTGGCACTCGTTCTGTGTCTTCAGGCAAATTTGAAGTACCGAGTATTTTGGAGTATGTTGCAGATAGAACTTTAAAAAAACGTATACCGTACACTAAACAGTTTGCCTGAAGACATAAGGCGAGAACCAGACATTATAAAGTTTAAAAATAAAGTTAAAAGGTACTTGCTTTCAACTATTACAAAGTGATGGTTGAAAAATTCACCTACTATGAGATGACACTCGACTCACCAGATCCTGCTGACAAATTGTGTAAACAGTTTTGTAGGACCAATATCTATACATGTGTATACATTGTAAGAGTAATAATAAATAAATAAAAAATAATATATATAAATTAAATAGTGTTAAATTAGAACACGCTTTTTTATGTTCGAACTTTCCTTTTCGTGTCGTAATAGAAATAAGACTCCAGGCAATGATGAGTTCTGTCTTAGGCAAAAGGCATTAAACTCCTTGTGCATTTAATACAGTAGCAAGCCGTAAAAAGTCTATTAATTCTTAGGCGCTGACCTCGATAGGGCTCTCCATTTGTCCTGAGCCGTAAGAATGTAATATCTTAGCAGTGCCTATAAACTGAACATTGACGTTGACTTTATTACTTTTCGTATATTACTGGCCAAAGTTTGTAGGAATAAAGTTCTAGACTAAGACTGTATATAGTAAGAGAATTCGTAGAATATTTAACATACACACATAACTTCACGCCTGTATCCCCGAAGGGGTAGGCAGAGGTGTATTATACACCCACGATGCGCCAGTTATGTTAAGGTCCCTATGTAATAAGGGGCGGGGATATTGCCATCTACCGAGCACATTATATTAAGCGAGCGATACGAAAAGTCAGAGGTGTGTGCCCGGGGCGACTGGGGATCGAACTCGAGACCTCGTCTCAGCAGTCAGTTACGTACACCACTGGGCTATTGCCGCTTATAGAATATGTAAGTGTTCAGGAAAATAGGCGATATCAATAAAAAAAATAGTTCAAAACCTTTTAAAATGAATACTTTTTCATCAGGGGTTATCCTTTCGTGGGCTCACCCGGGGTGCCTGGCAACGGACACTTGGGGAGGACTCCGTGCGGTTTTAGTTGATACACGACATAACCACCCTCGCTGGCCGGCGGAGGGGTAAAAGGGGTAGGCATCAAAGTCAAAGTCAGAAACCATTTATTCTGTATAGACTAATGGTCCATACGGCACCTACAAAACGTCAAAAAAATTAAAATAATGTTTCCAAATGGACCACCAGTTCGAAACGCGGCCCTGTCCTGAGAAGACTCCGGCAAGAAACTCAGCGGGCATCGTTTACCTTACTCTAGGCTACAACTTAGAATCTCCACATAGCGAAAAGCTAAAAGACTGCTCGAACCGGGAAATCAACCTGGGACCTCTCGACCTTCTTGGAAAATCTTGAAAAGGATATTACTCGTAGTAATCGAAACTATTATTATTTCCGTTACCCCTCCAGCTAAGCAAAATTACTTGTGTTCGTGGTGGATGGTGGTAGTGTAATGACCAGGATTGGAACCCGGGACCTCTCGACTTACGCATATATCCTCAATCCTCTTTTTCACATACTATGGAATTATATGACTTTTCGTAGTTAAGTGTGCATTATTAAATGTTAATTATCGCTCGCTTAATAATGTGCCCGGTAGATGGCAATAGGCTCGCCCCCTCTTACATTGGGACCTTAACATAACTGGCGAATCGTGGGTGAGTAATACAACTCTGCTTACCCCTTCGGGGATACAGGCGTGAAGTTACATTATGTTTTATTAATTATATTATTTTGTCTAAGGTCCTTAGGCCAAAATTAGGTGCGAGGGAAAAGCGTTATGGAGCCACCTTACACCCCGCGATGGTGAGAGGTTTTAGTCGGTTCAAGCCCGACATAACTGACCCCGTTGGTTGGGGTAGGGCTAATCCGAAGGATTTCTGTACGGAAAAAAGGCCGACCCCTTAACCACTAAGCAACCAAAATCGCATCGAATTGTCGTTTCGCTTATTTAAGTGTTCATTTGTATTATTTATTTAACAATGAATAGAAAAAATTGATTGAATTGACCTTTCTATTAATTTGTTTACCCACCAGAGGAATAAAATGGGCTAGATAGAAATATACTTTTGACAAATGCGATTTTCGTCATGAAAATTATTAAAAACTAGCTGACCCGGCAGACTTCGTACTGCCTCAATCGATAGCACCTTTTAAACCTTCTCTGGATCTCCACAAATAATTCAAGACCAAAATTAGCCAAATCGGTAAAGCCGTTCTCGAGTTTTAGCGAGACTAACGAACAGCAATTCATTTATATATATAAGAGAAGAAGAAGAAGAAGATTAAAAACATTCACAAATTTTCTATTACGTCGTCCATTATTCCGTTGGTTGAGATATTCAACTTATAAGGACCTATCCAGAGAGTAAGTACACGTAGTCTGTTTCGCCATAAGTCACAAAAACAACACTCGTGGGTATCGTAGACAGATTTCCAAATAAAGTATATGGTTTTCTCGATGTATTTTATTTGACTCAATGAAATTTTGATGCAATTGGTATGTTAACTTTTACTATAGAATTAGATCGGAAAAAGAGAACATCTAGGACGGGACTTGAACCCGCGACCAGTCCCTTGCAGGGGGAATGTTCTGACCAACTGAGCTACCCGTACACGTCCGAGATATTCGAAATATATATGTCTCGGGGCGACACTGGAGCCGTCTACCGTAATTCTTGCGAACTACGGAAACAATGAATATTATTACAATCATTTTTAAACTTTTTTGATTACTCCGCTATAATATTTCGATCAGTCCCTTACAGGGGAATGCTCTGATTAACTGAGCTACCTAGACACGCCCAAGATATTCGAAATTCTCCGATACATTATATACGTCTCGGGCAACGCGTCGAATGTGTGGAACGTGTCTAGGTAGCTCAGTTAGTCAGAGCATTCCCCCTTTAAGGGACTGGTCACGGCTTCAAGTCCTGTCCTAGATGTTTTCTTTTTCTCAGTTTCTATTTTCCGATATAAATCTATATTTTATTTGATGATGTAAATGAATAAAATATTAACCGATTTGTTAATATATACTGTTTTTGATTGCGGTGATGACTTCACGTTTTGGACCTTACTTTACTAGAGTTTTACATAGCAGCAAGTATTAAATATGCATACAGTCACACGTCTTTCCCAGAAACTATATTTTCCCACTATCTAAAACCTTTCGCTTCTACTACTTCCCTACTTCCTTTCGAGGGCTTACCCGGGGTGCCCGGCAACGGACACTTGGGGAGGACACCGTGCGGTTTTAGTCGATACACGACATAACCACCCCCGCTGACCGGCGGGGGGGTATCCGAAGGGATTTCTGCACGTAAAAAAAAACCCATTCTCATCCTAATCTCATAAAGGAAAAAATGCTAATTGAGTACAAATAGATAGTGTTGGCGAAAGGTTTTTGTTATTTGTACAACGAAAACCTTCGCCAATACTACCGAGTGCAAATATTTGTAGTCAATAAAAAGAAATAAATCTCCATTTCTGCGTGATTGCATAAGATAAAGTAAAATGGTGGACGGTATTTTCCGTTCGAATTTGGAACCCACTGACAGAGGAAGTCGGGGTCGCCAGCACTGGCGACCGAAGCCGGTCGGTGTCTCTGGGATATCCTTTCTAGGCCACATAGGATTTCCTGTACCACACGGCTGACGCACGAGACACCGTGTGGTTTTAGTCGGTTCAAGTCCGACATACCTATCTCACTGTTAGCTCCGGTGAGTTGAAGATTTCCGAACGTAAAAAAAAGACAAAAAAAGGTGGTATTTGTGTGATCAGATGTGATGTGATGATGACCATGTTTGTAAATAGACCAAAAAATTAAAAAAACAGCCCGCTGAGTTTCTTGCCGGAGTCTTCTTAGGGCTGGGCCGCGTTTCGAACCGGTGGTCCATTTGCCAAACATTGACGAGCTTCGCTCAATAAAAGTAAAATCGGATGTATGCTATGTTAACAGCTACGAAATAAACTATTACGACCAACATCGAAAAAAAAACTCAGTATACACATCACGTTTTTACCTTCTTCTTATATAGGTATACACAAAGCTAGCCTTATTAGCAAAAGAAAATTTACGTCTTTGAGATCGCCTGTCGTCGTTAAATTGTTGTGTCGAGACAAAAAAGCAGAACGCCGTTCATTATTCCGGTTTTTATTACAAAGAAAATGTTTGTACATTTCTCCAAAGACTTGTTCATTAAACTGCTTACAGAGTGCATTAAAATAGGTCTTTAGTAGTTCATGATGCTATATGGGGCTTGATGTTCTGGCCGGAGAATATTATACGAAGTACAGAATGTTAAATCAAGAGGAACCGCCATTTAACCTTGTGAAAACTAGAGGGGCTTATGGGAGCCCCACCAAAACTTTCAGGGCCTAAGACAACCTAACTGATTAGCGGAATAGGTTCTGGATTAGAGATCAGATGGCAGTTGCTCCTGCAAAGGTCAAGATAACCAAAAAGGAATAGGGAATCAGAAATCGGGACTCAAACTGGCAGGTGAGGTTGGTTAGGCCACAACCAACCTCACCTGCCAGTTTGAGATTTGAGACAGTTTGATGTAGATGAGTCGCAATATATCATATTATGATCCTAAGATTTATTTTAGATATTATTTATTTTATTAGTATCTTCCTAGTTTTGTAACATCACCTGTATGCCACAAAAACAATGTTCCGTAAATTTCCTGTTCCGTTTGGAACACAAACTGCTGGTTGGAACATACAATACATTTGTTACGTTGAGCGCAGCATAGTTTCATAATAATAGTTGGTTGAGAAAGTTTATCATTTCAGTCGTATTTTTCGTTGGTCATAGGGATAAAATTTACGATACAGTATGTTTCCAAAAGAGATTTTACTAACATCATATTGAAAAAGTTTTAAGTATATTCCCAAAAATACTTACATCCGTATTTTCTCAAAGGGATTGACAGAGTTGTTTTTTTATTATTTTCGGATCCACGAAATAGTGGATGATTAATTGAGTTTTAAGGTATTTAGAAGACGTAAGATTATGATAAACAGAAATGAATAACTTTCTGTAACTGTCAGTACTCAGTGATTTTCCGAATTCCTAAGCGCGATAATGTCCAACTCCTCAATACTGAGAGGACAACCTGAGCTAGAACCTCGTCTGTCAATAGCAGGTGTACCAACTAGCAGATGGAGTTTACTTGGACCCAGAAATGTTGGTAAACCAGAACCGTGTATATCTAAATGATGAATTTCTTATGTAAGGAAAATATCAACGCCTTGCCTCAATTCGTACAATTGTAATTTTTTTCACACACAACAACAACATAACATAACGTAACGTAACGTAACGTAACGTAACGTAACGTAACGTAACGTAACGTAACGTAACGTAACGTAACGTAACGTAACGTAACGTAACGTAACGTAACGTAACGTAACGTAACGTAACGTAACGTAACGTAACGTAACGTAACGTAACGTAACGTAACGTAACGTAACGTAACGTAACGTTACGTTACGTTACGTAACATAACATAACATAACATAACATAACATAACATAACATAACATAACATAACATAACATAACATAACATAACATAACATAACATAACATAACATAACATAACATAACATAACATAACATAACATAACATAACATAACATAACATAACATAACATAACATAACATAACATAACATAACATAACTTCACGCCTGTATCCCCGAAGGGGTAGGCAGAGGTGTATTACACACCCACGATTAGCCAGTTATTTTAAGGTCCCAATGTAATAGGGGGCGAGGCTATTGCCATCTACCGGGCACTTTATTAAGCGAGCGATAATTTACATTTATTAATGCACACTTAGCTACGAAAAGTCAGAGGCTCACGCCTAGCGGCGTACGTAACGGTCTCAGCAGTCCGTTACGTACGCCACTAGGCTATCGTAGCTGATAATTAATGAATTAAACATAATATTCATTCTCCATCGGCGCATGGAATATCGAATTCAGAATTAACCAATTTAGGCTGAAGGCGTTGAAGCAAAAATACGAGATTACAACGGAATTCCGGCATTCAGTAAGCGAACTAAATTATGTTACTGGTGGCTTTTGTTAGAACGCGTTTAATTTTACGCTTTGTAACAAGGGATTGTAACGCAACCACGAATCGATTATTCCCGTCGGATGAATCCTCGTGTAATTAACTTTTCTATATCTGCGTCAAAAACTGGCGCACGGTGTGTGAGAGGAATAACCCTATCAAACACCGTGCGTTGTGGGTTCACATCGGGCCACTATACATTTGAATTGCATCCAGTTAAATTGCATTCGAAGATGAAGGCAGGAGGAAGATCGTGTCTCTGATGTGAATTCACTCTTAACTCAAGCAATATTTTTTAATTATTTTTCATTTCATCTCAATGATTGCTTTGATTTTTATTCTAATTTTGATTTTTTGCATAATTTTATAATTTTGTTTTTAATTACAATTTTGATGTTCAATTGGATTTTGATGTGGAATTTGATTTAATTTGTGATTTCAATTTAATAACTACATTAGTGTAAGACATTGCTACTAACATATATATGGATGTACAATCTGAAATAAATGATTTTAATTTGAATAAGATACACGGCTCAGCTAAATACCACCTTGAAACTTTTGAGTTGATTGAGAGACGAGCCAAGAGGCTCATCAACAATGATGCGCTGGTCGAGGTTAGCCTACACACCTGGAACATCGACGCAGAGTTGCTAGCCTTTCGGTGTTTTGTCGGATGCACTTCGGGCAGTGTGCGCTGGAGTTGCATAACCTGATTCCTCCAAGCCCTTTCCATCAACGAAAGACCAGACGAACAGTGAGGCGCCATCGATATATGGTGAATATTATTATATAGCAATATGTTCTTATGCGTACTGCTATGGAGTGGAATGCCCTGCCCAAGTCTGTGTTTCCGTAAAACTAGAACCTGGGAGGCTTTAAGTCTAGAGTGAATAGGTTGCTTCCAGACATGCGTGCTCCATCGTTGACCACATCATCACTTACCAAAAGATGGGATAGTGGTCAAACGCGATCCTGTGAACTATAAAAACAAGTAATAAGACTAGGTCTGCAAGGCGAATCGCTGCTTGCAATGTTGAGCTGAGTGAGACATCGTGAATCAGATTTTGAAAATTTTGAACAGTGATCATTCCTCCGTGGCAAGGCCGATTTTGAAAATTATTTTTGAAAGTCACAACTCTGGACATGCTTTCTGAGCGTGTAAAGTTTGGTCACAGTGTCTCGAGCGGTTATTATGTAATTCCATCTGGAATTTTTTTAACGGTGATCATTCCTCTATGGTAGCATTAATTTTTTCAAAATATTTCCATAAACCTTCCTCTGATTGACCTCTTTATATGATGCCAACTTTGGTTCTGATAGGATTAGTAGTTTAGGAGGAAACCTGTGACAAAGAAAATCCTGAAGTCTAGTATGAGGAGCTTTCGCTCAACTTCGTCTCACTCAGCTCAATAAGGTAATTATCTGTGTTTTCAAGTGCAAGTCGGACTCAAGGCCCGAGGTACACAACTTTTGAGACTTTTAGGGGAAACTTAACTTTGCGTTTGGAAAACTGGAGTTACTAATATAATAATTAATCAATATATATTCTAGTACATATTACACAGCGCCATCTATATTCAAACTAAGCAGAGCTTGTCATATAGGTTCTATAAAGCGGATAAACATACTTAGTTCCTTTTTTCTTGTAAATAAAACATAATTTATATAGAAACACCCAGATACATATTTGCAATGAGCGGGAATCGAACCCGCGACCTCTGACTTAGCAGTCGAGTGCTCTACCGCTACGCCACAGAGGTCTTCATATATATAACTCGCAGCAAACTGTAACAAACAAAACTGTAAACAAAAACAATAGGTTTGCCACATCTGCCGAAGGATGCCTGCCAACGGATCATAAAGTGGAGATCGCGAATTGGTAATCATGGGTGTGACGCCCCCCAGCCTTCATAAATTCAAAAGCCAAATTAAAAGTAAACTCTGCCAAAAAGGCTATTATAAAATTCAAGACTATTTAGACGACAAACAAGCTTGGATATGAACTGTTTGCTCTCTCACTATGCTACTCAAACGTAATATTGTAATTAGATTAAGTAAACATGTTTGTAAATAGACCAAAAAAAACAGCCCGCTGAGTTTCTTGCCGGAGTCTTCTCAGGACAGGGCCGCGTTTCGAACCGGTGGTTCATTTGCCAAACATTGGTTTAATTTTTTTTGACGTTTTGTAAGTTCCGTATTAGTGGTCTATACAGAATAAATGGTTTTTGACTTTGACTTTGAATTTTACTTTGACCAGCGTTGGGCAAATTACCCACCACGAAGTTGTGGGCAACAATTAGTATTGTCAGAAGTAAAAAGAAACTGATATTGATTGAATATTTCAAAAAAGAAACAAGTTAAATGTACAAGCATATTACATTAACGCACAGAGTCACGTAACGTACTCAGCCTAATTCATGGCACTCACATAAAACTGTATTTACATTTATACAACGTTGATATGGTAAATTGGAAAAGTAACAATTTATTTTGACGTCGCGACATTCTATACGCGGAGCTCATGAATCATCTTTCACATTATGTTTCCCTGGTACCTGTGAATTGGCAACGTTATTGCGGATTATCTCTGCAATTTGACATTTCAAAGATAACAAAGAAACGAGTTTATTTTTTAACCATTTTCAGAGAGATCCGATTCTCAGCACTCCATGGATTCACCGTGCGGTCGCCGGGTCCATAGAGAGGAACACCATGACGGCGACTGGGACTTGCGACCCAGATGTAGGTTTAGGGTGGCCACCTTGTGATGCATCAGCGCTCACCTCCACCGTCAGTAGTGTTCCCCCCCCCCCTACCTATCCAAATTTGGCTAATAAATTTGGATAATTTTGGAAATATCCGCTTTTGATATACGATTTAGTAAAGAGCTTACTGAAGCTCTTGGCAATCCGAGGTCTTTAAGTAAGTTGTACAGGGATTTAGCTGGAATTCCCCTTGCTCCTACTTCTACGGCGTAGAGTTTAACCACGTAGCCGTTTTTGGTTAACTCGTTAGTCAAATCAAAGTATTTGTTTGTCTTTATAGCATGGTCTTTAGGTATATTAGTTTCCCACGGTACTGTGAGTTCTACAAACACTGCATGCTTATGCGATCGTGAAAAAAGGAATATGTCGGGTCTGGATCCTCCGGTATCCTATAGTGCTTCTCATACGTGTCTACGAGTATTGTCCAGTCAACGGCAGCTATCAAAATTGAATATGGCTTTTGAGGTGATTTCTTTGAGCAGCCTTCCTTTAGAAACGCAATGTCATTTCTTTGGTTTGTGGTTAATCCTTTTTGCGCTCTAGCTACCGCCAAGCTTACAGCCTCACGTATGATTTCTAATATCTTATCATGACGGCGTGAGTAATAGCTTTCTTGTATATATGTATATTGGATTCATAATTCAACAAAATATTATTTTGATAACTGTGCTAACTCAAACCGGTTGATTTTTACGATAAGACTGTATCACAGAGTAAATAATATAGGCGAGGCCGCGATGGCAGCCAAATTCATTGCTTTTGAGGGCTTACCCGGGTTGCCCAGTAATGGACACTTGGGAAAGACACCGTGTGGTTTTAGTCGGCCCGATTCCGACACACTCATTCTATTGCTTTTACCAATGTTGTGATGGCCGTGAGGGTTTTCACACGTAAAAAAAGAGTAATTAATATACAATAAAGAATGTACACTCAGTAATATACAATATGGAATATACAAGGTAAAGTTCTGTAGTTAGACCAGATTTTTTGGACTTCTAGGACTTGAGAATGCTACAGATGTTCGTGGGGCAACCGGGACCGATAGCTTATCATGCTATCTGAGGCGCAGAGGGGTATCACTGTATTAATAAAGGTCACCCATCTTAGACTGACCTAGCTAGAATTGCTTAACCTCACAATGTGTTAACTTAATCGGTTACCCATTTAGCCACAAGTCTATAGTAAATAAAAAGTCATTATTTCTAAGACACACTCTAAAAGCGTCACCCCAAGACGAGTATAAAGGAGAACTTTGGGTTTGCAGGATGTGTCCAGGTATCTCAATTAAAGTTAAAGGTACTAGCAACCGAAATAATTAGTATTGCCTCTAACCTCACCATCCAAACTAATTTGCTTGTGTTAGGCACGTTGGTAGTGTAATGGCCTGGATTCGAACCCGGGACCTCAAGATCGTAAGGTCGACTAAGCTACCGATGCTTCAATTCAATTTGTCAGAATATTCCCCTTAAAACAGAGCTGGTCGCAGGTTTAAAACCCCCGTGATGTTGTTGACCTTTTCGACTTAAATTTGTATGGTGGAGTAAAATGACAACCAAATTTGTATGGTGGAGTAACATGACAACCAAATTTGTATGGTGGAGTAACATGACAACCAAATTTCTTGGTCCATTCATGAATCCGGCTCTTATCTGAGTACGAAAAAATAATTACAAGTTCATATAACTTCATGACAATCACATCATATTTACGTAGTAAACAGTGTAGTTAATTATATGTTAATTATATTAAGGGCTGGGTGAGATGTCTCGCAACAGGGCACTGATGGTTAATTATTTAGTTACATAACCCAACTATAATTACGAGCGAGACAGCTGTTAGTGTGAGAAACTGTTACAAAGTTGTTACCATTATTTACAGTACTTAATGAGTATGATAAAACTAACTGAATAATTAAATTTAATGAACGGTTTGAAAAACTAATAGATCAATTGAGCTCAGTGGCATTATTAGTCGACGCGGGTGGAACCAAGTGGTACGGCTTTGTGTATTTAGAAAGAAAGAAAGAAAGTAAGTTTATTATGGATACGCACAAATAGGTTACAGCAAAAATATATAATAGGTCTTTACCTATGAAATTGCCGAAATTTTCTTACAAATTCATGAGTTCGTTATTCCTGTAATTTAATAGCTATTTCCATTATTTATATTTTGTTTGAAAGATGATTTCAAGATTTTACATCTCTGTAAATGTAAATTTTGTTTAAATTGGCCGCTTGATAAATTAATTCGATTTTCAAAAATAGTACTTCCTAAATGCTATCCATTTTGATGATAAATTTCGTATTACTTAACAGCTGTCACTTTTCAAAAATGTAATAAAAGTTGCTGTTTGTAAGCTTAATTCATACACAAAAAAAAAACATGAAATTTGGATTTGTCATTCCTAAAAAAATACAAAAATGTTAGTACTGAAAATTGGGTTTCCTCCAATTTCTTCAAGAAAAACGGCAATTTCATATGTAACGACCTAATATATACACATATAGATAATAGGTGTACGAACCTCAACAGGTCGCCATCTCAGCATAAATGCAACATATGATGAGCAGTGCTGATATATATGATTAGCTTTAGACAAGTATTAACTCGTTGTACCACAGAAGTATTTCAAATATTATATTCTGTATCTCTAACCTAATCCATTGCAGAAATATTGGTATAAGTTAGAATATCCTGCGTGTTAATTTATTAAGCGCCAGAAAAATAAACTATTTATAGGTATTGAAATAAAAGGGTCCGTAACTTAATTTCGAGAGACATATGTTAGATTATTGGAATATCGACTGAAAGATTGTGCGAATAGAGTTTTTTGCGAAACAACTTTTTGTCGCCGAACGCTGCTTCGACTGAACGATTCTTCGAATATTTATCAATCGATGGACTGATGTTTCCAATGTTAAATTCAAAACATTGTTAGTAGACATCTCGGTACATAGGAAGCACTGTATACAGAGATCTCTCTTCATAGATAGCACTTCTTGCCATAAACTTTCCGGACTAGTAGTTCCGGCACTTCGCCAGCCGCTGCCGCGGCACGCTCGCTACGCTCGCTCGGCTCGCGCTCTGTTGGGGTCACAGTTCTAAACTAACCTAACCCACTTTACTTATTTTTGGAATATAAGCCGAGCGAGGCAAGAAGTGCGAAACATCAGTCCATAGATTGATAAATATTCGAAGAATCGTTCAGTCGAAGCAGCGTTTGGCGACAAAAAGTGGTTTCGCAATAAACTCTACTCGCACAATCTTTCAGTCGATATAACAATAATGTAACATATGTCTTTCGAAATTAAGTCACGGACCTGAAATAAAACTATATTTAACGGATTCTATCGCGATTTATTTGATGTTATTTTATTGTTTACATTTAACTAGACGTGTCGGTATCACGGGGAGACTGAAGATGGTGGATGTCTTATATTTTGAAGTGTAAGTTATCTCAAAGTACCTAAACTATTTAGAATTGTTAGTGTTACTATTTACGCACTTTTTCACGATTTATTTTTGTAATTTTATTATATACGACTGGCAGGGTCGCCATGTAGGTAAGGTTGCTTTTCAGCAGCCATGGTCATGAGGACCAGTCTCCCCGTGTCCATGGCTGCTGAAAAGCAACCGAAACGTTGAGTTCAATGTAAATAATGAAATAACATCGAATAAATCGCGAAAGAATCCGTTAAAAAATTGTTTTATTTCAATGTGTGACATTCGCGTAAACTTCCGACTATTTATAGGTACTTACTTTGTTTTTACCTCTGCTCATTTTTTGTTTCAATTAAATTTTTAAGCATTTTGTATGCTTACTTTTTTCTAAAGATTTAGATCGGAAAAAGAGAACATCTAGGGAGGGACTTGAACCCGCGACCAGTCCCTTATAGGGGGAATGCTCTGACCAACTGAGCCACCTAGACACGTCCCAGATATTCGAAATTCTCCGATACATTGATATGTCTTAAGGCGAAGTTGGAGCCATCTACCGTAATTCTTGCGAACTACGGAAACAAGGAATAACTTTACAGTCATTTTTAAACATTGTTTTTTGATGACTCCGCCTAATTAATTCAATTAAATTTTTAAGCATTTTGTACGCTTACTTTTTTGTAAAGATTTAGATCGGAAAAAGAGAACATCTAGGACGGGACTTGAACCCACGACCAGTCCATTACAGGGGGAATGCTCTGACCAACTGAGTTCGCAAGAATTACGGTAGATGGCTCCAACGTCGCCTTAAGACGTATCACTGTATCGGAGAATTTCGAATATCTGGGACGTGTCTAGGTGGCTCAGTTGGTCAGAGTATTCCCCCTGTAAGGGACTGATCGCGGGTTCAAGTCCCGTCCTAGATGTTCTCTTTTTCCGATCTAATTCTTTAGAAAAAAGTATGCTCATTTTGTTTTACCGATGCTCATTTGCGTTTGCTGTGATGCTCATTTGGTGAGATTGAGACGAGACGCTGTGTGGGCTTAGCCTTATGCTTCGCTTAATACTATTATTATATGTTATTAGAACAAATTTAATTTAATTTAATATAAACCATATTTTATAAAACTTAATAAAACTTTATTAAAACGTTTATTCGCTTAAATTTAATACAAGACCATTATCGCTCATCGCCTACAGGCATTATAGCGATAATACGCTGTAAGTTCAATGTAATGAAAAATTACGACTTAGTCTGGACCATTACGAATTGAGGGAATGTGCAAATTATGAATACTGGTAGGTATTATTTTGTTTTACGATATTTCGCGCATAGATCATAATTCGGAATTAAAAAACTCAAATATTGCTTGCAATGGATCCTCCTAGGATAATCCAACTTGCTTCATACAAACGGGAGATGACTCATATCTTATGTTCTAGTTAGCAGTCTCCACTCTGCGATTAGTTTGTGGTCAGCCCAATTTGACTTCAGTTTTTATAATGGTGAATAACATACATAACAAAACATAACTTCACGCCCGTATCCCCGAAGGGGTAGGCAGAGGTGTATTGCACACCCACTATTCGCCAGTTATGTTAGGGTTCCAATGTAATAGGGGGCGAGCCGGCATCTACCGGGCACATTACTAAGCGAGCGATAATCAACATTTTTAATACACACATAACTACGAAAAGTCAGAGGTGACTCGAGACCTCGTCTCGGCAGTCCGTTATGTACACCACTGGGCTATCGCCGCTTTTGGTGAAACTAATCTTTAAAAGCAGCATTAAGTATGTCCCTTAATCCAGCTGTGTACGGAACCTTCAGTGCGCGATTCCGACTGTTTAATTTTTTCCGATTCCGAAGTTTTAATTAGGACTTCAAATGATCGATCATGATTGTGAGAGTTCTCAATAATTCATCACGCCGTCTCGGGTCTTAAAACGCCGGGGTGTAAGGTTGCCCATAGAGCATATCCCTCTCACCCCGACTGACCCTGGGCCATCTCCGGTTTCGAGATGGCCCCCTCGGGTTTGGGAACCACGGTGTCCCCGTCTTGCCCCGGTTTGGGATGAGGGGCGGTCGCCCCTCATTTGAGTGACCTAAGTATTTTATAACAAATCTTAACTGTTCTTGGTTATTACTAAGTCTGAATTATAAGCGCACTTCCCCGTTCAATCTGTACTCTTCCAAGTTCAGTGTGAGCCAAGAGTTAATCACATCTTGTCTTCCATTGCGGAAGCATATACTTGCTATTAATACCAGATCCTGGCGTATTATCATGTATTTTAATAATAAACTTTAGTTTTATTTCCGATGGTAAAATTGACTTCTTTAAACACTATCTTAATGTCAGCCGTAACAGTTTGCAAACTTTCTTAACATTGGTCAGTTGCACTAAAGAATTTCACTAGGATAATTTTAGTTCATAAATATTAATTCAAGAATGATTTGTAAACGCTTAATAGAAAAAGACAAAAACAAAATTTAGTTGATTATATTTCGGTCCCATACAGTCATGAATAAGAGAAGGTAAGTATATATATATATATATGTAAACAACTTTACAGCAAAATCTCTGCTCGCAAATGAAGCAGACCATAAAGGCATTATCTTTAGGAAAGCTTTTTAACCCTTTTAGATTTTTGCAGAATCGTAACGACCTCGGGGCGAGCTTACCTTACCATTAAAGGGATCGAATGCACTTCCAGATTCACGTAGTGAAGGGAAAGGATGTAACAGGCGTAAATTCAGTCTGATAATATACTGCGAAAAGGTAGCGAATAAATCTTTAACGGAACATATTCATGTTATTCTTTTAACAATGATTTTGTCGACAGTTCACGCGAATATAACACCAATTATTTTTACCAATAATATAATCACCTTATTGCACCTTACAATTATTTCTGCAACAGCAACGCCAGTCACTCTCATAAAAGCCGCATAAGTAGTAGTAGTAGTAGTAGTAAATCTCTTTATTGTATGTACACAAGAATACTCCATACATAATATAAGATGATACAGTTTTGAGGCATATACAATTGGCGGCCTTATCGCACAGGGCAATCTCTTACAGGCAACCATTGGATGGAGAAAAAACAGTTAATAGAAGATATAGGGCAGTTTCTGGTGTACTCTGACGTTTAAATACAAAATTATAAATACATAAATTTATCACTATACATATAATATATACTGGAACAATACCTATTTTTAGGTACTTCATACATACAATATATACTTATAATTAAGACATAGTTTAGAATAAATAAGGAAGACGTAGAGAGAGTAGGAGAAAAATTAATGACTATGGTTCCTGTAGATAATGGGCCGTGACTAATTTTTTGAAGACTGACAGCGATTGCGCACGTCTTATGGCCACAGGTAAGGCATTCGATAATCGAACAGCTTGAACAGTAAAGGACTTGTCCATGGACCTTGTGGAGTGTGCTGACATTTTCAGCCTCAGATTCTCTGACAATCTTAAGGACCTTGAATGCGTGTCACAGAGGAAATTAAAGCGTTCTTTTAAGTAGACTGGAGTATGAGGATGAAATAGAATGTTATAAAGTAGTGAACGAATGTGAGCATTCCGGCGAAGGCGTATGGGTAACCACTTGAGTTTTTTACGATATTCGGAGATGTGATCATATTTGCGTAGTCCAAATATGAATCGTATACTGAGATTTTGGAGTCTCTCAAGTTTATTTAGTTGGTCTTCAGTGAGATCTGGATAGCTGACATCGGCATAATCAAGGGTGGGAAGAAAAACATATCGTGCAAGCGAAGTCTTCGTAGTTAAGGGTAGAAAACTTTGGAGCCTACGTAAGGACCCCGCTGTGGCAAACATTCTGCGACTAACCTCTTGAAGTTGAGGGTCCCAAGAAAGACTTCTATCCATATATATGCCCAGGTTTTTTACTTTGTCACTATATTGTACATTAGTATCATTACAGGAGATGTGAGGGAGAAGTGACCAGTCTATTTTTGATATAGCTCTAGGACTACCAATGATAATAGCCTGAGTTTTACCTGGGTTCACCTTGAGACCATATGATTTACTCCAATTGCATATTTCATCCATGTCTTCGTTGATTTTGTTAATAGCGTCTGTTAGTTTATCTAGATTAGCCCTTGCATAAATCTGAAGATCATCTGCGTACAGGTGGTAGGAAGAAATAAGATTTTTTGTGATTGAGTTTATGAAGCGAAGAGTAGAGGAGATAAGACGCCGCCCTGTGGTACACCAGCAGACGTTGAGCACTATACGGAGACAGATTCTTCGATGCGGATGCGCTGCCGGCGACCATACAGGTAACTTTGAAACCAGTCAATCACTGCTGGAGATATGTTAAGAAAACACAATATGCCGAGCAAGACGTCAAAGTCAACGTTATTAAATGCATTGGTGAAGTCTAATAGAGTTAAAACAGTTAACTCGCCGTCTTCTATACCTGATCTTATATCTTCCGCAATATGAAATCCAGATTGAAAAGGATTTAGAAGTGAGTTTTTAGAGAGAAAACTAGATAACTGAGAGTGAATCAGTCGTTCAAGAACTTTAGAAAGAAATGATAGTATAGATATAGGTCGATATTCGGAGAAAGATGAAGGGTTATTCTTTTTAGGAATAGGTGTACTTTGGGAATCATTCCATGCAGTTGGAAAGGTCCTGTTGGCCGTCGAGAAATTGAAGATGTGACCGATAATAGGAAGGAGTTCGTCAATAATAGGAAGGATCATATACGGCCGACACAGTCAGTACCTACAGCATTGGAGGTGATCGTCATTATGCCTCTCTCAACATCACAACAAGTGAATTGTGTAAAGAAGAATGGAGAGCAGTCGGGAGTAGCAATTGATGAAATATAATGTATGGTTTTAGTTTTAGTTGCAGTGTCAAAAGTCGACGGAGCAGAGAAATGCTGGTTTAGAGAATTAATATCTATATTTTGAGAAATAGCGTTTTGCCGAGATTTACCGACTCCCAATGACCTTAAGAATTTCCAGACATGAGCTGGGTCCCCGTTTTCAACAGAGCTGTGGATATGTTGGCGCTGAGCATTCCTACACACCTTACTGCAGTGATTTTGAATGGCTACATACTTGCACCGGTTCGATTCCGTGGGACGACTTCTGTATCTTGACTTGGCTGCAGCCTTTTTGGAAATGAGTGCTTTTATATCATCCGTCAGCCAAGGCGATGGTAGATGTTTAACCTTGATTTTGCGTGTAGGTGCATGCAAATCGTATAATTTGGTCAAGTTAGATGTGAGTAATTCAACTTTCTGGTTTATGCAATTGGAGTCAAAGAGTGTTCCCCAATCAATAGCACGCATCCCTACGCAGGCTACAAAGATCCATGTCACGAAAATTGCGTTGCAATAGAACTTTTGATTTCGGTTTAGGTGGACGTAGTCTGTAAGATAAATATAGCAAGTCGTGATAAGAAAACTGGGTTGCGGTGCATTGCCCGTGCTTTGCAACGCGGTTTAGAGAAGAAACAATGATTAGGTCAAGAAGCGAAGGTACACAGTTTGGAAAGTGATGAGTAACGTTAGAGGGAAGGATACACAGATTATTAGATTTGATGATGGAGTCCAAGGTGCGAGAACGAGCATCGTTCTTTAGGAGACAGGTATTAAAGTCACCCATGATTATAGTTTGACTGTACGACGGAACAAGGTTTTCTAACATAAGTTCGAAAGAACCGAAGTAATTTATGCTAGAAGATGGACAGTAGAAAACACCTAGAAGAATTTTAGAATGAAGGAGTTCAATTTCCAGGAAGAGGTGTTCCCCAGAGTGAGGTGGCTGTGGGGATGAGCTAATCACAGTAAAAGGAATTTGAGTACGTAGATAGATAGCACCGCCACCCTCACCAGCCGCCCGTTTATTTCTGATAAGGTTATAACCAGGTATGGAAAAGGAAGCAGTGGCAAGCCGCATAAGCCTTTTTAGGGTTCCGTTGCCAAATGGCAAAAAACGGAACCCTTATAGATTCGTCATGTCTGTCCGTCTGTATGTCACACTATAAGAACTATGCTGTTGAAACTTGGTAAGTAGATGTATTCTGTGAACCGCATTAAGATTTTCACACAAAAATAGAAAAAAAAACAATAAATTTTGGGTTTCCCCATACTTAGAACTGAAACTCAAAAATTTTTTTTTCATCAATCTATGGATTCCTAACAAAATGTTTGTCTAAATAGGTAGGTTCCTAACATAATGTTTGTCTAAACTGAGAGAGAGACACTTCTAAAGTGGTAAAATGTGTCCCCCCCCCTGTAACTTCTAAAATAAGAGAATGATAATATGATAAAACTAAAAAATATATATAATAATATATGATGCATTTATGATGTACATTACCATGTAAACTTCCACCGAAAATTGGTTTGAACGAGATCTAGTAAGTAGTTTTTTTTAATACGTCATAAATCGTAAACCGCAATTTATCTTTCATTCAATCAACTTAAATATAAAAATTTTACTTACTGCTATGGAACCCTTCAAGGGCGAGTCCGACTCGCACTTGGCTGCTTTTTTTTAAAACTTTTTATGTTATAATTTACTTGTTGAGATTGAAGAAATGGCGTATCGAGCCAGCATTATACTATTTTGACGAACTGTTAACAGTAAAATTTACGTTGCTATTAACATAATGATTGGCACTTGAATTATTTAATTAATCGTTGTTTTTAGGGTTCCGTATCTCAAAAGGAAAAAACGGAACCCTTATAGGATCACTTCGTTGTCCGTCCGTCCGTCCGTTCGTCTGTCAAGACCATTTTACTCAGGAACGCGTGGAGGAATCAAACTGAAATTTATATCTAATACTCAGGTCTACTGTCCCTTGGAGCTGTGAAAAAATCAAACTTCTAAGCCAAATCAATCAAAAGATACAGCCGTTTATGCCTCAAATGTCCGCAAATTTTAGAAACTCGCACGGGTATCAAAACCTACAGGGTACTTCCCGTGAACTTAGAATCTAGAAATTTGGTACGAAGTAACATCTAGTACAGATAAAGGAAAAATTGCGAAAACCGTAAATTTTTAATTACATCATATAATAAAAAATATTTTTGAAATTTTTACGGAACCCTCGGTGTGCGAGTTCGACTCGCACTTGGCCGGTTTTTTTATTTTCAATTTCATTTATATAATTTAGCTGAATTTTAAATTCTGACTTATAGAAATTGAATAATCAAACGGACGTAACATTGAACTATATTGAATGCTGTTACGCTTAATAGATAATTAAGTGATGTAAATTTTAATCTGTAACATTCTTACAAATAAATGAGTAATGAGTTACTGTTGGCGCCTGCATTAACAAAACGGAAGATTGAGGGCTGCGCGGGCGCACGGGGTTTGAATGAGACTCCATCTTACTAATGGCGACAATTAACATTGTTGTTAAATTTCTTTCTTTTAATATATTTCTAAAACCTGCATATTTGACACAAGATTTGTATGTATACAAGCACGAGATTAAATCGTCTGTGAAACAATCAGACATAACATAACTTTACGCCTGTATCCCCGAAGGGGTAGGCAGAGGTGTATTACACACCCTCGATTCACCAGGTATGTTTAGGTCCCAATGTAATAGGGGGCGAGCCTATTGCCATCCACCGGGCACATTACTAAGCGAGCGATAATAAACATTTTTAATACACACATAACTACTAAAAGTCAGAGGTGTGTGCCCAGGGCGACTGGGTATCGAACTCGAGACCTCGTCTCGGCAGTCCGTTACGTACACCACTGGGCTATCGCTGGGCTGGGCTATCGGAACAATCAGAAAGCAGTTTAATTTCGATACAGTTACTATTCATTTATCAACTGTCCACTATGAAAAAGACAAGTTTAATCCTCACTGAATGTAATAGGAAGGCTGCCAAGTTAAACGTCCTAATTAGCAAAAAGTTTGTGTACTAGAGACGGCAGGTGCCTCTGAAGTTTTAATTTATAATTACTGAACGCCCCTGAGAATGCCCTGTAAAGGCCAAACATGTGTCAAAGTTTTACTTCTCGCACGCGAAGATTTCTACTGAGGGTGTGTGGCTCCTTGATTTTACAATGAGTTTTTTGAAAGTCCCCGTGACCATGGCTGCTGAAAAGACACCGAAACGTCGGAATTAATGTAAAATATAAAATAACATCAAATAAATCGCAATAGAATCCGTAAAAAATAGTTTTATTTCAATGTGTGACATTCGCGTAAACTTGCGACAATATCGTGACAACTTCTTTTGGCGCACCGCACATAGATTTTTCCGTAGGTAGTAAGTTAGGCTGATCCGTCACGCTCTGAGGTGAAAGGCTCGATCGGGTGAACTCGGGACCGCCGAGTGTACCCGAGCGAGAAAGATACAGTCAGCTGCTCTTCGTTGTTGTGTCGCTGTGTTTAGTATATTCAATTCATACGTAATAATTGTCTTTATTAATTTAATAGTTATTATTGGTACGTAATAAATATTATTTTGACAATTATTTGGTTTACATTGTGAGGTTGGTGTGTTAAGTTAGCGGTTTATCGTGCTAATATTATATATTCTTCTGCCGTGCGGTCTTAAGCACACACTCTTTTAATTTTTTCGTCATGTAATGCCTAATTGAATTTGTTAATATTAATTTTATTGACATTTTGTCAAATGAGGATGTAAACTGAATCGTTATTTTTTATTTAATTGTACTTCTATCTAAACTATTATAAAATTGAAAATTTGTTGTGTCTGTATATTGGAGATATTAAAAAAAATACTTGGTTTACGTTAAATGAACGATTCTGAAAGTAAAAATATATTTTTTTATAGAATTCTTGTCTGTTTGTTCGCGATGGACGCAAAACTGCTGAACGGATTTTGATGCAGTTTCTTTGACTAGAATGGTCTTTCTTAGACTTAAAATCTGCTGTATGTTTGATTGCAACTGGTTGAATAGAACCAGATAAGACCTAGAAACGATAACCAACCTCCGCGCGGACGGAGCTGTTGGTATCAGCTAGATTTAGATCGGAAAAAGAGAACATCTAGGACGGGACTTGAACCCGCGACCAGTCCTTAACAGGGGGAACGCTCTGACCAACTGAGCCACCTTGACACGTCTCAGATATTCGAAATTCTCCGATATATTATATACGTCTTAAGGCGACGCTGGAGCCATCTACCGGAATTAGATGTTCTCTTTTTCCGATCTAAATCTATGGGAAAAGTAAGCATACAAATTGCTTAAAAATTTAATTGAATTATTATTATTCTTAAAAGATTCTGCAGGGAGCTTTAAAAGTAATGTAAGAAACTTTATTAGGAATATGTAAAAAGAACCGCGGTAGCCTAGTGGTATGGGTAACGGACTGCTGAGACGATGTCTCAGGTTCGATCCCAGGTTTTACCATGGCACACACCAATGACTTTTCGAAGTTATGTGTGTATTTATCGCAGGTTTATAAGTGCCCGGTTAATGGCAATAGGCTCGCCACCTATTACATTGGGACCTAAACATAAACTGTCGAAATGTGGGTGCTAGCACCTCTGCCTACCCCTTCGGGGATAAAGGCGTGAGTTTATGTTATGTTATGTTATGTTTTGTACATATGCTTATCATCAGCGCTGGCCCCGGTTACATCCAAGGCCCGGGATCCATCCATGTCAGAGCCCGACGTCTACTTTTCTAAGTCAGAAAGAAAAACCTGTTCATTTTTATTTGAGATATTTTGGCTTTTACGAGAGTGCTTGTAATTTTTGTATTGGATTATGATAACCTTTTGACCTTTTGAAATAAGTCATACAGTATTGTATTACTTATTTCAATTGTATTTTTTTTTGGCAGGCTGTCAAAATTCCGAATTTAACGAACCGTAACCCTTAACCTGTAAGGTATGTAGGTAAGCCTGCGCCAGAGTAGACCAGGTGAGGTTGACTTGGGCCTCAAAAATCTGAGGGGAGGGGGGGGGCAGCAATCGCAAACGCACCAGCAAGGTGCGATGTACGAAGCCGGCTGACTTTAATGACAGCTGTAGAGGAAGCCCGTCAACTATGTAAAGACATCAGCAGATAATGGGCTATTGTCTCTGCCTACCCAGAGGGAGAAAAGCGTGAATATATATATTTACATTGTATTAAATTTACATTACTAATTGCGTTGATTACTGATTCAAAGTTATTTAGCAACTGTGATCTATACAAATAATAAAATCGTAACGACGTGAAAATTTACAGTGAATATGTTTTCAAAAATATAATTGTTATGTTTACTAGAAACGATACCGATGCCAAAAATGTGATTTTTAGATTTTTAGGGATTTTCTTTAGAAAAGCCCTATTGCTATGGAGTTGTCGTCGACGTCGTCGTCGTTGCCAATTTTCTGTCACGGTTTTGGGTATGAAGGAGATGAGCTATCGAGTTGCTGTTTTCGGTAAAAATCGCAAGAAATCGCAAAAAAAAGAAACCCAAAATCGAAAATCCCTTGTATTCGGCTGAGCTCGTCTCAGGAATTCAACTTGTTTGTCTGTTTATCTGTTTGTCTGCTTTTTATTATCGACGTCCGAGTATCATTTGACAACCACTGAACAGATTCAGCTGAAATTTTGCAAGAACATTCTTCTAGGGTATGGTCATACACTGCGCTATATATCATTATGATTTTATAAGTGTGACAGGAGCTGCAGGGTAAAATCGACCAAATCTATTATTGATCATCCCTTAATGATTACAAAGCACTTCATAACGAACTTCTGCATTTCGATATACCTCGGACATGTTCAACGTTCAGACTATAAATCATCACGCTATATCTAAAAGGTGATGAGCAGTTAAATATGAAATCTTGGAACTACAGAGTTAGCGGCGGATACCGCCTCCGCTGGAGAGCGGGGGGTCTCCAGCGGGGGCGGTTATGTCGGGCTTGAACCGACTAAAACCGCACGCCGTCTCGGGTCTTAAGACGCCGGGGTGTAAGGTTACCCATAGAGCATATCCCTCGCACCCCGACTGACCCTGGGCCATCTCCGGTTTCGAGATGGCCCCCTTACTTGCTCTCCACTGTGCCGTCTGTAAAGATAGTTGATTAGAAACTCAACCTCTGATAATAAATATCATCACGCTATTATATTAGGGAACCGGGTAGAATTTATTCGATGTTACATGTGAATATCGGTTTCTTCATGATAAATTATTAAACAAGTTGAATTCCTGAGACGAGCTCAGCCGAATACAATTTTTTGCGATTTGTTCTTTATCTTGCAATGGTTCACCCCAGCACGAATCTATTACCGAAGACAGCAACTCGATAGCTCATCTCCTTCATACCCAAAACCGTGACAGAAAATTGGCAACGACGACGTCGACGACAACTCGGTAGCAATAGGGCTTTTCTAAAGAGAATCCCTAAAAACTATGAAATAGGTAAACTAATATATGTTGGGTTAGCAATTGCAGAAGTAATCAAACTATGATCTATTCCGAATTTAATGCGTTTTTAATAAAGATGAAATAAATAAGACCTGCTAGTAAGTTAGTTATATATTTATAGACAATTACTTTAGTGTAGGGATGTTGACAACATCATTGAGTCATAATAATGTTTGGTAAAAAGCAAAAACAAAATGCACAAGATATCGTATAAGTCTGACTGAAGATAAGTCTGACTTGAAATCTTTTGTAAATATAAGACGGGCAAGTTTGAAAGTAAATAAACGTTATTTAAATTTGTACCTAATGAAATAAGTTCTCTTTCTCATATTTCCATAACTTGTGAGATATTTTATTTGATCTTTTGTTCGCAACTGTATTTCTAACAGTGACGTGGCCTGCTGTAAACTTTATTAATAATATTTATATTAAAAATATTCGAAGAAAGTTTTTATTATCTATACATAAAGAATAAGATTCTATTCGAGGAGAGATTTAGACCTCTCCCGGCCCGCCGAACCCGCTACATGCTCGCCGCGCGTCGCAGGCGATTCAGACGCCAGAGGTCGCTTAACGACCTCCGTCCTCCATAATAAGTGCAGGCCTGGGGGTGGCAGGTGAGGCCGCCTGTCACCCCAGTAGAAGCAGGCCGGGACGGAGGGGCAAATAGCGCCATCCCCCCTCGACCCCCAATCCTGGACAAGGTGAGGACACCGTGGTTCCCAAACCGGAGGGGTCCATCTCGAAACCGGAGATGGCTCAGTGTCAGGGAAATGCTTTATGGAAAACCTTACACCCTGGCGTCTGAAGACCCGAGACGACGTGCAGTTTTAGTCGGCTCGAGCCCGCTAGCCGGGGGTATCCGAAGGGATTTCCGCAAAAAAAAGGTCCGCTATGCTTAGTTGGAAGAAACCAATTTAGCAACGTTACAAACTAAATCTCGGCTTACTCAGTTGCATTAAACAGGAAATATTAACTGTCAATGGCTTGGTCATTGTGTTTTATTTAGATTACAACACCGATGATACGAATTACTATTTAAATTTAAGCTTGAGAACGGCAGTTGGCCGACTCGCCGTCCTTACAGAAGCAGGCCGTGGCGGAGGCGTGTCGTGTGTGTCCTGTCCTACACACACCTGCCAACTCACCGAAGTGGGATAAAACCCGAACCCAACAGGCGAGGCCGCGATGGCAGCCAAAGTCCGCCGGTAACCTGGGGTTATCCTTTCGAGGCCTTACCTGGGGTGCCCGGCAACACTTGGGAAGGACACCGTGTGGTATTAGTCGGTCTGATTCCGACACGCCCACCCGTGGGGGTGACTACACGCCACAACAATAATCGTACGAATTCATTAACTTTTCGGTAACGATATGTTTTGAGTCAGAGTCAAACTGATTAAATTCACATGGTAGCTCCTACATTATACTGCTCCTATTGTCAGCACTGGTGATGTGTCTCAGTGCACAAATTATCAACACCGATGTCAAATTTAAACAAATTTTCATTCAATAGATCAAGGTTTCTGGGAATCATTACCATTTACCACGTCTTTCAATATGCTTTTGCTCTTCATGATATTAGGGAAACATTATTATGATATGATAAAATTAATAACGTAGTCGAATTATCAACATACGCCAAATTGAATTGTACAGTCAAAATACGCTATATACAATTATAAAATATCAAACGCAGGTTAATTATATACCTATTGAAAGTATCATTTTAACTGCAACGAAACTCGTGTCAAATAATTATAATGCAGTAAAATTGAAATTACATTTTAAACTTTTCTTTTACGCTGGAACAAAATTATGGGAACTATTTGAAAGCGGCGATAGCCCAGTGGTGTACGTAACGGACTGCCGAGACGAGGTCTCGAGTTCGATCCCCAGTCGCCCCGGGCACACACCTCTGACTTTTCGTAGTTATGTGTGTATTAAAAATGTTGATTATCGCTCGCTTAGTAATGAGCCCGGTAGATGGCAATAGGCTCGCCCCCTATTACATTGGGACCCTAACATAACTGGCGAATCGTGGGTGTGCAATACATCTCTGCCTACCCCTTCGGGGATACAGGAGTGAAGTTATGTTATGTTACGTTACGTTACGTTACGTCACGTCACGTCACGTCACGTCACGTCACGTCACGTCATGTCACGTCACGTCACGTCACGTCACGTCACGTCACGTCCTGATTCCGAGCCTGGTTTCTGAAGCACTTAAAATCACACGATGGTGTTGGAGCAAGACAGCCGTCTGTAAGTTCTTCAACTATTGCCACGGATAGAGTTGACCCTCATATATCCCAAGGTGAGCCAGAGTGTGACACAAACCAGGAGCCCATAAACATCCGGGCCCGTCTTAGCATTCCCTCTTTAAAGTCGACCACCTGGAAAGCCCACGACCAAAACTTAGCCATCCTGTTAGAGCATCCCGGAACAAAGCAGGATTTAAACAGTCAGGTAAAATCTTTCCAGGTTAGCATTTACTCATACCTACATGAGCATTACCCACCATCATTACCTTACGCGCGAAAAAACCGAGAAAACGCGTTCAAAATTAAAATGAGAAAGAAAAAGCGGGACCTTATCAAACGACTACGGTTTGCTAAAGCTATGGGCGATAATCAACTTAGTCATCAACTGGCCAGAGCTTTAAGGTCCATACTGAAATTAATTCAAGGACTTTCTGTTCAAATAATAAATGAAAACAATAATTTTAATAGAGCAAAACATGAAGTAGAGTTCGATAAGGACCCGTTTAAGTACTCGAGGAATATTTTTAGCGACAGAAAGCAAGATAGGCTACTGCTAAGTAACGATCAGATCCATAGCTACTATAAAAGTAATTATGAGGTGCCTAAATACGAAAAACAATACAGTAAACCAAACGCGCAAAAACCATTAGGCCCTTGTTTTGCATTTGACTGTAATCCACCTAGCTTAGACGAAATAGAACACCAAATCAAAAAGAAACCAACAAAAACCGTCCCAGGGCCTGATGGCATACCTTACATTATCTATAAAAAATGCCCATCGGTACGTAAACATCTTCTAAGCATATTCAATAGGATCTGGTCGAGTAAAGAAGTCCCAGCGGCCTTCGGCAAGGCTAATTTTGTGCTCATTCCAAAGAAAGAAATAGTAACTAGTCCAAAAGCCGCTAGACCAATAGCATTAACCAATACAATTTCTAAAATTTTCTTCTCATGGCTTCAATTTAAAATGACAAATTTCATGATCAATAATAACTATTTCAGACCAAACCACCAAAAAGGGTTCCTACCCGAAATTTCAGGATGTCTGGAACACAATTCTTTACTGGCGGAAAGTTTAAAAGATGCCAGATCAAATGAAAAGCAAATAACAGTTAGTTGGATAGACCTAGAAAACACTTTTGGCTCAGTACAACACGAGCTTATGTTGTTTGCATTAAAATGGTATCACTTTCCGTCCATCATTTGGGAAATAATATCCTCTTATTATGGTAAATTAAAGTTTGTGATTAATACCAAAGATGGATACACGCAACCTTTAAATTATAATGTGGGTTTGTTCCAAGGTTGCTGTTTATTACCTATAGTTTTCAATATAGTAATAAATATTCTAATAGACAACATTTCCACACACGACAAGAAGTGGGGCTATCGGTTTAAGCTAAACGGTAAATATACGGAGTCTATCCTCGCATTCGCGGACGATTTGGCAATACTGACTCGTAACCCAAAGCAGTGCCAGGACCTACTGCGTAGAGTAGACGATTTCTGTACATGGACAGATGGAATGAGAGCAAAACCTAGCAAATGCTACTGTCTATGTCTGGGTAGGCGGGGTACCAGGTATACTTCATATGACCCAGAGCTTAGTATAGGCGGGGAAAACGTTTCCACTATATCTGAAACCGTGCCTTTTAAATTCCTCGGAAGAAAGATTGACAACAGAGGTTGCACTCCAGCTTTGGACGAATTAATTGATAGTTTCATTATCGATTTAAAAAAGGTAGACCAACAACCAATAAGTAATGTTAAAAAAGCTTGGATCTATGACAATTATTTAACCTCGCGTCTTAACTGGCCGTTTCTTATATATGATATAAACCAGAGCCTCCTCAAAAAACTAGATGCGAGTGTCACGAAGACACTGAAGTCGTGGCTAGGGCTAGCTCAGTCGGCCGACCCTTCGGCACTATATAGATCCGCGAATAACTTTGGAATGACGCTTAAGAAGCCATCAGAACTCTATAAACACCTAAGAGTAACTAAAATGCACGTCTTATCGGAATCTAAAGACGAAATAGTAAAAGTCCTTCCAAAAGATAAAAATGCATGATAAAAATCACGCCTCCAGTTCCATAAAAGATTCATGATAGGCTCGCAGACTGGTAGAGTAGGTCTAGGTAATATTCAGAGACAAACAGATAAAGAAATAACAAAATCTTTTCTTCAAGCAGACGAAAACAACACCTATAAGGTGCACGCAATGAACCTAGAAATGCAAAACGAATGGTTGACCCTAGGTGAATTTTGTATTCCCATAGCCTTAAAATGGCGTACCATAATATACGACTGGTCACCGGCCTTACTTAAATTTTACCTAAATGCATTCCAGTTGACCCTCCCCGACCAAAGCAATCTGGTCAGATGGGGAATAGCCACAGATAAAACATGTAACTCATGTGGTGAAGCAACTGGTACGGCTAGGCACCTACTAGTGGGTTGTAAAACGCTATTAGACCGGGGTCATTACTCGCGCCGTCATGATAAGGTATTAGAAATCATACGTGAGCCTGTAAGTTTCGCGGTAGCTAGAGCGAAAAAAGGATTAACCACAAACCAAAGAAATGACATTGCGTTTGTAAAGGAAGGCTGCTCAAAGAAATCACCTCAAAAGCCATATTCAATTTTGATAGCTGCCGTTGACTGGACAATACTCGTAGACACGTATGAGAAGCACTATAGGATACCGGAGGATGTCTGTGCCTCATCATCCAGACCCGGCATATTCCTTTTTTCACGATCGCATAAGCGTGCAGTGCTTGTAGAACTCACAGTACCGTGGGAAACTAATATACCTAAAGACCACGCTATAAAGACAAACAAATATTTTGATTTGACTAACGAGTTAACAAAAAACGGCTACGTGGTTAAACTCTATGCCGTAGAAGTAGGAGCAAGGGGAATTCCAGCTAAATCCCTGTACAACTTACTTAAAGACCGCGGATTGCCAAGAGCTTCAGTAAGCTCTTTATTAAAACGTATATCAAAAGCGACATTGTTAGGATCTTACCAAATTTGGATAGGTAGGGGGGGGAACACTACTGACAGTGGAGGTGAGCGCTGATGCATCACAAGGTGGCCACCCTAAACCTACATCTGGGTCGCAAGTCCCAGTCGCCGTCATGGTGTTCCTCTCTGTACCACGCTATGGACCCGGCGACCGCACGGTGAATCCATGGAGTGCTGAGAATCGGATCTCTAGGACACGTCAATTTAACTTCGCCTCGCCTGATGGTAAGCTGAAGGTAAAGTCTCAGGAAAGATTGTCACCATTACATACACGTACCATGTTAACAATGGTGGCACTCAGCTTGACGGCCTCATCAAAAGAGGATTGTCGTCGCAGCACCGCGTGACACCCACCGGTCCCACTAGTGCTGCGACCACAATCCCCCTGCCCGGCTATGCACTTGCTGACCCCTGAACGCAATCAAACCGAAATTAGATTACTATGGAGGGTTTTTCGCAATCGTGTACGGTGGTGAACCGGCCGAATTTTGTGACAAATTTGTGTCATCAAATTTTTACCACTAGTATCATCCAATTGGCAGACCAAATCTCCACTTTAAACGATTTTGCTCATTTTCCGTGATAAAATCACACGTCTCCTTGTCTGTTCTCCTATGTCATAATAACATTTTCAAACCTATTTCCATATTTTTTAATCCATAACCGTTTGGATGTCATGTGACAGAGACCTTTCATACGGAATGGCTTATTTGAATTATCCAAATTTTCATTCCGCACTAAAACTGATTACCCTAACATTCACGTATTCTTCGTACAGTTTGACTTATCGTCTGTTCTATCATTTCCGACGGTATTCATTATTCATCCAATTCACTTTGAGTGGTTGTTGCATATTCACAACAACCTTTCGCTGTTAATTGACAAAGATTGCGCGGGTAAAGAATTTGTCGTGATGTAGTTGTTTAATATTTTTTCATTGGTTGTACTTAGGGCGCCCCTACTGACCCAGAGACTCCAGGCAGAGCGGCTGGAGGGGTTCCTGGGCTCCCTGTAAGCCTCCGCCTCAAGCGTCTGACGCTGATAATAGCGAGAGCGATGTGCCCGAAGTCAGGTAGAGTGAACTAGGGGTAGCAGTGCTCCGCCTTAAAGCTTGGAAATGCACTGCCCCAGGATCCGACGGCATTCCAGGCCGAGCATGGGTCCTGGCCCTTGAAGAACTAGACCTAGCCTCGACAGATGGCGCTCTTTAGCGCATGCCCCGAAAGGGGCCAGTTTCCAAAGGGGTGGAACACGGGGTAACTGGTCTGTATCCGGAAGGTGGGGCGACCGGCGTATCAGCCGGCGGACACCCTCGTTATGGCGCGGGGAGCAATGTACCGAAGCGCGGCACTAAAGGCCACGGCAGGGGTTGCTCAAGTCGTGGGTCGAATACGGCGGCTGGGACTCAAGGTGGCATCTCCACAAATCCGAGGCTATGTGTTTTCACGGCCCTCTGAGGGCGCCACCTGCGGGAACCAGCATAACCGTAGGGGGCGTAAGCATCGGCATCGAGCCCACGATGAAGTACCTTAGGCTCGTACTCGATAGACGATGGGACTTCGGACAACATCTCCGAAGTCTGGTCCCGAAACTGAGGGGGGCTGCTGCCACGCTATCGCGGCTGATGCCCAACGTTAAGGGACCCAACGCCCCCACTAGGAGACTTAACCTGGGGATCGTGCGAAGCATGGCCCTGTACGGGGCCCCCGTATGGGCGGAGACTCTGGCGGCCCACAACGTGGCTGTCCTAAACAGCCCGTTAAAAGCGATGGCCATCAGAGTCAACAGGGGATATCGCACGATCTCCGTCGAGGTGACATGTCTCCTAGCCGAGACCCGTCCATGGGACCTGGAAGCGAGAACCTTGCGTTGCTGTACCAATGGTGCAATGAGGCGCTGGAGCGGGGCCATAGGCCGGAGCGCCATGAGATCAGGGCTCAGCGGTCCCAGCTCCACCGGGAACTCATGGAGACATGGAGGGTGCGACTTGAGCACCCAAGGTGGGGGGAATCCACCATTGCGGCGGTGAGGCCGATCATGAAGGAGTAGTTTTAGAGGGCTCATGGGGACCTCTCCTACCGGATGTGCCAGATGGTTACCGGACACGCGTGTTTCGGTAAGTATCTGTGGCGCATCCACCGGGAGACAACACCGCAGTGCCAGCACTGCGAGGATCCTGGCGAAGACACGGCGCTCCTCACCTTGGTGGAGTGCCCTGCGTGGGTGAGTCAACGCCGGGATCTCGTTGTGGTCCTGGGCGTGGACGTTCTCTCGTTGGAGACCATGGTGAGAGCCGTGGTCTCCGACGGGATCAAGTGGCACGCCGCCGCCTCTTTCTGCAAGCAGGTAATGCGCGCAAAAGAGGCGGCGGAGAGGGAGGGGGAGAGAACCCTGCCCCTCGAGTTTCGCAGTCTGCGGCGAGGACGCCACAGACTCATCTACGCCCGGGACTACCGACCTCCATGATCGGAGCCTGAGGACGGCAGTTGGCCGACTCGCCGTCCTTACAGAAGCAGGCCGTGGCGGAGGCGTGTCGTGTGTGTCCTACACACGCCTGCCTACTCACCGACGAGGGATAAAACCCGACCCCACCAGGCGAGGCTGCGCTGGCGGCCAAGGTCCGCCGGTAACCCTGGGGTTAACCTTTCGAGGGCTTACCTGGGCAATGGACACTTGGGCAGGACACTCTTGCAGACACAACCGCCCCCGCTGGCGGGTGGGGGGGTATCCGAAGGGATATCCGCACGCAAAAAAAATTGGTTGTACTTAATAATTCGTAGTAGTGACTTGTTGTCAGTAAGTTTTAGAATTTTTCCTCATTAATTCGAAACGAGGGAGATTTTTAGAAAGTTTCTAAATCACAATGTAGATTTTATTAGTATTGGATTGAAACAGCGCCCAGGCGCCATACAAAAGTTTAGAGAGTTATACAAAATTAAGTATAGCATAAAATGCAAAATGCCCCACAGAATCAGCAGCAAAGGTTTGTGCTGTCTTCGTGCGATTATGAGGAAAGTTGAGAAAAGGAGCAAAAGATTCTATGCATTGAGAGGCGAAAAAAAAAATCAGATGACCATGTGATCGACATACCAGAAGAAGGTAAAGTTCACTTTCACCTGTCACAATGTTTGTCATCAAATCTTGCAAATGAAATTTTATCCACCTTCTGGTTACTGATTGAGCTCAAATTTTGCATACATGTGTAAATCGTGTGACAATGCAATATTATGATGACATGATGATGGCTATAGGAACTTCGCAATCTAACAATACAACCTAATCGAGTTTGAGCTCGTTTGAATCGTCTTGATGAGTAGGTTGTCTTTCAATGGTAACAGGGCGTGATGATTTACCTGGAAGGTATAATGCAAGGACGCAATCCCATCGAGTTTCGGCTCGTTTGATACTTCTTGACGAGCTCATATAATATTATTTAATAAAAGCTTGTTTTTAAAATCGTTTTTTTTTATTTGCACTTCTTTTGGCGCGTTAGGGTAAAATAATGAGAGTAATTTTTTAACGTCACGAAAAATCGACACCCATAAACCTAACGCACTTCCAGATGACCTAGAAGCTTAATGTTTGGCATCAAGGTAGACTATGAGACATATACAGCGGAAAAATCTGAACACTGAAAATTATTGATAAACTAGCTGATGCCCGTGGTTCCACCCGCGTTAAATTTTCATTTCGTTCCCGTAACCCTTGGGAACCTATAAAGGCCCTTTAGCTTGTCTAGAACCCAAAATTTCATAAATGTTGTTCTGATAATTATTGATTGATGCATTTTTAAGACGATCAAAAACCTAAGCCACTTCCAGATGACCTAGTAACTTGATATCTGGCATCAAGGTAGATTATGAGGCATATAAAAAGTAGCCTGTGTTATTCCAGACTATAATTCATACCACCAGATCCGTTTCGCCGTTTGAGCGTGATTGAGTAACAAGCATCTAAACATCTTTTTTTTTTACGTGCGGAAATCCCTTCGGATAAAAGTTCCGCAGCGGGGGCGGTTATGTCGAGCATGAACCGAATAAAACCGCACGGTATCCTCCCCAAGTGTCCATTGCCGGGCACCCCGGGTAAGCCCTCGAAAGGATAATCCCAGGGTTACCGGCGGACCTTGACCGCCAGCGCGGCCTCGCCTGGTGGGGTCGGGTTTTATCCCGCGTCGGTGAGTTGACAGGCGTGTGTAGGACACACGACACGCCTCCGCCACGGCCTGCTTCTGTAAGGACGGCGAGTCGGCCAACTGCCGTCTTCAGGCCCCGATCATGGAAGTTGGTAGTCCCGGGCGTAGACGAGTCTGCGGCGTTCTCGCCGCAGACTGTGGAACTTGGGGGGCAGGGTTTTCTCCCGCTCCCGCTCCGCCGAACAAACTTTCAAGGTTATAATATCAGTAGGATTAAGTGTCAACATAGTAATAACAAATTTAAGTTTGAAAGTAGGTGATATATATGATACACGGTTATCGTGTGATCGTTTTAATCCCGTGTACAGGTGGTTTAACTTACAAAGTGCTCATCATCAATAACTTATTCTGCATTATAATCGTATTATATAGGCGCGTGTAGGCAGTTAATATATTAGGTGTTGTGAAATTCACACCCACACCCTGAAGTTAGTAAGTCAACATTTTGACGTTAGTTGCCGGTATGTATTCACAACATAAACAACAATAAACTTTTAAATTATTATTTCTACAAACATAGGATAATGCGAAAGATATTAATACGAAGATTTTATCTTGTTACGTCAAAGAAGTATAACTTCTTACGTGCGTACATAAGTACACACACACACAAACAACACACTTTTTTTTTTGAGCTGAGCGAAGCGTAGCTCTTATACGTGGCTAAGCCGTTTGGTCGAGACTGTACTCCTCCGGAACCACAATACCGATCTTGACCAAATTTGCCATGGTGATTGTTACCAACTGCGTGTTTAATACGCCTTAAATAATTATTTTTTCCCTTTGTAAGGAATAAAAAGGCATATGTTGGTAAAATTTTATATTGGAATGACAATGTTGAAACAAAGAACATGAAATTGAGATAAAAAAGTATTTTAAAAAGAACACAAAAAGGTTGAACTTGTATACCAGGTATATAAAAACATTTTTAATGAAAAGAGGTTTGTTGGGAACAGTCTCCCCCTTTTTAAAGCAATACTATCTTTTTTAGGGGACGCCGTAACGTTCCCCCTGGGGTCCGAACATCCACCACACGTACTACTCCGTCAGGACCCGGGTACAAAGCCTCGATCACGCCTCGTGGCCAGGTCCCCCTCGGTAAGTCCCCGTCACCGATAAGTACCGGGTCCCCAACCTTGATCGAGACGTTTGTTCCCGATATGCGTCGAGGGGCTAGTGTAGGCAGATATTCGGATACCCAACGACGCCAAAAATGATCCGCTAACCGTAAGGCCTTTCGCCAACTGTTCCTGCCCACCAAAGCCGCGTCCGACAGATCTTCATTTGGAAATGGACGCCCCGACGAATCGCCAATCAAAAAGTGGTTTGGAGTCAATGCTTCGGGGTAGTCAGGGTCTGGTGAGATGTGTGTCAGTGGTCGAGCATTAACGGTTGCCTCTGCTTCGGCTAGTAGTGTTGCGAGAACTTCTTCTCGGGGATTTCTCTCCCTCAGCGTCACTTTCAAGGCGGTTTTCACGCACCGAATTAGTCTCTCCCAAGCTCCGCCCATGAATGGTGCAGACGGTGGAATGAAGTGCCATTTAATCTTTTCGTTGGCAGCAAATTCTTGAATGGCTGAAGCGTAAAGGATGCGTAGCTGGCGGTTGGCTCCAACAAATGCTGTTCCGTTGTCGGAGTAGAAGGCGCTAGGTGTACCACGACGAGCGAAGAACCGACGTAGACACATAATGGCAGAATCTGCTGACAAGCTGGCGACTATTTCAAGGTGAACAGCTCTTGTTACCATACAGGTGAAGAGGGCCACCCATCGCTTCTCACGTCTGCGGCCCACAGCAACTGTCACGGGCCCAAAATAGTCCACGCCGGAGAATGTGAAAGGACGCTGATTGTGCGCAAGTCTTGCGGCTGGTAAATCTGCCATTGGTGGCTGTAACGGTGATGCTTTTATTAACTTGCAGAATTGGCAACTGTAGACCACCGAACGCACGGCGTTTCGTAAATGCGTGATCCAATAATTTTGTCTCAATTCATTGATGACGGTTTCGGTGTTAGCATGAGCGTATTTCTCGTGATATCGACGAATCAAAAGGCGTACTTCTGATCTTTTGCCGTCCAATATTATTGGTTGATTAGAGATTTGAGAAGTTCTTCCGGCAACGCAAATGAGTCCATCTTTCAGTATCGGTGTCAATGGGACTAAGCAACTCTTCTTTGGTATTGCTTGACTATTGGAAAGACACTTCAATTCCTCCCGAAAAGCGTTGAGCTGACTCCATCCGAAGATGTGACGTTCTGCACGGATGATGTCTGAGGCGATTAATGGTGCAGGAGCAGCGGTAGCAGGAGCAACAGGCTGTGAACCGTGCTCAGAGGAATTTAACTCAAAACAAATATCCCTCACCCAAAAATTTTGAAAAACTGAACCCCGATTTCTAAAAATAAACGCAATGAATTGATGAGCTCTCGCAGTAGCCCTTACCAATCTAATCCATGAGCTAAAATGGGCAACGTTTGCTACTATTGGTGAGGGTAAATGATGTGAGTCGATAACATTGATATAATCTGATAGCATAGCTGAACGATATGACGGTTTGAGCTCCTCCTGCCCCAAAATTGTACGTATGACGTATGTGTGGCTCCGTCGGCCAGTCAGAGGCAGGAGCCAAAAGAAAATTTGGACCTGATATCCAGCGTGACTCAAGACCGCACTTCCCACGAGTTGCATCGTCTGCCACATTATGTTCACTGGGCACCCAACGCCATTCATTTAATCCACTATTTTCCATTATTTCACCGACGCGATGCGCAACAAAAGGCTTAAAATTTCTGGCATCACTACGCAACCAACCCAATACGGTCATTGAGTCACACCAAAAATATCGTAGGTTAGGTTTAAATCGATGAACTTTACAGATTGTGTCTGCAAGGCGAGTTGCTATCAGAGCACCTTGCAACTCCAGACGCGGGATTGAAGCAGGCTTCAGCCTTGTCCCACGTGCCTTGCTGGCTATAAGTGATAGTTTCACCTCACCGTTTGGGGATGTGAACCTCCAATAAGCTACGGCGGCGTGAGCCATTTCACTGGCGTCACAAAACACGTGAAGCTCAATATCAATGAAGCCGCTTAATATGTAACATCGTGGTATTTGTAACCCTGTGATCGCCTTAAGGCTTTCAAACCACTCCAACCATAGTGCCTGGTCTGCTTCTGATAGCTGCTCGTCCCAATCAATGTTTTTACGCCACAGGTTTTGGAATAAAATCCGACCTCTCACCACTACTGGGGCTAAAATACCTAATGGGTCATAAATACGCATGACTTGGGCTAATACTTCGCGTTTGGTGAAAAGATTAGGTATATGATTTCTAAGGCCTAAATTGAAACTAATTGTGTCTCTACTAGGCTGCCAAATCAGACCTAATGTACTAGTGAAAGTAGGTGACTGCAAACTACCTAATTCTATGCTACGATCTGCAGATGAGGGGTCAGATAATGATTCCTTTGGCAGCAGATTCAAAGCGCTAAGTTCGTTGGAGATCCACCCGCGCATGTGAAAACCCCCACGTTTGTGAACTTCAAAAATATCGGCAGCCAGCTGTGCTGCGTTCTCTACAGTATCATGAACACTCCCGATGTAGTCGCAGTCCCGAAGAGCACGCTGATTGTCAGCGCTTAAAAGCTCGTGCTTAGTAATCCCAATTGAATCTAATTTATATTGTTCTTTAATAAGAGCTTCTAGTTCGTATTTGGGATCGTTACGCTCACGTAAAGAGATATGATACATTGAATCAGATTTTTTAGTTCTACTGCTCGAAAATCCAAACACTACCCACCCCAAAGGCGATTTAATTGCTACAGGCTGTGACTTGGTGCCTTTTCTAATGTCAGACGCCACAGTAAGATGCCAATTATCGATACCTATTACAAGTGTAGATTTGGCTGCAACGTAACATAAGTCATCTTCCAAACCAGCCAAATATGAGTAGCTACTCAAAACGTCGCGGGCAACTGTCTGACTAAGCAAACCTAAATTTTTAATAGAACGCGCTCCCTGAATGTGAAAGCTTTGGGAAGAAGTTCGCCCCTTGATTTCGAAATCTACGTACTGAACATTGCTATCTTTTGCTAAGCCTCCTATGCAGTCTACATGTACCCGCCCTTCTGGGCCTTTAGCTCCTATTTGTGATGCAATGTTAAAATCAATAAAGGTCGCTGTGGACCCGTCGTCCAGTAAAGCAAATGTTTCAACGCTCCCCGCGGGCCCAGAAACCGTGACAGCCACCACTTTTAACAAGGGACGAAGCGATATGTCGACCAATGCGGCGGTCGTATTACTAGATACCTGTTCAGTAGAAAGGGATGTAGACGCGCTTATAATCTTATTATTGTGTGCAGAAGGAACAAAATTTGCATTATGCAACAGTGTGTGATGTCGAAGATTACAATCTGTAACTGTACAATTGGACTTATATTTCGTACAATTGGACTTATTTTTCGTACAAAATTTAAAATTATGCGGAACTTTTTGTAGGCAACGATGACAAATTTTGTTCTCCTTAATAAAAAGCCATTTGTCATCGACTGTAAGAGAAATAAATTTTTGACAGGCTGTCAATAGATGCTTTTCCTCTTTGCAAAATAAACACATTTTATGAATTGCAGGCAATTTAGAGGGCTGTGGTCTATAAGTTTTTGAAAGTGATACCCGTTCCGATTCCGAAACAGTATGTGCTCGGTGCTGATGTACAGGAACCGGGTTTATAGCATCGGCCACTGCACCAAACTTCATCATCAGGTCCACCTCGCGATTTAGGAAATTGGACAGCATCTCGACTCTGGCCAGACCGAAAACTTCATGGCTAGCTGCAAAATCTAGCCACCGTGTGGCGTTCACCACAATAGTTCTGGTGAACGTAAATAATCGCTGTGCTCTAGCAATTTGGCAACCTCAACACAATTGCGCACGCGAATGGCAAAAATATTCAAATCTCTCACCTCAGAACTGAGCTTAGGCAAAGCTCTTACTGCGTTCACCTCTTGTAACACTATTTGCTCCGGCCTACCGAAGCGGCGATCCAAAGCTTCAATGACGTCGCCAGCCCGGGCTGCCATAACTAAAAGCATGCTTACTGCTTCGCGTGCTGCGCCTTTTAAAGATTGACTCAATCGTGCTAGGTTTTCTGACTCTGAAAATGACCCTAAAGTGTCCTGAAAGGCACGTTTAAACAAGAGCCAATCTAGCGGCTGCTTGCCGTCAAAAAGTGGTAATTTAATTATGTTTTTATTGTTGTTACACGCATTTTTAAAGAACATGAAATTGAGATAAAAAAGTATTTTAAAAAGAACACAAAAAGGTTGAACTTGTATACCAGGTATATAAAAACATTTTTAATGAAAAGAGGTTTGTTGGGAACAGTGATAGTGTAGACACCGCTGAGTGTTTAGAGGGGTTCAACTGTTCAAATACAATGTACCATTGAGGAATAATCATCGAAAAACAGTTTCACGAGCGAACGGCCTTAGCTATGCGCGCGACCGTAGTAGGAAGCCTTATTTTTCAAGTAAGAGTCCTGCTCGCTCAGCTCAATTTATTTCAGTCGCACCCTGCACTGAATTCCTAGTTATTTAACTTGTTTCTGTTATATTTATTACCAAAAACAGCTTCTAGTCATCATCACCAGCTTAACGTTATCCCAAGTTGCATTCCTCGATAACTTTGCTTTCGCCTTCAATCCGAGGTCCACTGACTCCTTCTCTTACGTTTGGTTTAGCTTATACCGCTTATGGGAGCGACTGCCTCCAATCCAACTCCAATCTGACCTCCAGCCCTGAGAGGAAAGACAGAGCCTCATTGGTCAATCAGCAGGTGTACCGGCTTGCAGGAGTGACGGCTTTCAGATGTACCGGCTTGCAGGAGTGACGGTTTTCAGATGTACCGGCTTGCAGATGTACCGGCTTGCAGATGTACCGGCTTGCAGGTGTACCGGCTTGCAGATGTACCGGCTTGCAGATGTACCGGCTTGCAGATGTACCGGCTTGCAGATGTACCGGCTTGCAGATGTACCGCCTTGCAGATGTACCGGCTTGCAGATGTACCGGCTTGTAGGTGTACCGGCTGTGGGGCCCCATATACCCCAGAAATGGCTTGGATTTTGAACATAATAAGTACAGGATAATAGACTAAAAATAAATCGAAAAATATAGTTGGTAAAGTCGGGAATTCCACTTCCTACTAATATTATGAACCCCAAAGTTTGTAAGTATGGATGTTTGTTTGTATTGGATGAAATTTGGTACAGAGATAGATTATAATCTGGAATAATACATAGGCATCAGAATTCCACGCGGGTGGAGCCGCGGGCCACAGCTACTATGATATACTTCTATTTAGCACTCCGGGAATAAACAATGTAGTCTAAGTATAGTTTGAGTTGTTTTTCATGTCAGGTACTTAGAACTAAACTAAGCTATCTAAAATATTACTGCAATAGAGGCGTCCATTACAACTTGTAAACTTTGTTACAAAGTCTTTCGTCGCAGAATTGACTGAAGACATAGTAGTCAGAGCAGTTTTTTAGAACATTTAACGACAGTTTTTATGCTTTTATACTAGCTAGAATGTCAGTTGGAAAGTTAATTTTCAAAATAGAAAACGAATTTAGACATTCGGACATTTTGAGTGAGTTTTTAAGAATCAGTCCTACAAATAATTTTGTTTTATAATTTTTTGAATGTGGCGAGCGCACTGTTACGATTGAGAAAGGGTCGACGGTTTACCCGGGGAGCCCGGCAACGGACACCGGGAAGACACCGTGTGGTTTTAGTCGGTCCGATTCCGACACGCCCACCCCATCGTCGGCACCGATGGGGTGAAGCCCGAGGGGGTTTCCACACGCTAAAAAAAAGGACCTCGCCCTTCAATAAGTAAATACCGGCTTGCAAGTAAGACTGACTTTGACCTGAAGAACATGGTGGAAGGCCAAACACCCCATTTATGTTTCACCAGTATATCGACAGAAAACTGACCAAAACACAAGTAAAAAAACAGTTTTACTATCGCGCACAAACTATTAACCAATTGCTCACTTCAATTAATGCAACGCTCCACTTCACTAACTTGGAACAAGTTTCAACCTTGCTTTATAAACTTGTGATAACTTAATTCAACGTGTTATAAGTTTGCGTGCCAAAAGTAAACCTTACTGCTGCTTTTACTTTTCATAATTACTCTTTTAAAGCTTTCTTATACTGGTCTGTTGTATCAATGTTGCTTCTGCTATTACTTGGTTACCACCATGACCTTTCAGGTTGAGCTAACAGCCCAAAAAAGCCAAACTTTAAAAAAATAAACGGCCAAGTGCGAGTCGGACTCGCCCATGAAGGGTTCCGTAGCAGTAAGTAACATAATCATGCTTTTTTTAAATTTTATATTTGAGTTGATTGAATGAAAGGTAAATTGCGTTTTACGATTTATGACGAATTAAAAAAAACTACTTACCAGATCTTGTTCAAACCAATTTTCAGTGGAATTTTACATAGGAATGTACATCATATATTTTTTTCAGTTTTATCATTCTCTTATTTTAGAAGTTACACACATTTTACCACTTTGGAAGTATCTCTCGCGCAAACTATTCAGTTTAGAGAAAAATTATCTTAGAAGCCACAATATCATTTTTGAAGACCTATCCATAGATACCTCACACGTATGGGTTAGATGAAAAAGAAAATGTTGAGTTTCAGTTCTAAGTATGGGAGCCCGCAAAATTTATTGTTTTGATATAGAAATAAACCACAAGAATGAGGTTAGAAACGAATGCTTTAGAAAATTATTTTTCACGCCTGTATCCCCGAAGAGGTAGGCAGAGGTGTATTACATACTCACGATTCGCCAGTTATGTTTAGGTCCCAATATAATAGGGGCAAGCCTATTCCCATCTACTGGGCAAATTACTAAGCGAGCGATAATCAATATTTTTAATACACACATAACTACGAAAAGTCAGAGGTGTGTGCCCGGGGCGATTGAGGATCGAACTCGAGACCTTGTCTCGGCAGTCCGATACGTACACCACAGGGCTATCGCCGCTTTCTCGCCGAGAAAATTATTTGTATTCGTTAAGGCTGTCACCCTCATACGGTGCAAACAATTCCATGAAGAACGAAGCGGTTTGGTTTCTATTTTCATTGCCGCACCATAAAGACTTGGAATTTTTCACCAGCATACGTGTTTCCTCCTTCCAACAGTCCCGAGTCATTTTAACGTTGATGAGACCGTCAACCTGAGTGCCACCATGATAGTACGAGTATTTGTAATTAGACTTTAGATTAGGCTTACCATTAGGCGAGGTGAAATCATATTAACGTCACCATCTATCTATATTATTATGAAATAATTGTAATTTAGTTGTGTATGTACATTAGAGATATAAAGAAAGTACTTGTTTTATTGTAAATGAACGATTTTGAACACAAAAATATATTTTTTTAGGAATTCTTGTCTATTTGTTCGCACTGGACGCGAAAACTACTGAACGGATTTTGATATGTCATGCTTAAAATCTGCCTTATGTTTGTTGAATATACTGCTTCCGGGCTGCTTGGCCGTGGTCCATAGAAAACTTGAACGACTTGTAAGCTGCGGAACCAACGCGCTCGATCCTGATTGGTCGAGGCTAAGCAAAGGGGCGTGGCCTCCCAATATCGGGGATGGTATTGGCTTCGTCATGTTTGAACCGTGATGACGAGCGGCTCTCAGTGCTAGGTACCAATCTAAGATGAAAATCTTTGTTTTTTCTAATTGCTGGGATGCTTGAATATTTCGATGGCTTCTCGAAGTGGCCGTGGGTAGAAATGTGAAGTGATGGCTGGAACCTTTAGGGAAGGCCTTTTTGCCATACATTCGTGGCACAACGTATCGTATCGGGAGAACGAACGAAACGTTTGGAACACATTTTTCCTATGGACCACAGCCAAAAATAGAAAGCCTTAAGATTTATATGTTAGATTGCAATTAGTACGTTAGAACCGGATATATGACCCAAAAACGATAACCGACCTACACGTGGGCGGACCCGCGTGCATCAGCTAGTTATAAAAAAACACATTAGCTTATGCAAAAGTATAAACATTACAACAGTATTTCTACCTGGTCAGTATTGATTCGATGCTAGTTTTAACTGTTTTATTTTAAGTGTTATTTTCCAACGCCTTCTATGTTTTAGACAGAACGAGGCCAGTCCTGATAGTTTCATAACGAAACTTACAATGTCCCCGTACATTTTGTTGTTTACATAACTTCATAACATAACTTCACGCCTGTAACCCCGAAGGCATTGCCCCGATGCATTTTAAATGTAAGGCAGGGAGAACGAGTAAGCCACAGACTAACTATGTGGACCATAGATGAACTTTATGCCACAGACTATGACTGATTCATGGATCACTGCATGTATTAATTTTATTTGATTGTTATCTGGTTGCTCTATGGGTCACTGTAGTGAGCGAGCATCTGTGATCTGTGACTGTGACTCGTAGTGATGATCATGTGCAGGCGGGGCGACAGTGCTAACTAGCGGCTCCATCTGAAAACCAGCGCTGCGTATACTAATGATGTACGCAGCATTCGTGCTGAGATGGGGCCCTATTTGGGTCTGCGCGATGTTGTTGTTTGCTGTAATATTATTGTATTGATGTATTATTTCACTTTGTACAGATGGCTCAAATAAAACTTTTTTCTTTCTTTCTTTCTTTCTTTCTTTCTATTACACACCCACGATTCGTCAGTTATGTTTAAGTCCCAATGTAATAGGGGGCGAGCATATTGCCATCTACCGGGCTCATTACTAAGCCAGCGATAATAAGCATTTTTAATACACACATAACTACGAATAGTCAGAGGTGTGTGCCCGGGGCGACTGGGGATCGAACTCGAGACCTTGTCTCGGCAGTCCGTTACGTACGCCACTGGGCTATCGCCGCAGTTCTTGTTTACATTTGTAGGGTCAACTTTTTTGTTAATAAAGACAGCTGGACAAATGATATTTGATGCTATGGTGTCCTCAAAATTTTGTATTCTTGCCAATAGCTTGACAAGCGTCGGTAGCTTAGTGGTTAAGGAGTCAACCATACGATCGAGAGGTCACGGGTTGGAATCATGGCCATTACACTACCGACGTGAACCCACTCTTAACACAGGCAATTAAGCTTAGCTGGAGGGGTTAGGGGGAATGTTAGTAATTTCGGTTACTAATTTACTTAAAAGAAAATCAATCACAATAGTTTCTAATCATACGATTTTCTAAATATTCTGGAATATTCTACACAGTACTATCTGGATGCAAACTATGCGTAGTTTGGCTACTATGCGTTATTCTAGAATGCATATATACATACTTATATACATTTGTTTTTGTAAATACATACAAAATATTTTACACAGACCAATTCAATGCCTCATGATATGTCGAAAGTTGACACGAATTTTACACATTGCCGTAACAGCCATATAGACTAGGCCCTGCCAATCCTGTGCTAGTAAAAAAAAACGTTTTATTTCAATGTGTACTTATAACTATACTTTATTCTGTTCCTCAGTTGTTTCGGTTCAATAAATAATACTTTAAAACACAAAAACATAACATAACATAAACTCACGCCTATATCTCCGAAGGGGTAGGCAGAGGTGCTAGCACCCACATTTCGCCAGTTTATGTTTAGGTCCCAATGTAATAGGTGGCGAGCCTATTGCCATTAACCGGGCACTTATAAACCTGCGATAAATACACACATAACTTCGAAAAGCATCGAAAAGTCATTGGTGTGTGCCATGGTAAAACCTGGGATCGAACCCGAGACCTCGTCTCAGCAGTACATTACCCATACCACTAGGCTACCGCGGCACAAAAAAATACGCTTTAATAGAAGACCAAACTAAAAAGTCAAAATTGGATTGTTTTTTTTATACCACTCAGGTGGCAAATCAGCATAAAGCCCACCTAATGGAAAATGGTTACCGTGGCCTATGGACGTGTGCAACACCAGAGGTGTCACCCACGCGCTGCGCGTTTTGTCATCGGTTCTTGATTGTGCAAAATTACAAATAAATCCGACGTTTTAAAGTACTCCAAAATCGAGTTCAAAAAGTTAAAGTCTCCTGTTCAGAAAGTTAAATATTCATTTGTAGATAGCCGGGTGGAAAGTAGCTTATTTCATCCCTAGGGTGGAAAATATTTTTTTTAATCTAAGGTTCTGCCATGGAGTCTATGATAGTTAAGTTACGTCATCATGCCTTGATATCATGACGCTTTTTTTACATGGCCGCCTAGATGCACATCTCGTGACCAACTCGATTACAATGTAACCAATAGATTCCATTTTCGAAACTTTTCTAATGTTGGCAATACGTGAATTATAACTTTTTTTCAGAATTAAAATAAAAACCATTTAAGTTTGCTAAATAATTAGTGGGAAAACGAGATCCAATATAAATAAATACCTTGTGTTAATTGTGGATAAAAATGGTTTCGGAAAGTGATTCCAGTGACAATTTAACTCCCGATGAGATTAAAGAACAGGCAAAAGCTGTTGTTAATAATCTATTTCCAATTTTTCCAATTTTAATTGATTATCAATATACCTGTTTCATTAAATGTATGTGTAGTATTTTAATTTCCTCACATCGTCGAAATGAAAAGTAGAGTTAAACACTGTACTTTTCATTTCGACTCGGGTGAATGTCACCATTTCACCCTCGAACTATTGGCGCTCTCAGTACGTTCGAGCGCCAGAAATATCTCGGGTGAAATGGCTGACTTTCAGCCCTTGTGTAACAATCTACTATTACAAATATCCACTGTGATTCATACATACATGAATAACCTATGAATCCTACATTTGTATAATCAACTGAGTTACATCATTAGCCTGTAAACGACGTCACTCCTAATGAATGACGTCATTTATCTCCGCAGTAGCTTACTCGTACATCACACCGCCCGCCCAGTACAACGACGCAGACGCCTAATATAAAGGGAGCAAAATTAGGTACGTTAACCTTTGTTACATGGAAATTGAGACTTAATCACGGCAGTATATATCTATAACTTCTGTTTACCTGGTATTTCGATAGTTGCACAGTTCAGTTGTATATGTTTTGTTCCATTTGTTTCAACAATTGGTTGCTCTGGAAAAGGAAACCTATGTGTACTTTTTGCGAAATTCGAAACAAAATGAGTGTCTATATTAATGTCTTTCTTTATAATCTGTTCTGAGATCAGTTTTCTGTTATGGACGAAGTACATTTTGATAATCCATATACATTACAAAATCTCTAGAATTGGATGTATTAAACATCTAGTGTCCTTGTTGAACCAAATTCTCTAACCCTGTATCGGAATGTGACTGCATTATAATTACATAAGAAATCAGTGATACAAGGTTTTACTTAATTTTAATTTTTAAATAAATGATGCAGGTAGACATATACATGGATAAAGATATTTAGCCAGAGCGGGAATCGAACCCGTGAACCCTATCGCAGCAGGCAAACGCTCTACTGCTACACCGCCGAGGTCGTTAGAAGTTTACTCGACTTGAACTAACTCCGAAAGTACCCGAGAAGGATTTTCACATTGGTCCCTTTTCTATAATGCTATAATGCTAAAAGGGGACTGAAATATTCGCAGTAAAACCTTTATGCAGATGTCACTAAATTTTATGTTGATGTACGACCAGGTAATCGTAAAACGTGACGTAATTTTTATAGTTTTGTTTACTTATTTTTGTCAATGGTTTCAAATAAACGAGCAGGTTTATTGAATTAATTACTCACTTGTACTTTCCACTTAAATAAATTGATCCTAACCGCGGTTACGCCTCACTGCGATCTCAAAGATATTATACGACATAATATATAATACTACTGCAACTACACTACACCAAACTACCAACCGCCACTATAACAAACTTGCTTGTCTGCCACCTAAGTGGTATACAAAATAAAAATAATAATATATGTAGGTTTAGATAGGAAAAAGAGAACATCTAGGATGGGACTTGAAACGCGCGACCAGTCCCTCACAGGGGGAACGCTCTGACCAAATTAACCACCTACACACGTCCGTGAGATATTCGAAATTCTCCGATATATTATATACGTCGTGATTCTTCCGAACCATTTACGGACTGAATTTAGACAGTCATAAAATCACTAAAATCGTGGCTTGGACTAGCGCACTCTGCTGATTCCTCTGCTCTATTTAGGGAACAAAATAATTTTGGGATGAAACTTAAGAAACCATCGGAGCTCTATAAATCCTAAGATGACACAGTCAGGGCACTCCCGAAAGATAATAACGCGTCCGAGCTTGAATCTAGACTCCTATTCCAAAAACGATTTATGATAGGGGCCCAGTCGAACAGAGTGGGGTTGGGAGTACGAGAGCCAGAAAGGGACCAGGATATAAAGGGGAAGGGATCCTTTCTAAAACAAGACGAAAATGATAAATATCGAGTGCACGCGATGAATTTGGAAATCCAAAATGAATGGTTGACAATGGGAGAGTTCTGCATACCGACGGCCTTAAAGTGGGCGCACCTTGATCTATGACTGGTCGTCGGCCCTGTTAAAATTCTATCTTAACGCCTTTCAGATGACCCTCCCAGACCAGAGTAATCTGGTAAGGTGGGGGAAGGCCACAGAAAAACAATGTTATACTTGTGGTGAGGCAATAGGGCTAGACACGTATTAGTAGGATGTAGGGTGCTTCTCGATAGAGGCCAATACTCACGCCACCACGATAAGGTGCTTATCATCATACGTGAAGTAATGAGTCTGGTAGTAGCTAGAGCCCAAAAAGGATTGACTGCTAACAGACGTCAAATCAACTTTGTGTCTGAAGGTTCATCCATAACATCCAGGAACAAACCTTATTCAATCTTAGATACTGCCCCAGATTGAACTCTCCTAGTCGACACGTATGAAAAGCACTATAAAATTCCGGAGGATGTTGGGGTTTCGTCATCTAGACCTGACATATTCCTATATTCTAAGAGGTTAAAACATGTGGTTCTTGTGGAACTTACTGTACCGTGGGAAACAAATATACCGAAGGACCACACAATAAAGAAAAATAAATACTATGATCTTACAAACGAATTAATCAAAAACGGTTACATACGTGGTTAATTTGTATGCAGTGGAAGTGGGAGCGAGAGGTATACCAACAAAATCTCTCTATAACCTACTTAAAGATCTAGGCCTATCGAGAGCTACAATAAGCTTATTCATCATCAACCTATTCTAGTCCACTGCTGGATATAGATCTCCCCTAATGAGCGCCATAGCGCCCTGTCTTCAGCTTGCCGCATCCAGCATCTGCCCGCAGTCTTTCGCAGATCGTCATCCCACCTGGCCGGAGGGCGTCCTACACTACGTTTGCCGAGTCGCGGTCTCCACTCAAGAACACGTTTACCCCAGCGGTTGTCGGTTCTTCGCGAGATATGGCCGGCCCACTGCCACTTCAGCTTGCTTATTCTTTGAGCTATGTCGATAACCTTGGTTCTCTGTCGGATGTATTCGTTACGAATCCTATCCTTCAGAGAAACTCCGAGCATAGCTCTTTCCATAGCTCGCTGAGCGACTTTGAACTGGTGGACCAGCTTTACCGTGAGTGTCCACGTCTCAGCTCCGTAGGTCATTACGGGTAGGACGCACTGATTGAAAACTTTCGTTTTCAAACACTGCGGTATGGATGACGAGAAGACCCGACGTAGTTTCCCAAACGCTGCCCAGCCTAGCTGGATCCTCCTCTTGGCCTCCTTCTCAAAATTGTTTTTACCCAACTGCACAATCTGCCCGAGTTAAGTGTACTCAGAAACAATTTCAAGAAGGTGGCCATCCACGACGACCGGTCCTGGAGCAATGTGGCCATTGATCAAGACTTTGGTTTTATCCAAATTCATGCCAAGACCGATGCGTCGCGAGGCTGAAGCTAGGCCGTCCAGCATCCGGGTTAGCTCCTCTAGCGACTCCGCCATTAAGACTATGTCATCAGCGAATCGCAGGTGTGAGATGTAGTCGCCGTTTATATTTATGCCCTTACCTTTCCAGTCCAGCGTCTTAAACATATCTTCCAATGCGCTCGTGAACAGTTTCGGGGATATGACATCCCCCTGTCTCACTCCTCTGCGCAATTGGATGGGTTTAGACTGCTGACCCTGTACTTGGACACTCATAGTGGCGGCTTCGTAAAGGAATCTCAGCACCTCGACATAACGATAGTCTACTTAAATATAATATATAATATTAATATATATTATATATATTATATTATAATATTAATATATATAATAATAATAAGCTTATTACTAGGACGAATGTCTAAAGCGGCACTAGTAGGTTCTTATCAAATTTGGTTAGGCAGGGAGGGGAACTTAGGTAGTGAAGGTGAGTGTTGATGTACATCAACAAAAGGGGCCCCTTCTAAACCTACTCTTGGGTCGCAAGTCCCAGGCACTGTCCCGAGTTCCCAACTCAGCAACGCGATGGACCCGGCACCCGCACGGAGAATCCATGGATTGCTAAGAATATCCGTCTCTTCGACATGTAGCGAACTTCGATAACAAATCATTGCTCAATCAATCAATCAATCATTGATCGACAAGTCATTGCTTCAACAGACAATTATTAGACAACACACCTTCGAATTACCACTACTTCGACAGACGATTATTCGACAGACAATACTTAGACAAGATACATCTTCGAATGACCACTACTTCGACAGATTTTTTTTGTAGCCTTTTGTTGAAGTAAAGTGAGTTAGGTTAGGTTAGAACTGTGACCCTAACAGAGGGCGAGCCGAACGAGCGTAGCGAGCGTACCGCGGCAGCGGCCGGTGAAGCGCCGGAATTGATGTTTCAATTGATTGGGTACATTTTTAATTAGGTAGGGAACATTTTTTAATACATTTCAGAGCATTATTATTTTGGAAGAATGTTAAAAAAATCTGTCAAACTAGTGGTCATTCGCTTGTCTAAGTATTCTCTGTCGAATAATCGTCCGTCGAAGTAGTGTTAATTCGAAGGTGTGTATTGTCTAATGGTTGTCTGTTGAAGCAATGACTTGTCGATATACGTGTTTTCGAATTTCGCTACATGTCGAAATATTGTATTGTCTAAATTCAGTCCGAAACTCCTTCCGAACTACGGAAACAATGAATGACTTTACAATCATTTTTAAACATTGTTTTTTTTTTTCGGTATAAATCCATAGGAAAAGTAAGCATACTAATTGCTTAAAAAAATAATTTAATTAATAATATATGTGGCAATTATCTTCCAAATCCATTTTTTCAAAAAAACGGTTTACGCGTGATGGACTTATGAACATCCAGACATAGAATAGAATAGAATAGAATATACTTTATTGTACACCAACAAAGAAATTTCACAATTACTTAACTTAGCTATTTAATATAACTAGGACGGTTACCAGCTTCGCAATCAACCCAAACTTAAGCGTAGCGAGATTTGCCTATCTATTTATTTATTTATTTATTTATTTATTCATTCAGTTTGCAAATGTAGGTAGAGGGTTGGTACATGGTTGTTGGAAGAGTATCACTACATTTGGCCTTGCGGCATGCAACAATAACAGACATGCATTGTACTATACATACTAAACAATTAAATTATCATTACATACAATAGCATAATAATCAGAATAATCAATAAAATTTCAACAATAGTAATTAGTATTCATTTAGACAATAATAACATAATTTCCGGATAATATAATAAAATATGTTTGTTTACATAAACTTAAAATAATAATGAATAAGTGATCGCTACCGTTCACAATAAAATACACATTACCACCATAATAATTATTTTTATTTCAATAATATCCAACAATAGGTCAACGTGACCGGTCGACTTTTTCCATTGATTTGGTTTTTCGTTGATTATTCCTCGATGGTAAGACCGATCTGGACATTCGACGCCTTACGACACTCAGTAATGTCTACTTGATCACCGTGGCAAATTTGGTCGAGATCGGTCAAACGGTCTCGGAGGAGTATCATTTGTTTGAAATGCAACTTTGAAACCAAAGACGCTTCGCTCTCCTTCGGCTCGCTACGCTTAATTATGTACAATGGGCGGTCTTATCGCTTAAAGCGATCTCTTCCAGACAACCTTAGACAGACATAGTATATATCTTCACAAACTTTCACTTTAATAATATTAATAGGATTCTCACTCAAATTTGTCTTAATTTGTGTCATGGACCTCCATTTTCTTATCGTATTTTAGTTATTAACTTTAAAAAATATCCATCATAAAATTAACTTCCCTCGAGGTTAAATTCCTGGATTCAACCTTATACAAGCAACTTAGTAATGAACTCCGAGACTAATATTAAGTTTACTGCGTAAATTATAATTCGTACAATTTATGTGTCCCGAGACCCGGCCGCAGTTTAGTTATTTATATTTCAGAAGTCAACAGACGAAATTAAACGGTCACTGGTTTTTGTTGGTTTGACTGGCCAGGTATTTTTTCTTTTAGAGTAACTAAATATTTGAGGTTATAAAAATGGCAGATGACTTTGAGTGGTTTGATGAGGCCGTCGAGCTGAGTGCCACCATTGTTAACATGGTAAGTGAATGTAATGGTGACCCTCTTTCCTGAGACTTTACCTTCAGCTTACCATCAGGCGAGGTGAAGTCAAATTGACGTGTCCTATATATAAAAAAAAAAAAAATCTTAGCATCGCAATGTTTGAGGAATTACGCAGTTAATCTGCTCAGACCTCTATGGCGTAGTGGTATTGCGTAGAACTGCGAAGCTAGAGGTCGTGGGTTCGATTCCCACTCCGTGCAAATATGTATATTTGTATTTTTCTGGGTGTTTCTATGTACAATATGTATACATTCACAAAAAAAAGATATTTAAGTATGTTTATCAGCATTCTAGAACCCATATGACAAGCTCTACTTAGTTTGGGTCTAGATAACGTTGTGTACTTTGTCCTACAATATTTATTTATATATTATATTTATATTATTTATAGTTTATTTGTGCAATAGAGTGTTTGATTCTGTCAATCATTTGATCCATCATCCTGAGTTTTCATTCAAACGTATGGTATTATGTAAAATGTGTGTATGTGCTACTATTTTTTCATTAAGGCGTATACTGCAAGAAACGTGTAAGACAATGGCGTGTAAACAGGATCTTGATTACATACCAGTAATTTTTATTCTCTAAGAATAAACCGTACTTTTTGTTTGTCCGAAAATGCCCTCGGACAACCCCCCGTCAGTCAGCGGGGGTGGTAATGTCGGGCTTGAATCGACTAAAACCGGACGCCGTCTCGGTTCTTCAGACGCCGAGGTTAAGGCATTTCCCTCGCTTTCCGACTGCCCCAGGGCCATCTCCGGTTTCGAGATGGCCCCCTCGGGTTTGGGAACCACGGTGTCCTCATCTTGCCTTGAAAAGGGGGGGGGGGGGGCAGTTGCTCCGCAACCCGGGCCTGCTGCTGCTGGGGTAACAGGCGGCCTCACCTGCCACTGCCAGGCCTGCGCTCATCTTACCTGGGTATACCCAGAAGGCGCAGTTAATTTCATACTTTCGACACGTATATTAAAATAAGAAAGGTTTAAGACATATCGATATTCTAAATTGAATTTGAGCATAAATTCAATACTACGGATCCTTCGTAAGCGTTGGTCATGGGCCATTACCTAAGTCGTTAGTTTGTTAAACTGCTACATAATGGTGAAGCGAATCGAGGACGAACGATGCATGTTGGAAATCAAAGTGAAAGAAAGAAAAAAGGTTCTTTTAAATAGAAGTGACCTGTATTCTGTTAATAACCTGTTATTAATTTGTATGTTAATTTATCATGAGATGGAGAAAAGAGTGACCGTGATATTTTATAGCCAGATTCTTTTCTGACAGGCTTTGCCATCTGGCTGGAAAATAAATATTCTATGACATTCTACACAACGCTTTCTAGACCCAAAGTAAGCATAGTTTAACTAGCTTGTATAATGGGTTCCAGAATGCGGATAAACATACTTGTATACATTTTTTTTTGTAAATACATACATATTTTACATAGAAACATCTAGACCAATGCAAATAGACATATTAATTCATACAAATATTTGCACTGAGCGGGAATAGGACCCCCGCCCACTGTCGTAGCAGTCGAATGCACTACCGCTACGCCACAGAGGCCGTCAAAAAAATTATTCATTATATTGCATTCGACTTTAATCTTCCATTTCGTATGTTATTGAGCTTCCATGGTAGTGAGACCATTTGCACGCATGTCATAGTCAACAACGTCAAGCCAGACCAGTCTTGGGTCTACCTCTCCTCCCGGGGCCCGGCGAAGGCGACATGACCAGACCTTTGTTACCCAATTATTTAGGTGGGCAACACATTATGTGGTCGCATCAGCGAACATGTTATGAAGGGCTGGAAATTGATTGAATTATTTAATGACAGTGTAGGTAGCTCAGTTGGTTGGGTAGACTGGTCGCGGGTTCAAGTCCCGTTTTAGATGTTCCCTTTTTCCGATCTTAATCGATAGGAAAGATTAGCATTCTGATTGATTAAAAATTTCAAAAAATAATGTTTAAAATGATTGTAACATCATTGTTTACGTAGTTCGCAAGAATTACGGTCGATGGCTCCAGCGTCGCCCCGAGACGTATATAATATATCGGCGAATTTCAAATATCTGGGACGTGTCTAGGTAGCTCAGTTGGTCAGAGCATTCTCCCTGTAAGGGACTGGTCGCGGGCTCAAGTCCCGTTCTAGATGTTCTCTTTTTCCGATCTAAATCTATAGTATATTCTAGACATATAAAGCTAGTGTGCCGTGTAAGGACAGAAGCAAATGGTGTGTTGTTGTCTCTGGTGGCCTGGAATGTTTATCTCGAATACTTCAACTATTCGTCAAATATATATCTGGCATAAAACAAGAGTTAAGAAAAGAATAGACAAATAATGTGTAGGAGGTGAAATCCTCCTTTTTTTTTCGTGCCGATATCCCTTCGGATACCTTTTTTTTTTTTTTATCGTGCGGAAATCCCTTCGGATACCCCCCCCCCCCCGCGTGCCAGCGGAGGCGGTTATGTCGGGCTTGAACCGACTAAAACCGCAAGCCACCGGGTCTTAAGACACCGGGGTGTAAAGTTGGCCATAGAGCATATCCCTCGCACCCCGACTGACCCTGGGCGGAGATGAAATCCCTATTCATTATGTTGTAAAAAAATTATGCGGCTGCTCAAGAGCGAGTATCTTGTCTAATTAAATAATTTATCCAAAGTTTAATTCTTGGATTCGGCCTTTGACTAAGTTCCAGTGGTTTCGTAATGGTTGAGTGTTCTTGAAATCTGCCATTGAATATTTTTATTTTATTTTATAAAGAATATTAGTAACCGGAATTATTAATATTCCCCCTAACCCCTCCAGCTAAGCTTAATTGCTTGTGTTAGGAGTGGGTTCACGTTGGTAGTGTAATGGCCAGGATTCGAACCCGGGACCTCTCGATCATAGGGTCGACTCCTTAACCTAGTGGTTGCGCTTAGTAGCTACCGACGCTTCACCAATCAATTAAACTAAAATTAAACTAAAATTAATACTCCATGTATCTAGTTAGAATCTGTAGTTACAAGAAATATAGTAAACACTGTATGTTCTTTTAAATCGCACTGTAAAAATTCTGATATACCATCAATCATTATCCGAATCCCGTTTGCAGCTAGCGAAAGCATGCATTTTGGAGTCCGGAGTGGCCCTTAAGGCATTTCCCTCGCAGCCCAACTGACCCAGGGCCATCTCCGGTTTTGATATGGCCCCCTCGGCTTTGGGAACCACGGTGTCCCCATCTTGCTCCAGAAAGCGCGTGCCCTTTACGGGGCAAGATGGGGGGAGGGGCAAGTCGCCCCGCCAACGCGGATTCTCCCTGCCGGCCAGCGGGGAGGTTATGTCGGGCTTGAACCGACTAAAACGGCACACCTTCTCGGGCCTTCGATGTCGGGTGTAAGGTGGCCCCATAAGGAATATCCCTCACACAGACTGCAACACAGTGGGAGTAGTCAATTAAGACAACTAAAATAACTTTTTTAATTATTAAGAGCGACATTCCTTTTCAATTAACTTTCGTCTTAGTAAACTTTAGTCCAGGTAGAATTCTAATTACAAGGTTGACTTCTGGACGGTCTGTTACTGTTATGGATGTCAAATTTATAAGTTTACAAAACGGCCACTGTGGCGTAGCGGTAGTGTATTCGGCTGCTACGACAGGGGGCGAGGGTTCGATTCCCGCTCAGTATAAATATTTGTAGGAATGAATATGTCTATTTGCATTGGTCTGTGTGTTTCTATGTGTAATATGTATGTATTTACAAAAAAAAGTATGTTTATTCGCATTCTGGAACCCATAACACAAGCTAGTTAAACTATGCTTACTTTGGGTCTGGCAAGCGCTGTGTAGAATGTTGTAGAATATTTATTTATTAAATAATAAATAAAATAACAAAGTTACCAAGAAGATAATATATTATGCGATATATTATTACAGAAATTAATGTGATCATTGGCATTGGAAGAAACTTGAGATTTATAAAAGCGATAATAAAAAAGATATTCTTGAAAGCATTAAAGTTCCTTTAAATGCAAAGAGCGTCTGTAAGGCTTTCTTTCAAGGGTAGAAGCAATACATGACCAAGAACATTTATTACTACGGTCCACTTGGAAATACAAAATCGAAGTGCCAGTGATTTATAAAGCCAGCTTTACACATTGGGTCAAGGTGTGAGGCCAGTATTTTAAACCAATATCGGAGTCCAAAAGTTACCGTTAACAGATTAGCGTAAAGTTTATTCTACATTGGTGTTTAAACCGTGCACGATTGCGAAAAACCCTCCATAGTAATCCAATTTCGGTTTGATTGTGTTCAGGGGTCAGCAAGTGCATAGCCGGGCAGGGAGATAGTGGTCGCAGCACTAGTGGGACCGATGGGTGTCACGCGGTGCTGCTGCGATAATCCTCTTCTGATGAGGCCGTCAAGCTGAGCCACCATACACGTACCATGTTAACAATGGTGGCACCATTGTTAACATGGTACGTGTATGTAATGGTGACCTTCTTTCCTGAGACTTTACCATCAACTTACCATCAGGCGAGGTGAAGTCAAATTGACGTATCCTAAATATATATATATATTTTTAAAATGATTAACAAATCGTAAATCCGACTGAATATGACGCCAACGTGTGATGAACTTTGAAGTCAACACGTAAAACTGACACTGTATTATGATTGGTCAGATTACCAGTTAGTTCCGGCTGCCAACTATAGATATAGATAGGGCCACTTTCGATTGTTGATATTTTATTTCCCCAACCCTCCCGTTGGTGAGAGCGTAGTTATTCTAGCTTTCACGGCGCCCCTTCAAACCTTTTTGTATCCTTGCAGAATCCAAATGATGTACTTTTAGTCTGGAATAACTCAGATTTACTTTTTATCTCTGGAATAGCTTCCCATGGGAGACGCAAATGGGAACAGAATTCCACGCGGGCGAAGCCGCGGGCAAAATCTAGTTAATTATATGATTTAAATAATAAGAATTACTAACATATGCCAAGTTCGTCGCTACACGTTGGACCAGTACATTAACCCAGTGTGTACGGATGACTCAAAAGATTCTCTTGACCAATATAGCGTGTTAAAAGCTTGCGGTAAACCTTTCACTATGACAAAGACATTGGACTTAGTAAAAACGGTCAGTAGGTACAAGGTTTTCACGACACATTGTCCCACTGTTCGAGGCTGACCCTTTATTGTCCTGCTTTAAATAGTTTCGGAAATCGACGGACCTTAGAGAAATGGGATTGTGTTTCAGTTTGTATGGACTGTTATTAGCTGTATAAATAATACTGATATTGACAATGGTCTTGGAAAAAAGGTTATCAATATTTTCGTGGGGTTAGTGGGTTATACCATTAAATAAATTTATAGTAGACTAATGTTTAATCAGGTTTTATTCACAATTGTGTGGGTGTTTTTAATGCGCGGAACCCCATTTATTTTTCTAAAATTAAAGTAAACTCCGTTACGTCTTGTAATATTAACTTTCTAACAATGAAAGTTCCGTCAGAATCGGCACAGTTGTTGCAGAGTTTTTTTTTTAAATTGACTTTTTGTTATAAGTGTTTGTTACATTCATGTGCAATCATTAAACATCTGTTATTTTAATATTACAAACGGACACTTTAATTTTGTTTATTTGTATTGTAGTTGTGTTTTCGTGCTAACTAGATACATATTTTTACCATAACTTTTAATTGGAAAAGAGGTCTAGGACGAGACTTATGATCTTTTCTAACTACCTGAACATTTACTTGGGGCCGATTTAGTAAAATTACGTTAAGTTAGGAAAACTTACTTTAATAATTCAAATATTTAAAATCTAATTGAATCAAACAATGGACGATTCTAAAGGTTTAATTACCTCACGAAAACGTAGGTCGGTTTTCTTTACGTGTTCATACAGAATATCAAAGTTATTTTACGTATTTTGTTTCTAATCGAATTGAAATCACGAGTTTTGAAAACCTGGGGTTACTGAAACAGGCCCCTGGATAGTTGAAACTCTCACCAATATTGTACGACAATTTTAAACAGAAACTAATATACCTTTTTTTTTTTTTTTTATCGTGCGGAAATCCCTTCGGATACCCCCCCGCGTGCCAGCGGGGGCGGTTATGTCGGGCTTGAACCGACTAAAACCGCACGCCGTCTCGGGTCTACAGACGCCGGGGTGTAAGGTTGCCCATAGAGCATATCCCTCGCACCCCGACTGACCCTGGGCCATCTCCGGTTTCGAGATGGCCCCCTCGGGTTTGGGAATCACGGTGTCCCCGTCTTGCCCCGGTTTGGGGGAGGGGCGCTAGTCGCCCCACCGTCCCGGCCTGCTTCTGCTGGGGTGACAGGTGGCCTCACCCGCCACCCCCAGGCCTCCGCTCATGGAGGACGGAGGTCGTTAAGCGACCTCCGGCGCCTGAGTTGCCTGCGACGCGCGGCGAGCAAGTTGCGGGCTCGGCGGACCGGGAGAGTTCTAAGTCTCTCCCGGGCGCGCTCCGCCACCTCCTTCGCGAGCATTACATGCTCGCAGAAGGAGGCGGCGGCGGCCCACGCGCTCGCGCTCCGCACCATTGCCGCAATCATGCTGCCGAGCGAGAGGACTCCCACCCCGATGGCTGCCACGAGGTCACGCCTCGGCGCCTCCCACGCCGGGCAGTCCGCCAGCGTGTGCAGCCCTGAGTCCTCGCTCGCGTCGCAGTGATGACACTCAGGCGTTGGCTCCTTCCTGATCCGATGCAGGTGGTCCCCGAAGCACCCCTTCCCTGAGATCACCTGCGTCAGTCGGTAGGAGAGGCTTCCGTGTCGCCTCTCCAGCCAATCCTCCATGATGGGCCTTACCGCCGCTATTGCGGCGTGCCCTGCGCTTGGTTGCCCAAGTCGTTCCTTCCACTCCACCACGATGGCCTGGCGGAGCTGGGACTGCACGGCCTCGATTTCTCGAGGCTCGGGGTTCCATCCCTGCTCCCGCGCCTCCTTTCGCCACTGGTACAGTTACGAAAGGGCTCACGCTTCCACTCCATGGCGGAGTTCCGGCAAGGATACTCGCCGCCTCGAAGGAGATCGTGCGGTACCCGCGGATGACCCTGATGGCCATCACTCGCTGCGGAGCGCGCAGCATCCGCACACTTCCGGCCTTCAGGGCCTCCGCCCATATTGGGCACCCATACAGGGCCATGGACCGCACGATCCCCGCGTAGAGTCTCCTGCAGGAGTCATCGGGCCCCTTCATGTTGGGCAGCAGCCGCGCCAGAGCGAGAGCTGTGCCCTTCAGTTTGGGGGCCAGACTTCGGATGTGCTCTCCGAAGTCCCATCGGCCGTCGAGCACGAGCCCCAAATATTTCATTTGGGGCTTTATGCCGATGCGATTACCTCCCACGATGAGACTGGATTCCTCAGGTGGCTTGCTCCTAGGCCCATGAAAGAACAGGGCCTCGGTTTTATGCAAAGCCACCTCGAGACCCAGCCGCCGGATCCGCTCCACGACTTGGGCAACCGCGGTCGTGGCCTTCAGGGTCGCTTCGCGGTACGTCGCTCCGCACGCCGTCACGAGCGTGTCGTCCGCGTAACACGTGACGGCGGCACCGTCTGCGAGCTCACCGCGAAGCACCCAGTCGTATCCGATGTTCCACAGGAGCGGCCCCAGGACCGATCCCTGCGGAACACCGCACGACATCTCACGCCGGCCGAGACCGGTCACGGTTGGGTAGAAGACGGCTCTCTCTGTCAAATACGCCCCGACTATGCGGCGGAGGTAGAGAGGCACTTCGTGATACACGAGCGCCTCCCTAATGCAACTCCAGGGCAAGGTGTTGAACGCGGTGGCGATGTCCAGGGACACCGCCAACATCACCTCACCCCGGGCTACTGCTTCCTCCGCCAGAGCCCTCACGCGCATGATGGCATCCACGGTGGAGCGCCTCTGGCGGAAGCCATATTGGCCATCCGCCAGGTCCGGCCCCACTCTTGAGAGGTGCTCGACGAGGCGCTTCGCAATTACTCTTTCAAAGAGCTTGCACACCTCGTCGAGCAACACTATGGGCCGGTAGGCGGACGGTGAGTCCGCCGGGCAGAAACTAATATACCTAAAGACCACGCTATAAAGACAAACAAATACTTTGATTTGACTAACGAGTTAACCAAAAACGACTACGTGGTTAAACTCTACGCCGTAGAAGTAGGAGCAAGGGGAATTCCAGCTAAATCCCTGTACAACTTATTTAAAGACCTCGGATTGCCAAGAGCTTCAGTAAGCTCTTTACTAAATCGTATATCAAAAGCGGCATTGGAGGCGAGCGACGGCGACGGTGGAGGTGAGCGCTGATGCATCACAAGGTGGCCACCCTAAACCTACATCTGGGTCGCAAGTCCCAGTCGCCGTCATGGTGTTCCTCTCTGTACCACGCTGGAGTGCTGGGAATCGGATCTCTCTACGTCAGCCACATTTAATTAATTATTGTTTCATGAATTTCCAATGCCAACTTTCCTTATAAATTTTATAAAGTAAAGTTCGCATCCTGATATTTGTTCATTCGATTTTTAATCAATTTTGTACATATTATGGGCAGCGCGGACGTTAAATATTAATCAAACTGACATCGTGAAAAGGGATGATATAAAAATTCGCTTTTATGCTGAGGACGAATATTTTGTCTGGCATGTTTTTTTTTTTTTTTTTTAATATTTTTGTTTATTTTTACAGGATCGGATGTAACCAAGAATACCGCAGAGAAGACTAAATTTTTGTAGCGGTACTAAAATAGGAAAACATTCAGTTCTATTTTCCGAATCTTTAAATTCAACCTCCCTCCCACCCTTACTGAGCGTTCGACAATATATTTAAGATTTTATAACATGAGTCTACAAAAGTCGTTTTGTAGACTCATGTTATAAAATCGTAACACGTATCGATTTATAAACGACACACAATTATAAATTGGTTGTAAAGTATTGTGACGTCGGGGGGTTTGACTTCACAGCCTAAATGATAACGCAAGTAATTATATATTTTATAACATTTATTTTTTCACACAAATCCTATCAACGAGTTTTAGGGGATTTTACGCGAGATTATTAAGTTTTACTAAACGAACTGAAGAGAAACACAGATTCTGCTCAGTGATTGAGTCTCCGACCACTTTGCTTGATACTCTCTTCGTACGGCGGGTCGAGGCCGGAGCCCCCGGTCACCCACTGTCTCGAACTCTCCACCCACCAATTGTTTTTACTATTCTCTCTATTTGAAATATTTAAACAATTTTATTTTAATACCGCTGACGCATGATGGCCAAGCAACTATAGTGTTCGAAGGAGTCCTAACACTACAGTATGATCAAGGAAATACATCGTTATATTATAGATGATAAATAAAAATAATACCGCGTAGTATAATAAAACCGCGGTAGCCTAGTGGTATGGGTAAAGGACTGCTGAGACGAGGTCTCGGGTTCGATCCCAGGTATTACCATGGCACACACCAACGACTTTTCGATGCTTTTCGAAGTTATGTGTGTATTTATCGCAGGTTTATAAGTGCCCGGTTAATGGCAATAGGCTCGCCACCTATTACATTGGGACCTAAAACATAAACTGGCGAAACGTGGGTGCTAGCACCTCTGCCCTGCTCTGCTCCCCTTCGGGGATATAGGCGTGAGTTTATGTTATGTTAAATAAAAATAAATTATGAATTTTAAAATACTTTTTTAAAACAAGATTTCTAGTAATCTTGTTTAGTTCAGGAGTGGTTGGTTTTTAGTTAGTTTTATATTATAATAGCGCTTTTTAGATCAGGAAAATCGCGTTTTTATTTAAATCTCACCATTCGTCACCGAGACGCCTACGTCACTGAAACGCTTTCCAAATGTCTATTTTATAACATCTTGTTTATTATATACGATTTTAGATTGACATGGTCATTTACATTAAAATTAGAATTATAAACGGGATATTTACCATGTTTAGTATCTTTTTCGAGAATCCGATATTTCGGCACTGTTACAAGTACCATGATCACGGATGTACTGAAATATCGGATTCTCGAAAAAGATACTAAACATGGTAAATATCCCGTTTATAACTCTAATTTTAATCTTCTTTATTGTTGCTGGATGGATGGATGGATGGAAAAAGAGAAAGTGAACGAATAGGGAGGGATTATGGATGATGACGATTCAAAAACCACATACGATGAAACACGTTTGCCTAGAAGGAGATTATACACCCGAGACTTGAAGATTCCCAGGTTATAGCTTTCCGTAGTCACAAACTTAGGCAGGGAATCTCCTGAGAAATCCTTAGCAGTACGCATACTGAATTTGTTGCCGAAATGTTTCTTGCGTATGAGTTGAATATCCACCATGTAGCGGTGGCGTCGCTGTGCGCCTGGTCGTTCGTTGGTGGAAAGGGCTTGGAGGCATCAAGTTGTGCAATTCCAGCGCACACTCTCTAAAATGCTTCTGATAAAATACCGAATGTCTGAACCTATGCGTTGATTTTCAAGGCTCTGAAGACTTTTCTTAACGAGTTCTTCGTTATTAATAACCTCTTGGCCCGTCTCTCTGTCGTCTTCAGCGCTTCTAGGTGGTATTTAGCTGAGCTGTCACATAGATACACAAAAGGTAGGTCAGTAGTACTAAAATGTTTAAAGTGCCGTAGATAAAACTTGTGTATAAGGACAGAAACTAATATATCTGCCTACTCCTGAGGGAGAAAGATGTGTGTAAACATACATAGTATTGATATTGATGAATCTGAATGTTCACACGTCCCGCATCAGTCCCGTGTGTGTCGTTATATGTGAAAGAGGTTTATTGCCATGTCATCGAACGGTACCTACCGCATTTGGCCATACATACATATATTTGAACCTGTATATTCCCAAACGAGTAGCCAGAGGACGTACTTTAAATACTCACATTTTGACCGCGTATAATACGAAGCGAATCCATTGCCCTTGCGCATTAGCTTAGCTTAGCGCGGGAATTAAAGGATGAAAATAACTAGGAATTCAGTGCAGGGTGCGACTGAAATAAATTGAGCTGAGCGAGCAGGACTCTTACTTGAAAATAAGACATATTACAACGGTCGCGCGCTTAGCTAAGGCCGCGCGCTCGTGAAACTGTTTTTCGGTGATTATTCCTCAATGGTACATTGTATTTGAACAGTTGACCCTCTAAACACTCAGCGGCGTCTACACTATCACAATCGCAAATTTGGTCAAGATCGGTATTGTGGTTCCGGAGGAGTACAGTCTCGACCAAACGGCTTAGCCACGTAAAATCAATGAAAATTAATATATTAATTTCAAAACACTTTAGAATTAAACTTTCCAGAAAATGCATAACAAAACAAATCAAATGAGCCCAAACATAATGGGGTTATCTTGTTTATTTCAGAGGTTCCTATGAACACCTTCCGACTCCATCATCAGACCAGCTTCATAATACCATATTATCGCATTATAACCAATTTGAGCTTCAAGCTTTCCTCTCGGCATTAGGAGGTCAGAGGACTGTCGAACCAAGCCCAATCCAAGCCAAGCCAAACCAAGAGGAGGAGAAAGAGTAAGCGAACTCTGTGCTCCGTCGTAAAAGTACATACCGGGAACAATACTAAGATAAGGAAAATTTGTATCAAATATACCATACACTAGGAATTCAGTGCAGGGTGCGACTGAAATAAATTGAGCTGAGCGAGCAGGACTCTTACTTGAAAATAAGACATCTTACTACGGTCGCGCGCTCGTGAAACTGGTTTTCAGTGATTATTCCTCAATGGTACATCGGACATGGACCATCTCGCTTAAAAACACTCCTCAGTGTCCACACTATCACCGTGGTAAATTTGGTCAAGATCGCTCGAGTGGTAACGGAGGAGTTCAGCCACAAAGAAACGGCTATGCCGGGTATAAGTTCAACCACATTCACTCAATATTTTTCACACCAACATTGTTCATCCAAAGATTACCTGGTAGAAATCGCTTCGTATCAAGTACTAGCTGTTACCCGTAGCTTCACCCGCGTGGAGTTCTGATTCCGTTCCCGCTACCCCTATTCCACCACCACAACCTATATAAGATATAACAAAAAGTGTTATATCTCAAAGGCAGCGTTTTCTTTGAAAGCTCCCAGACTGCTTATTTTTCCGACACCGTCAACAAATAGTTTTTGATAGATAGACGCGGCGGTGGACTTTGTTTTAAAATAAGAAGTGATACAATAACGTTCACTCAATATTGTACACCAATGATGTTCATCCAAAGACTGCCCTGTAGAAATCGCTTTAAGCAATAAGGTATTCTGTATTATACTTTAATAGTACACTTATATTGTATTCGTTCCGTACCCTTTACGTTTCATTTCATGAATTGACGTACAAAAAAATAATCATTATCATCGCTAAAGCGGAATGCCGTCTGAGTCCCCAACTTCGAGAGGGAAGCCTGCGAAAATCATCATCATCCGCCAGCGATCTCCCAGTTGCACTTTGGAACCCGAGATTCGCTTGTTGTTTTTGGTTGGTATGCCGACTTTTCCGGGAGTAACTGCCGTCTGACCTCCCAACCCTCGTCTGAGAGCCTCGTCCATTGTTTGTAGCAAGTGCACCAACTTGCAAGTGAGGTTGACTTGGACCTCAAGACCCCCTGGAACACTCTGGCGAGCTAGCGAAAATATAGACCGATATTCTTAGCAATCCATGGATTCTCCGTGCGGGCCGATTCCATCGCGTTGCTGAGTTGGGAACTCGGGACAGTGCTTGGGAATTGTGACGCAAGTGTAGGTCTAGAAGGGGCGCCTTTTCTTGATGTACATCAACACTCACCTTCACTACCCAAGTTCCCCTCCCTGCCTAACCAAATTCGATGCGAACCTACTAGAGCCGCTTTAGACATTTGTCCTAGTAAGCTTATTGTAGCTCTCGATAGGCCTAGATCTTTAAGTAGGTTATAGAGAGATTTTGCTGGTATGCCTCTCGCTCCCACTTCCACTGCATACGAATTTACCACGTTACCGTTTTTGGGTAATTCGTTTGCGAGATCATAGTATTTATTTTTATTTATTGGTCCTTCTGTATATTTGTTTCCCACGGTACAGTAAGTTCCACAAGGACCACGTATTTTATCGCTCTCGAGTAAAGAAATATGTCAGGTCTAGATGACGAAACCCCAACATCCTCCGGAATTTTATAGTGCTTTTCATACGTGTCGATTAAGAGAGTCCAATCTGGGGTAGTATCTAGGATTGAATAAGGTTTGTTGCTGGATTTTATGGATGAACCTTCAGACACAAAGTTGCCTGGCCATCATGCGTCAGCGATATGAAAATAAAACTGTTGTAATAATTTAAATTTAAATTGCGAAGCTAGGAAAACAAAGGAGCCTGGACAGTTCAAGTTGCAACGGGATCCGGAGGACCCGTCCTTAAATCGAGCTGTGAAAAAGTATCCTGAGGAGAATTCCGCTATAAGCCCTATCCTTGGGCAGAGTCCGCGTTCCTTCCCCAGTCCGCATATTAAAGTTAAATAGCATATTTATATTATTTAGGGGACTTTTACACGGTAAAAGTCCCCTAAATAATATAAATAAAAGTGCATGATTGAAACAAATAATATTTTTCCTCGAAAATACGTCTTATAATTTCATCGGCAAAAGAAGCTGTGAGGTCAGACCCCAGACGTCACAGTAGTCAATCCTTTTTGGGCTCTAGCTACTGCCAGGATCATTGCTTCACATATGATGATAAGCACCTTATCGTGGCAGCGTGAGTATTGGCCTCTATCTATTCACAATTATTACGAAACAGCGAGATATAACAATCGAATATCAAAATAATAACCATAAAAGTAACGAGATCGTCCGGCGGCCATTTTGTTTTATTGTAACAGCGTTTTATTCTGCGTAAAATATGAGTGGGCAATAGTTCTGCGCGTAAATAGAGTAACGACAACAATAAAATACAGAATGTTCGTTCAGCAATAACTAGGTTTAGAACTGGGGGTCTACTATGATACGAAAATGTATAATAAATCATTCATAAATATATATGACTCTGTGGCGTAGCAGTAGTGCATTCCACTGCTACGAAGGGGGCGCGGGTTCGATTCCCGCTCAGTGCAAATATTTGTATGCATGAATATGTCTATTTGCATTGGTCTGGATGTTGCTATGTATAATATGTATGTACCTTTTTTTGTGCGGAAATCCCTTCGGATACCCCCCTGCCAGCCAGCGGGGGCGGTTATGTCGGGCTTGAACCGACTAAAACCGCACGCCGTCTCGGGTCTACAGACGGTGTAAGGTACCCATAGAGCATATCCCTCGCACTCCGACTGACCCTGGGCCATTGGCAGTGTCCCCTCTGATAACAGCAGAGGGGTACCTGGAGCGGCCCCCACCCCCGCGGGCCTTGCAGGACCGCCATGCCCCGACCCCCTCGTGCAATGGGGTCAACTGGCCCTGAAAAGGGCCGGTTGGTCAGATTCTTGGCCGTTGACGTTGACGCCAGCCACTCCAGAGGAGCAATCAATGATGCGTCATCACCCACGTTGCCCAGGGTGCACCAAATTCGGAGGTGATCCAACCAGTCGCACCCCAATATGTATGTACCTATTTACAAAAAAAACGTACATAAGTATGTTTATCTGCATTGTGGAACCCATAACACAAGCTAGTTAAACTATGCTTACGTTGGGTCTAGAAAGCGCTGTGTAGAATGTCGTAGAATATAAATCACAGTAGAATCCATGAAGTCACTTCGGATTTCTTCCGGTAGGGTTTCAGCCAAACAAAGTTTCAAGTGGCGTCTTCGGGTCCGATTGCAGGATAGTTTTGTTTCGGGTACCAATTTCTTGAAACTTCGGTCCGCAACTTTAGATGTTTCATGGTACACCTACTGAATACAGCAACGAAACCGTTACGGGATTTTTAAACTACTAACAAATAGGGTGTATATATGTCCCAATAGTCCAGGTCAAATAGCTTCTCCATTAGAAGTGCATGTAGTTTTAATGAACTGCCACGGTACCTTGATTTTGACTTGTTCAGCACTAGTGTAATGATAGTTCGCTCAAAGACCTCCGGTCTCCATGAAAGCAGGCCTGGGGGTGACAGGTGGAGCTGCCTGTCACCTTAGCAGAACCTGGGCTTCCGGGGGTAAGACGGGTTTCTCAAAACCCTGTAAGGATTACAATCGTAAATAGAAACAATTAATTGTTATTTCGAATTAATTGTGGTTAGCGCCATCTGTCTGACCCGGCTGCGCAACAGTGGTTGCAATCGATGTGGCGGTCGGTAGTGGTAGTATGTTATGCGGTCGAATTTCATTCAAGGTTATTGGTTTTGTTATAGAATATTCGAGTTCGAAGTTCATCACCGGTATTATTCTCAAAAGGTCTAGAAATATTTGGGTATATAAGAGTGACCGCAGTGACAGTATTTTTTATTTGTTGTTTAAGAGGTAATTAGTCCTCTACTCTGAGATTTTGTTTTTCGAAGTACTTGCAGTGATTCGAAAGTCATATTGAATTTGAAGGTTATAATTTGTGTGTGTGAGGTCCCAGATTTGATCTGGTAAGTTGTCCTTTTGATTGCTGTTAATCTGTTAGCATAATTGAGATGTGTTGTTGATAAATGCTGTGTATATTTAAACAGGGTCGTTAGTTTTGGGAGAAACCCCATATACACTCTGAAAGCTCTAACTGATACTCTGAGGTGTCGATTGTGCTATCGTGGAGGCCGAGACCTTGGGCGAGCTGATCAATAGAGAGGCTCCGGAATCAGCTTTGCCGGAACCCTACCACTGACGGCCAACGAATAACTATAACGGAATAAGGTCATGTATCAATTGCTATAATTATTATTGCATATTTTGAACTGTGCCAATAAGTTGGTGATGCTGCCTTGTGGAGAAAATTGTTACATGTGTTGAAAACTGTTAACTGTATGTGTAAATGTCACTGTAGATCTTCTAAACTAACTTCTTCTGTTTCTATCTATGTCTATATTTCACGTGTAAAACTTCTGTGTAACCTTCTGTGACTCTGTGTTTCTGTGTGTACAAATATATGTATGTACAACTGTGAGTATTGTGTTTCATTGGAGATCAGCTGATCTATGCACCACCAAGAACCTCTGTGAAAGGCGCCCTGGGATTAAGTCACTCTGTTGCTCAGCTGGACTAGCCGGTGAGTAACACTAGCAGGAAATAGTGTTATAACCCTAGGGAGCCAACTCGAAACTGGAGATGGCCCTGGGTCAGTAGGGGTTCGACGGAAATGCCTTACACACTGAAGACCCAAGACGGTGTGCAGTTCTATTCGGTTTAAGCCCGATATAACCTCCCCACTGGCCGGCTAGGGATATCCGAGAGAATTACCGCAGGCGAAACATAAAAGTTTAGCGACAGCTAGACGACTCTTTGCCGACTCATACTTTGACAATAAGGGCACAGACCGATTGGTACGGATCCCTCACCATTAAATTGGGTAACATTCTTTATTGCTTCGTTTGTTCAGTAATTACTTAATATTATTTCGATATTCTTTGCCGGAGGGGGGGATTGTGGTGGTGGGGAATTTTTTATTTGATGATGATGGCGGTCGCTTTACGGAACATATGGAAGTTCAGTCGCTTCGTAGTTAGACTGAAGAATCGACACCAAGTGAGTTGGGAACAAGGCTCAAAATGATAAAGATCTTCAGAGCCCAAGGCGGTACATCTGCTGGATGACAGACGAGGTTCTGGACCAGGTTTTCCTTCCGGGGTTGGAGACAGAGGGCAGTCGCACCCATGAGAGAGAAAATCTTTTTTGCGTGTCGAACCTCAACAGGGCTAACGGTGAAGTAACATAACATAACTTTTTTTTATATTTAGGACACGTCAATTTGACTTCACCTCGCCTGATAGTAAGCTGAAGGTAAAGTCTCAGGAAAGAGAGTCACTATTACATACACGTACCATATTAACAATGGTGGCACTCAGCTTGACGGCCTCAACAGAAGACGATTGTCGTCGCAGCACCGCGTGACACCCAATGGTCCCACTAGTGCTGCGACCACAATCCCCCTGCCCGGCTATGCACTTGCTGACCCCTGAACGCAATCAAACCGAAATTGGATTACTATGGAGGAACTTCACGGCTGTATCCCCGAAGGGGTAGGGAGAGGTATAATACACACCCACGATTCGCCAGTTATGTTTAGGTCCCAATGTAATAGGGGGCGAGCCTATTGCCATCTACCGGGCACATTACTAAGTCAGCGATAATCAACATTTGTAATACACACATAACTACGAAAAGTCAGAGGTGTGTGCCCGGGGCGACTGGCGATCGAACTCAAGACCTCGTCTCGGCAGTACGTTACGTACACCACTGGGCTATCGCCGCTTAACGCTTTACGGTGAAGTAGCTTTATTGAAATCGACTACACTACTACACTACACTACACCCCACATAGTCTTTCGACGAAGGAACTTACAGGGGAACTTGTGTATAACCAAGGAAGGGAGTTCCCTGGCAAAGTACACTATAATATTCCTTCATTAGAATTTATTTTTATAACAGAGATTTTTGTTTATACGTTTACTTGCTTATTTTTTTTTTATATTTAGGACACGTCAATTTGACTTCACCTCGCCTGATGGTAAGCTGAAGGTAAAGTATCAGGAAAGAGGGTCACCATTACATACACGTACCATGTTAACAATGGTGGACGGCCTCATTAGAAGAGGATTGTCTTCGCAGTACTGCGTGACACCCACCGGTCCCGCTGATGCTGCGACCACAATCCCCCTGCCCGCCTATGCACTTGCTGACCCCTGAACGCAATCAAACTGAAATTGGATTACTATGGAGAGTTTTTCGCATTCGTGGACGGTGGTACCCACCGGGCCGAATTTTGTGACAAATTTGTGTTATCAAATTTTTACCACTTATTTACTTATGACACTGTTACAGGTTCGGTTTTCGTCCTAAGTATTGCTAGTTTTTCAATATAACAACTGAAAGATTGCTTTATTGTTCATTTACACCACGGGTATACTAAACCCATTTCTTAGAATTAGTTTAGTGACATTCCTATGAGACTTTATAATGATAACTTTTAATGCGTTGGTATATAAGGTGTCACAAAATGAGGTCTCTGAATTTGGTGAGATGTGCTTGGTATCGACAAAATATGTATTTGAAACAAAAAAAAAATATCGGGTAAAGTAAAAAAAATAAAATAAAAAAAATATATAAAAATGAAAAAAAAAACACCACCAGCGTTCAGCGTCACCTGACGCGATGAGCCCGAGACGCACGTGGTAGGCGTGCAGTCCTTCTCCTCGCAGTATTCTCCAAGCAAATGTTTGGGAAATACCTAAATCGCGACCAGCGTCACGTGTGCTCGTCGCGTCACGTGACGCTAGTCGCTGGTGGTGTTTTTTTTTTTCATTTTTTTTTAAATATATTTTTTTACTTTTATTTTTTTATTTTACCTGATATTTTTTTTTTGTTTCAAATACATATTTTGGCGATACCAAGTCATCTCACCAAATTCAGAGACCTAATTTTGTGACACCTTATATAGTATGTATTTCAGTTCAAACCAACGCTTAAACGTTATCTCATTATCCAGTCTCTTAGGTAGGTTAGAAAGAAAGAAAAGAAAGAAAGAAAGAAAGAAACGTTTATTTGATGCATGTAGGTCACACATTAAACATTCCACTTAACCTAGTACATGGTTTATTAATTTATTATGTGCCTCGCGTATGCATCAAAGGGGCGTTCAGCATATGCCAGGCGAACGGACCTTGGCGTCCGTGGTTTTCAACTTTTACTGGTGGTAGAAATTTGATGACACAAATTTGTCACAAAATTCGGCCGGGTAGGTACCGTGTACGGGGGTGCGACTGGTTGGAGGGGTGCGATTGGTTGGAGGGGTGCGACTGGTTGGAGGGGTGTGACTGGTTGGATCACCTCCAAGTTTGGTGCACCCTGGGCAAGGTGGGCGATGACGCATCATTGATTGCTCCTCTGGAGTAGCTGGCGTCAACGTCAACGGCCAAGAGTCTGACCAACCGGCCCTTTTTAGGGCCAGCTGACCCCATTGCACGAGGGGGTCGGGGCATGGCGGGCCTGCAAGGCCCGCGGGGGTGGGGGCCGCTCCAGGTACCCCTCTGCTGTTATCAGAGGGGTCAGTCGGAGTGCGAGGGATATGCTCTATGGGTAAACTTACACCCCGGCGTCTGTAGAACCGAGACGTCGTGCGATTTAGTCGGTTCAAGCCCGCCATAACCGCCCCCGCTGGCTGGCGGGGGGGTATCCGAAGGGATTTCCGCACAAAAAAAAAAGGTACCACCGTGCACGATTGCGAAAAACCCTCCATATTAATCCAATTTCGGTTTGATTGCGTTCAGGGGTCAGCAAGTGCACAGCTGGGCAGGGGGGTTGTGGTCGCAGCACTTGTGGGACCGGTGGGTATCACGCGATGCTGCGACGACAATCCTCTTTTGATGAGGCCGTCAAGCTGAGTGCCACCATTGTTAACATGGTACGTGTATGTAATGGTGACCCTCTTTCCTGAGACTTTACCTTCAGCTTACCATCAGGCGAGGTGAAGTAAAATTGACGTGTCCTAAGTATTAAAAAAAAACGTTAATTTGATGCATGTAGGTCACATTAAACATTCCACTTAACCTAGTACATGGTTTATTAATTTATTATGTGCCTCGCGTATGCATCAAAGCGGTGTCCAGTTCAGCATATGCCAGGCGTACCTTGGCGCTGGTTTTCAACTGGAACCCATGTATGTATTTGTGTGTAGTTATGTGTGTAAATGTGAGAATATAGTGTGTGTCATGTGATGCTTAAAAATCAATTATATATAGTGTATAAAGTAGAGTTATTTAAATGAAATCATTTTTATTTAGACAAGTTACAATTATAATTATACATTCAAATTATAAATCACATTTAGGGTGACCCATTTATATTTTAATTTTTCTGTGAATCAGTTTCCAGTCTGCAAAACAAAAGACAGAATATGCAGCATGTCAATACCAAATTAAATGAGCAACACATTACAATTTACGCCATCCAGCATCCGCTGCGCTTCCATGAAATATTCGCGTAATTTTAGGTAGATTTCGATGAAATTGATCTACCTATTGGTTTCTTGACTACTGTCGAATTTCAAAAAAAATTCTTCATAGGAGATCTAGTTATGACTCCCTGAGTCCGAAATGACCACTGGTCAAAAAGTTTATATATATGTGGAGTCCCGGGGTCGGACTGTAACTAGAGGAACCAATGAGTAAACTAAGATTTGTGAACAAGGTAATTTATTAGAGTGTATGACCGACACGCAGCCCGATAAGCCCGAGACTGGGTCTTCGTTGCAATTCAATACAATATTTGCTTACTTAGCAGGTACAGTACAGCCGTGTCCTCACAGTACGTAAAGCTGTGTCCCCACAGTATTCCCCCCTTTAAAAATTTTTACATTACAAAGGTAAAAATATTTTTATTTAGTTAGCTATTTCATAATACACAACAATTATCTTAATTATAAATTTCCTACCAAAATCATGGTCACCCTATTCGGTTATGATACATTTACAATTTGTCCTGAAAAAAATATGGTCACCCTATCATTACATTTATTTTGCAATGCATTGTTCGTTGCACTTTTATACAGTTAGTCAAAAGAATGTGCTGATGCTACGCATTTGATGAAATACACAGTCGTATGAACTAAAATAAGCTATGTTACATTGTGTACTACTATTGTAGCAAAATGTATGAAAAGAATTTGTTTAAACATTTTTACATATTACAGACATTAATTATTTTTTTTACAATATTCACAAAAATAATTAATAAATCAATATAAAATATTCATATATAGAGTTTTATATATTTATAACAAATTATAATAATAATCGTTGTCTATTGACAAGTACAGTCGCAAATCATTCCTAGTACTACAGTTTTACGTCAGAAATCGGACAGGTTGCTTAACGATTCTTCCACAGCGTGTGGTGCGAGCGTTAAGCGATTCGCGATTTGGAACTTCAGTATCTGTTCGAGTATTATTATCTGTATTTTCACTAAAACAATATGCTGGTTTCAATCTGTCAATAGATATGTTAACCTTACGACCTAATACCTGAATTTTGTATACCTTATTTTTTTTATCCAACACACGATATGGACCGTCGTACGTTGGCTGTAAAGGCTTACGAATCGCGTCATGTCTGACAAATACATATTCACAAGTTTCTAAGTCTGGATGAACAAATATTTTTAAGTTGCTATTATGATTAAACATTGATTTTTGAAAATTCTGTATCGTTTTTCTTAATTGGTCTACGTATTCCCAAGCGTCATCAATTTTTGTCTGCTTTTCGCTATCATAAAAATCTGCGGGAAGACGTAGAGTAGTTCCGTATGTCATTTCCGCTGCGCTTATACCGTTCTCACTCCTCGCTGCAGTTCTGAGACCTAATAGTACAGTTGGTAACTCTTGTACCCATGAGTGTGCTACTGTATTACATAAGCGAGCGGTTAATGCAGCTTTCAGACATCTATGCCAACGTTCTACTATACCGTTGCTTTGTGGTCTATAAGGAGTAGTCCGTATTTTATCTATCCCTAGTAATTTCATTAAGGATGAAAATAGTTGACTTTCAAATTGGCGTCCTTGATCACTGGTCAGCCTTTTTGGGCAACCAAAACGGGATATCCAACCTTCGTATATGACTTTAGCTACCGTTTCCGCGGTCATGTCTATCGTAGGAAAACATTCAGGCCAACGTGTGCCTCTATCTATCATAGTGACACAATATCTAAACCCTTCTTCCGAAGTCCGTAAAGGTCCAATTATATCGACATGAATTTGTTCAAATCTGTCACATGGTGGAAAAGAGCTTAATGCAGATGTGGTATGCCGGCTAACCTTAGCACGTTGACATTCTATGCATCTCTTTGCCCATTGTCCTACATCGCGATTCATGCTAGGCCAATAAAAACGATCCTGCACTAATTTACGTGAAGTTCTTATACCGGGATGGCTTAAATTATGAATAGAGTTAAAAGCAATGCGTCTAAAACTCTCAGTTAAATACGGTCTAACCTTATCATTAGTAATGTTACAGTATATATATTTTTGACAACCGGGAATCAAGATCTTCTTAAGTCTAACCTTATCATTAGTGTTTGTTAGTCCTAAAATATAAGTATCGACTTCTTGCGCGTGGGCGAGCTCCTCGTAATTAATAACTGTGGGACATTCTACGGTCGCTACGCGGGATAAGGTGTCAGCAACAATGTTATCTTTGCCGTTGATGTGTCTTATGTCGGTTGTGAATTCACTGATATAAACTAATTGACGTGTTCTCCTAGGCGTTTTATTTTCGTTGTTACCTTTTGAGTATGCGAAAGCTAAAGGCTTGTGGTCAGAATATACAATCAATTGCCGTCCTTCTACCATATATTTAAAATGCCGAATTGCTAAATAGATTGCCAATAATTCGCGATCGTACGTGCTGTATTTGCGCTCAGTTTTTGACAAACTTTTGGAAAAATAGCCTAACGGTGTCCACGTGTTGTTTATAAATTGCTGTAATACTGCACCAACACACGTGTCCGAGGCGTCCGTCATTAATGCTATCTCTGCATCCGGTACTGGGTGGGCAAGCGTCGCTGCATTGCGCAAGCTCAACTTACAATTCTCGAAAGCTTGGTCAGCGTTCGAGTCCCAGACTATAGGTGTCTTATCTTTCTTTTTCGAGTTATGTATATAACTATTTAAAATTGACTGTGAAATAGTTGCATTAGGAATATGTGAACGATAAAAGTTTACCATGCCCAAAAATCGTCTTAGTTGCTCGATGGTTTGGGGTTTCGGAAAGTTTACAATCGCTTCCACCTTGTCATCCAAAGGACAAATTCCTTCTGATGTGACATGATACCCTACAAAGTCTATTTCCGGTTTACCGAAAGAGCATTTAGCTATATTAATGGTTATGCCATATTTACTAAATTGCTGAAATAATGCTTCAAGGTGTTTCCGATGACTTATATCGTCTAAACTTGCTATGATTACGTCATCGACGAAACTGAATATGCTGTCCCTACAATCGTCATCTAAGCCTTGCAATATTGTATGTTGCATGAATCTGGAAAAAGTCGCCGATGAATTCCGCAAACCCATGGACATTCGAGGAAATTCCCATAGCCCAAAACTTGTTATTATTGCAGTCTTTTCAACGTCGTCCGGATGCACAGGAATACAAAAATATGCTTTGTTAATATCTATCTTAGAAAACACTTTCTTACCTGCCAGATTGTAGGTGAAATCCGTCATTCGAGGGATTGGGTACCTGTCTGGCTTCGTAACCGCGTTCAACTTCCTGTAGTCACCGCATGGACGTATCTCTCCGTTCTTTTTGGGAACGACGTGAAGAGGACTGGCCCATGGACTTTTGGATGGACTGCATATGCCGAGTTCCTGCATCATACAAAATTCATCCCTAACCTTCCTATACCTATCCGGTGCTAGTGGTCTAGCCCGAGCATATACTGGAGGTCCAAATGTCTCAATGTGATGAAAAATTCCATGACTTGGTACTTCCTTATAGGATACAAGTTTTGTAAGGTCTTTATATTTACACAATAAATCATGATAAGGATGATTATCATTCACAGATTTCACAGTAGGTTGACATGATTTCACAATAGAGGCTATAGAATTCATCTTAGTTAAACTATCAATTAACTTACGTGAGGCCAAGTCCACTACAATACCGTGATGAGCCAAAAAATCTGCACCTAATATCGGTTGTGTAATGTCCGCTATCACAAATGACCACGTATACGGTCTACGTAAATTTATATTCAATTTCAGCGTTTTAAGTCCGAATGTTCGAATTTCTGTACCATTTGCCGCATACAGTTTGTAATCGCTATCACCACAAATATTCCGCTTCACCTTAGATACAGGTATAACCGAGACGTTTGCACCAGTGTCCACCAAAAATCGCATACCACTATTACAGTCAGTAATGCACAGACGGTTTGCAGGTGAAACTGCGCAGACACCCGTCGCTGTCTGCACGAATCCTAGTTTTTTTCTTGTGCCTTAGGTTTGTATGCACACGGTTTCAAACATTTAGTGGCTTTTTCCTTATAGCGAAAATGATAAAAACATTGCCAATTGGGATTGCTCCTCTTCCTAGACTGCGATTTTCCGCCGCGATTTCCGTCATGCGATGATCTCGACCTTGATCTCGACCTTTCCAAATTTTGTAAGCGTTTCGTCAACTGATTGATTTGGTCGCGTAGGTCATTCTTCATGCTTGTACTAGAGTTAGAGACTTCTGCTATTTCGCCAGCCCGCGTGGATTCTATGATCTTATCTGCCATTTCTGCAAGTTTCTTCATATTCACCACCTCACTAGCTGTCAAAATGGCCCGTACTGCTGATGGTAGATGTCCAACCCAGAGCATACGTAATGTTTCCTCGTTGAACTTATTTCTCGCCAGTTCTCGCATTTTTCTAAGAAGCTGGGAAGGCTTTTGGTCACCTAATTCCTGCTCCTTTAGAAGTTTCTGCACCTGACGCATCTCAGATTCTTCATATACAGTTAATAACCTCTCCTTAAGCGTTCTGTATTTGTCAACGGCAGGCGGATCCAACACAATATCGCTCACTTGTCCAATGTTTTCCTTGCTCAATTTTGCTATCGTGAGATTGTATTTAGTCTCGTCGGATAATTTTTGATTAGCCAAAACTGCTTCATATTGCACAAACCATAAACGTGGTGCATCTCTCCAAAATTCTGGAATTCTCGACGACACCGTAATTTGAGCCATTGTGTTTCCCTCTTGCTCACTCTTAACGCTTGATGTTCCTTCAGTGGCTGAGTTGTTGAGAGCCATATTTTTCTTATTTCACTTCTTGATAATTACACAGATAATATTACTAGTATACCGGTCCAAAATGTGTTCACTTCGATGGTTCGGGGTCACCAATGTGGAGTCCCGGGGTCGGACTGTAACTAGAGGAACCAATGAGTAAACTAAGATTTGTGAACAAGGTAATTTATTGGAGTGTATGACCGACACGCAGCCCGACAAGCCCGAGACTGGGTCTTCGTTGCAATTCAATACAATATTTGCTTACTTAGCAGGTACAGTACAGCCGTGTCCTCACAGTACGTAAAGCTGTGTCCCCACATATATATATATATATATATATATATATATGTATGTATGGTTCCACTTCCCAAAATTTGCGGCACTCTCACGGTCGCATTTTTGCCCCGATCGCTTTCAAACTGCGGTCAAAAACTGCTTGGGTGTAAACTTAGTTTAAGTTCGTGAACGGGTGGAATACGGCCTAAGGGGAAGGTAGGGCCTCACTTTTTGTGAAATCAGTTTTTCCTCAAAATTTCACGTTCCATGAAAGATATTTGAACCGTTCTAATTTTATCCCATAGTATACATGAATACCAACAACTTTTAATTATAAACCTATAAGATTAAAACTTTAACTAAAAGTGGAGGGGGGAAAAACCAAAAATTTTCGGGAAAAAAATCATAACTTCTAACCGGTGAACATTCTTGGCGTCGGAAACATTTTTAATCGATAGGCCATTTTTAAGTCTAAAATAAATGTCTGAAAAGGTTTTCGCTAAAAGTTACCGTTTTCGAGAAAAAAAAATTAAACATGTTAAAAATGCGCTCGGCGGGGGTCATAGAAGAAGCATAGGTCATAGAGGGGCAAAAAAATATTTCTAACCGATAGGTTATTTTTTGCTCTAAAATAATTGTCCGAAACGTTTTTTGCTCAAATTTACCGTTTACGAGAAAAAGAAAAAAAATAGTGCGGTACGGAAATCTTCACGAAATATTGTTTAAAGTCCGTAGTTCTCTATATAAAATAATATTAATTGCTTCACGAAATCTACCTGTGCGTTCCCCCTGCGGGAACGTATTTAATTCTTGAATGTTGTTATTGCTCTTCTTCGATTCGATCCGTGAATAACCATTTACCCATTACAACTGCTGTTAATCTAGAAGTTTCTTTAAATATTCTAAATCAAGTTTTATTATCATGCAATTGTTCAAGAGAACCATAAAACGGATGAAATTGTATGACTCTCATTTGTAGAGACGACGCTAAAATTACATAAATGTAAGTACTTTAGTGCTGTATACGTGGGCACTCTAACAATACTAAAACTGAGGCTTTAGGCCGCGCCACTCAGACATAAACTACGTTTTATTAATAATTGAATCATTTTGGGCGTACACCGTGGTTCCTAAACCCGAGGGGGCCATCTCGAAAACGGAGATGGCCCAGGGTCAGTCCTGGTGCGAGAGAAATGCCTTATGGGGCAATCTTACAGGAGTATTATTTACCAAATATTGGCAATGCTGCCAGCCTATCGGCCACACTTCCAGTTGACATCGATGGGGAGAAATTCTTTGACTCCTAAAACTGTAGGTTTGCATATGTATATATTCTGTGATTTTAAATTTCATTTTTATTTTAATAGTAATATTTAACAAGATACATAAAAAAATATGAAAACTAATTTATAATATGGTACCATACTCAAACAGTAGTTGGAAATTATAACATTAACACTAATTTGAACACCTGCGATAAACGTAGATAGCCAATACATCGTTTGTTAAATCTATACATCTATACATATAAATAAAATTTGAGTGTCTGTTTGTAATATTGAAATAACCGTTTTTTACTACATGTATATGAGTATATATACGGTACACACCAAAATAACATTTTCTAAAATTTTTTTTTTTCTAAAGATTTTAGATCGGAAAAAGAGAACATCTAGGACGGGACTTGAACCCGCGACCAGTCCCTTACAGGGGGAATGCTCTGACCAACTGAGCCACCTAGACACGTCCCAGATATTCGAAATTCTCCGATACATTATTACGTCTTAAGGCGACGTTGGAGCCATCTCCCGTAATTCTTGCGAACTACGAAAACAATGAACAACTTTACAGTCATTTTTAAACATTGTTTTTTGATGACTCCGCCTAATTAATTCAATTAAATTTTTAAGCATTTTGTATGCTTACTTTTTTTTTTTTTTCTAAAGATTTTAGATCGGAAAAAGAGAACATCTAGGACGGGACTTGAACCCGCGACCAGTCCCTTACAGGGGGAATGCTCTGACCAACTGAGCCACCTAGACACGTCCCAGATATTCGAAATTCTCCGATACATTATTACGTCTTAAGGCGACGTTGGAGCCATCTCCCGTAATTCTTGCGAACTACGAAAACAATGAACAACTTTACAGTCATTTTTAAACATTGTTTTTTGATGACTCCGCCTAATTAATTCAATTAAATTTTTAAGCATTTTGTATGCTTACTTTTTTTTTTCTAAAGATTTTAGATCGGAAAAAGAGAACATCTAGGACGGGACTTGAACCCGCGACCAGTCCCTTACAGGGGGAATGCTCTGACCAACTGAGCCACCTAGACACGTCCCAGATATTCGAAATTCTCCGATACATTATTACGTCTTAAGGCGACGTTGGAGCCATCTCCCGTAATTCTTGCGAACTACGAAAACAATGAACAACTTTACAGTCATTTTTAAACATTGTTTTTAAACATTGTTTTTTAAAAAAAAAAAAAAAAAAAAGTAAGCATACAAAATGCTTAAAAATTTAATTGAATTAATTAGGCGGAGTCATCAAAAAACAATGTTTAAAAATGACTGTAAAGTTGTTCATTGTTTTCGTAGTTCGCAAGAATTACGGGAGATGGCTCCAACGTCGCCTTAAGACGTAATAATGTATCGGAGAATTTCGAATATCTGGGACGTGTCTAGGTGGCTCAGTTGGTCAGAGCATTCCCCCTGTAAGGGACTGGTCGCGGGTTCAAGTCCCGTCCTAGATGTTCTCTTTTTCCGATCTAAAATCTTTAGAAAAAAAAAAAAGTAAGCATACAAAATGCTTAAAAATTTAATTGAATTAATTAGGCGGAGTCATCAAAAAACAATGTTTAAAAAACAATGTTTAAAAATGACTGTAAAGTTGTTCATTGTTTTCGTAGTTCGCAAGAATTACGGGAGATGGCTCCAACGTCGCCTTAAGACGTAATAATGTATCGGAGAATTTCGAATATCTGGGACGTGTCTAGGTGGCTCAGTTGGTCAGAGCATTCCCCCTGTAAGGGACTGGTCGCGGGTTCAAGTCCCGTCCTAGATGTTCTCTTTTTCCGATCTAAAATCTTTAGAAAAAAAAAAAAAAAAAAAAAAAGTAAGCATACAAAATGCTTAAAAATTTAATTCTAAAATTTTTGTCTGTCTGTCCATCTGTCTGTTTGCTCCGGCTAATCTCTGAAATGGCTGGACCGATTTTGACGGGACTTTCACTGGCAGAAAGGTAATATAGCAAGGAGTAACATAGGCTATTTTAATTTTAGGTAAAATAATTAGGGTTCCGCTCAAAAAAACTAAAACCCTAAAAATCTTAATGCACGCGGACGAAGTCGTGGGCACAGCTAGTTAATAAATATTTCTAGTATTGTTGTTAAACGCCATAGTATTAAAGATATTCAGTCTATTGGAAGAGACGTTTTTGAGCTGAGTGAGACGAAGTCGAGCGAAAGCTCCTCATACCAGACTTCAGGATTTTCTTTGTCACAGGTCTCCTCCTAAACTACTAATCCAATCAGAACCAAATTTGGCATGATTAAAGAGGTCAATCAGAGGAAGGTTTATGGATATATTTTGAAAAAATTAATGCTACTACAGACGAATGATCACCGTTAAAAAAAATCCAGATGGAATTACATAATAACCGCTCGAGACACTGTGACCAAACTTTACACGCTCAGAAAGCATGTCCAGAGTTGTGACTTTCAAGAAGAATTTTCAAAATCGGACTTGCCACGGAGGAATGATCACTGTTCAAAATTTTCAAAATCTGATTCCGCAATAGCGGTCAAATCTATTGGACAAGAATCACGATGTCTCACTCAGCTCAACATTGCAAGCAGCGATTCGCCTTGCAGACCTAGTATCTTAAAACTATTTGTAATATGGAATATTGGTTCCAATTCTTCTGAATCGAAAAAGTATAAAAGATTACAAGATAGTTACTTTGAAAAAACACTTCTAAATAAATTTAATCTTATGCGACGATAGCCTAGTGGCGTACGTAACGGACTGCTGAGACGAGGTCTCGAGTTCGATCCTCAGTCGCTCCGGGCAGACACCTCTGACTTTTCGTAGTTATGTGTGCATAAATAAATGTTAATTATCGCTCGCTTAATAATGTACCCGGTAGATGGCAATACGGTCGCCCCCTATTACTTTGGGACCTTAACATAACTGGCGAATCATGGGTGTGTAATACACCTCTGCCTACCCCTTCGGGGATACAGGCGTGAAGTGTAATCTTATGCTTGTTATCTCATAGTTTTCCCATATCTATACAAATAAACTAGGACGGTTGCCAGCTTGGCAATCAACCCAAACTTAAGCGTAGCGAGATTTGCCTATCCAACAACAGGTCAACGTGACCGGTAGACTTTTTCCATTGATTTGGTTTTTCGGTGATTATTCCTCGATGGTAAGACCGATCTGGACATTCGACACCTTACTACACTCAGTAATGTCTACTTGATCACCGTGGCAAATTTGGTCGAGATCGGTCAAACGGTCTCGGAGGAGTATCATTTGTTTGAAATGCTACTTTGAAACCAAAGACGCTTCGCTCGCCTTCGGCTCGCTACGCTTAATAAAATTGAAGTGTCTGTTTGTAATATTAAAATAACAGATTTTTAATGATTGCACATGAATGAATGTATATGTTACACATTCATACTTATAACAAAAATACAATTTTTTTATATTTTGTCTTTCTGTCTATCTGATTGAAAGAGGTAATCTCTGGAACGGGTGGGACGATTTTTACGGGACTTTTACTGGCAGATAGGTAATGTTACAAGGCGTAACATAGGCTACTTATATTTTAGAAAATAATTAGGATTCCGCGCAAAAAAAATAAAACCCACAAAATTGTGAATAAAATCTGATTTACACTGTAACGGCTGGACCGATTTTGTGGGGACTTTCACTGGCAGATAGGTAATATTACAAGGCTTAACATATTGCCGTACCAGAATTACTATTTCACACAGAGCCGCGTGATAGAGCTAGTTCTTCTATAATATACATCAAACAAAAACTATCCGTTTCACTCCATTCGTCAAATCTTATAAAGATCTTAGTAAGAATTTCTAGACATGCTTAAATAAGCAGGTCTGCATTTTATTCGCAGGAAAGTACCTATCTCGTGGCAGCTTGCCAAAAATGGGAGTTGAATATACTACAAAGATAGTGATAACTGCATTAGCTAGTGACAGAGTCGGTCTAAGTCAACTTGTATGGTTGGTGCAACGGTTAAGGTTGTCACTTCGCCAAGTGCCACCGTATCAAACACTATCCAAGTGCCATTAAGTGCCACATTAATTCTCACATGGTTTTTTTTAATGATTTATAGATTCTTGTGCTGTGCCGGTTTTTTTTCGTGCGTATGTGCCCTCGGATACCCCCCCCCGCTCCACCGGCCAGCGGGCTCGGTTGTCGGGCTTGAACCGACTAAAACCGCACGTCATCTCGGGTCTTCAGGTGTAAGGTTGCCCATAAGGTACTAGCCCGCCCTAGCGTGCTAGCTTTAAATGCGACAGGGATTAAAAAAAAATTAAAAAAAAAAATTGATTGCCGCTCGAATGATGGTGATGAGTTTGTATCAGTTTTTTATACTCCAAAGACAAGGGGATGTCCGCAAAACATAAAAAACAGATGTGGTCCGTTCTCCACCCATCCATTCACCTGTGCGGTATACGTCATTATATTGTTATTCGTGTACCAACATTACACTCGATATACCAGTTATGAACCAACGCTGGTGTTTCTTTACACGAATACCTAACTTCTTGGCTTTTACGGAAGCGACTGTCATACGACAACTTCGAGAGGAAATCCTGCGCCAGAACCTTGTCCGTCAATCACCAAGTAAGGTTATATTGTAATTAGATTTAGTAAACATGTTTGTAAGTAGACCAAAAAAAAAACAGCCTGCTGAGTTTCTTGCCGCAGTCTTCTCAGGACAGGGCCGCGTTTCGAACCGGTGGTCTATTTGCCAAACATTAGTTTGACGTTTTGTAAGTGCCGTATTAATGGTCTATACAGAATAAATGTTTTTTGACTTTGACTTTGTAAGCTTGGGCCCCTCTTAGGCCCTCATACAGTATGAAATAATACAAGTCAATATTATTTTTGGATCAAAATTTGCAATAGGCATTTTGACTATATTTGAAATATTGTACGAATTGTTGTCATCATAATAAAATGTACCGTAAAAAATATATTTTATTAATTTTCAATAGAAAATAAGTTACTTTTTTTAAAAATAATCAAGATTAAAATCTCACTTTTTTGGAGATTTGATCACGTGCTTATAAACGCTCTGTGACGTCACACATAAGTAAACAGAGTTTTTCAATACAGGCTGTCTGCATTTCCTAGTGTTAATCGACTGGTTAAATTATTAATTACTAATAATGTTTCACTTTTATCTTATATATCTCAAAATAAACCATTATTTTTGCAACTATTTTCAATAATTATATAAACGCGCTTTAAGTCGCTTACTGTTACTTACTTTTACACTTTACTTTGGTGTGACGTCACATGTCACGGGATCCGTTATGGCGCGTACTTTTTTTAAATCAAACTTTAATATCGATTTTTTATCGTAAATAGAATAGTTCTCAAAAAAATATTGATGCCATCTGCATTTTTATGTTGTAATACATAATACAGAACTATTTTTTAGCAGTAGACCCTATTAGCCTCGTCTATCCTCGTATCAGAGCCTTGTAGAAATAGCTTTACCTACTGTAATAAACTTTCGGCTTTAAAACTCACAGTGTATCTGTACAAGCTTTTTCTACACTGATACCTACTTACACACTAATGAATAAAATCGGCTACTAGATGACAATAGCAAAGGATTTAAACATGCTATGCTTGGAACACCGCAGGTGTATTTCAGCTTATATGAAGGAAAATATTGTCGGAAATTTACGCGAATACTAAATAATTATTTATATTTTATATTATTTTTTATTTATATTATTAATTATATTTATTATTTGTACCGGTTACTATCGCGATTTATTTGATATTATTTTCTTACATTGATCTAAACGTTTCGGTTGCTTTTCAGTGTGTTCAGCGTGGCTGCTGAAAAGCAACTGAAACATCGGGATCAAAGTTAATATTAAAATTACATTTAAGTCGCGATATAATGTTTTAAGAATATTTTTGTTTCAATATAAGAAAATGGAATCAGGATGTACGGGATCCAATAAAATCTTTGAGGGGCAAGTAAGTCTCACTTGTTGATTGACAGGCAAGTCTCTGGTACAGTTTTTCTTCTTAGTGTCAGATAACAGTCACTCCCGTAAAAACCTAAACCATATTATGGAAAGAATGAGTACGCCAGTGAATCCCAGACTTCAAACTGCAAACTTGTATCCAGCCGGAATTAGAGCTTCGAAGAAAAAATGTGTCACACAGTGAATTCATGGAGTACTAAGAAGTTCATATTTCTTTTTTTTTCTCATGAATAAGGACTATCTTATGTCCCAAACAATTTCGCTACAACTTAACCAAGGTATGAGGGCAAAAACATGTATGGTTGGTTTTGAAAAATTATAGCATCGTGAATAGGCAAGTTATCGCAATGTAATTCGTCGCCTAGCACTTCAAACTTGCATTTTCTTGTCTTTATATGCTTAACCAGAATCTAATTCTATATTGTTTTTTTTTTTATCCTAGCTTTATCGAAAGGAATGTGTATCTTCTTTTAAATTTACTATCTTTAACAGTTTTAAGGGTTCTATTGCCAAATGGCAAAAAACGGAACCCTTATAGATTCGTCACGTCTGTCTGTCTATCCGTCCGTATGTCACAGCAGCCACTTTTTTCCGAAACTATAAGAACTATGCTGTTGAAACTTGGTAAGTAGATGTAGTCTGTAAACCGCATTAAGATTTTCATACAAAAATAGAAAAAAAGCAATACATTTTGGGGTTCCCCCAAACTGAAACTCAAAAATATATTTTTTCGTGAAACACATACGTGTGTGGTATCTTTGGATAGGTCTTTAAAAATGATATTGAGGTTTCTAATATCGCTTTTTGGTAACGTGAATAGTTTGCGCGATATACACTTCCAAATTGGTAAAATGTCCCCCCCCTGTCCCTGTAACTTCTAAAATAAGAGAAAGATAAAACTAAAAAAAATATATGATGTACATTACTATGTAAACTTCCACCGAAAATTGGTTTGAACGAGATCTAGTAAGTAGTTTTTTTACGTCATAAATCGTAAACCGCTATTCACCTTTCATTCAATCAAATCAAATATAAAAATTAAAAAATACCATTATTATGTAACTTGCTGCTACGCAACCCTTCATGGGCGAGTCCGACTCGCACTTGGCCGCTTTTTATATTATTATGCTCACGTTTGATCTCTATCTGACCAGGTCGTAAGTGACGATGTGGTCTACGATGGATCACGTTTGCCTAGAAGGAACCTATTCACTCGAAACTTGAAGATTCCGAGGTTATAGCTTGCCGGAAACACAGACTCAGGCAAGCAAATTCAGAAACAGTTGTTTAAATTATTCGCATTTAACACAGTTGAAATATGTATAAGAAACTATGTAAAAGAAGGGAGGAGAGCCTAAAATGACCAACAATCTTTCCCCCCTAATGAAGATGCAAAATGTATATTGATACGCAACGAAAAATTTACAAAATATCATTATTTTTACTTTCTATTCAGTAAATTTGTAAGCTGAAAAATACTCAGTCAATTTTTGGCTCGTAAAATTCTAATGGAATTTATTTAATAATTTTCAATAAAGGTACAGTCAACGACAAAATACACTTAGCAAATTTTAATTTATTAATAACTTTAGCTATTAAACCTTTCATAAAATAATAAACAAAACATGAAATATATTTACTATGTCCTATGGGGACCATAACACTACATGTATGTAGGAATGGACGGTAAGGAAGATGAGTGAAACGGAACGTAAATGTGTGAGAAGGTGAGCATGACATGAGAGAGTGAGGGGGCAGATACAAAAGGGACGACGTGTTAAGCGCTAATAATTCCTTTTAAATCTTTATTTAGCTTCAATTATAATTTTGAAAGTTTAAAACGGAGTTTCATTACGAGGCTATTAGAAATCCCACATGTATATTCATTATAGAGTTTCAGATACCGGTGTAAAAACGTTTGTAAATATTTATGTGTAAATCCATTTAAGTCGTTGACTGTACGCGAGTCGCTACCGGTTATTTAGTACATATTTTAGTTATTTCAATATAATTATAAGCTCTGCACCCGAACCCAAGGCTTGTTATGTACCTATTTGTAATCAATACTGTTGAAATAGTACCAGGATCTCTTTCCTTGTTACAACTCGGTACGTCAGCTTTGAAAATTTTCACGCAATGTAAGCAATAGCATTGTGGCGATAAAAGCCCCCATTATCTGTGAAATAAAGGAACAAAGGGTAGGACACATCGGCAAAAGATTGGCTCGCTTCGTAATATGTAAGCAATGATTGTGACGCGAGAATTGAAACCTCATAACTTTTGTATGAGAGTTTTTTGACCCCCGACACAAAAACGACGGGGTGCTATAAGTTTGACGTGTCTGTGTGTCTTTCTGTAGTACCCCGAACCGATATTTTTAGGGTTCCGAACCCATACGTGTCGGATCTATGGATAGGTCTTCAAAAATGATATTGAGTTTTCTAATATCATTTTTTCTAAATTGAATAGTTTGCGCGAGAGACACTTCCAAATTGGTAAAATGTGTGCTCCCCCCTCCCCCCCCCGTAACTTCTAAACTAAGAGAATGATAAAACTAAAAAAATAATAATTTTGTATATTACCATGTAAACTTCCACCGAAAATTGGTTTGAACGAGATCTAGTAAGTAGTTTTTTTTTAATACGTCATAAATCGTAAACCGCAGTTTACCTTTCATTCAATCAACTCAAATAGAAAATTTTAAAAAAAGCATTATTATGTTACTTGCTGCTACGGAATCCTCAATGGGCGAGTCAGACTCGCACTTGGCCGCTTTTTATTTTTTGTTAGGTTATTTAGTCGGGAGTGTTCTTAGCTATGTCGAGGGTTCTTTAAATTTTTAATTTTATATTTATTTTAAACAACTGATTGCTTTAAACAATTCAAGTAAAAACTCGCAAATATACCAATATATTTATATTCTAGGGTACACAAATCTTTAGCACAGGTATAAACCTTTGTGGTTTTTTGTTGCTATCGTTATTTGATTATGACGTAATGTTTGTTTTTAATAATTAAATATTTAAAAAGAACAACATTATCTTTGCTATATATTAGTCATGCTTGGTCTCAAACCACAAAGTGTCCCGGGGATGTGTAGTGTTCACCAATTAAAAACACACACCGAAGAAACACTTTTCAAAAATTGTCGTTTTAAAATCTTGCCTGAAATTTTCTTCTCTCGTTGAACAAGTGTGCCTTAAGTGTCGATAAAGTAACTCTTTCGCAGTTATTCTTTCGGGGTTTAGAAGATAGTTTTACCTGCTCATACTCAATCACAATCCATCACAACTGTACACTACCATCGCGGCCTTGCCGAAAGACCATCCTATGAATCAAGAGATTAATCACAAAAATAAGGAATGTTACAATACGCGGTCCGAGCTGGTATTGCCGAATGATCTACGAGGTAGGGGTCTGCTACCCATAAACGAGCGCATAGATACGGTTTTTGCAAAGGACCCTTTTGATACTTTATTAACAGAGTCTAAAAATACTAGTAGTACACTACGACTTACGGACTGAATTTAGACAGTACAATGCTTCGACATGTAGCGAACTTCGAAAACATATAGATCGACAAGTCATTGCTTCGACAGACAATTATTACACAACACACACCTTCGAATTACCACTACTTTGACAGACAATTATTCGACAGACAATACTTAGACAAGACACATCTTCGAATGACCACTAGTTTGACAGATTTTTTTAACACTAGCTGCTAGCTTGCTATCGAAATCCAACTTTCCGGACTAGTGTCTCTGTTGGGGTCACAGTTCTAACCTAACTTAACCCAGTAGCTATAATAATATACTGGCCCAACTAGTATTATTGTTTTGGGAGAATGTTAAAAAAATATGTGAAACTAGTGGTCATTCGAAGATGTGTCTTGTCTAAGTATACATTCCAGCTCTTTATCGAAAGACAAAAAGAAGCACCGAACTGCTGAATTCGGGACGGTATTGTTTCTACTGTGCGGGTGGTATCGCACTCGAAACTGGTGGCTTGGATGAAAGGTTTAATGACAGAAGAGGCAGCTCTTTCAGGCTGGTGATGGGGCTCCCCCGCTTTTGTAGTGCGTCCACAATGTTCGCGGAGGCGCGTGTAGATTGCTTCTACACCACAATGCGCAAGCGGGCTACCTCACTGGTGCGGCGCGTGCGGGGGAGCACCAACAGCATGCTGGCCGTGCTTGCGGCAAGGCTCGACTGCCCATATATGAGTCACTGTAGTTGCCGGCATGTTGTACACATAGACTGAGGTGTCAAAGGGCGATTATGATATTTTTAATAATGATTATTTATTGATTTAAAATTGTTATTAATTGTAAATTTAATGTGTAATTTAAATTGTGATTTTATTTTATTTTTATTATTGACATGCATATCTTTAATTGACTAATTTATAATTCTAATTTTTGTTTCTGTTGATGACATGCATGTTTTAAAATAAATAGTATGACTACGTTAAATATTATAATGTGACTGCAATTCAATTTAATTTTAATTTAATTTAATGTATTTGAATGAGTCTTAGTAACTTGAAATAAATGATTTATTATTATTATTATTTATTATTATTTAAGTGTGGAAGGACAGAAGCAGGTGTTGACTATTTGCCTCTGCCCGGAAGGAAGAAGGTGTGTGTATTTGCATATATTTATTTTTAATTTCATAATAATAAAAATATACATCCATAAAGATAATATTTTACTTACCTATATAGAGTGATAAGAAAGTGCTCTAAGCGGAATTTATGGCTACTTGTAAATATGTACTTACTCAATAAATTCAATTTTCGTTAAGTGCTCATAAAACGCGTAAAAGCTCCATCTTTAAATGGCAATATCAACTCATCAAATGATAATATCCACTCGCACATTTGACGTACTATTAGGTTAGGGAGTTGATATAATATACATACATAATAACAGCTTCGTGGCCTCTGTGGCGTAGCGGTAGTGCATTCGACTGCTACGACAGGGGGGCGCGGGTTCGATTCCCGCTCAGTGCAAATATTTGTATGCATGAATATGTCTATTTGCATTGGTCTGGATGTTTCTATGTATAATGTGTATGTATTTACAAAAAAAAAAGTATATAAGTATGTTTATCCGCATTCTGGAACCCATATCACAAGCTAGTTAAACTATGCTTACTTTGGGTCTAGAAAGCGCTGTGTAGAATGTCGTAGAATATTTATTATTATTTATTTAATTACTTAGTGATGTACATTAAAATGTTTTAGAAGCTCTGAAAAGGAAACTGGAGTGTTGGAGGTGCATCCCATCAATATTATTATACATAACAACATAACTTCACGCATGTATCCCCGAAGGGGTAGGCAGACTGGTGTATTACACACCCACGATTCGCCAGTTATGTTTAGGTCCCAATGTAATAGGGGGCGAGCCTATTGCCATCTACCGGGCACATTACTAAGCGAGCGATAATCAACATTTTTAATACACACATAACTACGAAAAGTCAGAGGTGTGTGCCCGGGGCGACTGGGGATCGAACTCGAGACCTCGTCTCGGCAGTCCGTTACGTACACCACTAGGCTATCGCCGCTTTTTTATATTATTATATAATTGTGAATTAGTTGTCTGTTTTTTTTTTATAAAGAATATTAGCAACCGAAATGACTAATATTCCCCCTAACCCCTCCAGCTAAGCTTATGCTTGTGTTAGGAGTGGGTTCACGTCGGTAGTATAATGGCCAGGATTCAAACCCGGGACCTCTCGATCATAGGGTCGACTCCTTAACCACCAAGCTACCGACGCTTCAATTCTTTTAGACGCTTTGTTTATTGGAGTATTTTAAAATTAATACTTGGTTTATGTCAAATGAACAATTCTGAAAACAATTTTTTTTAGGATTCCTATCTATTTGTCTGTTTTGTGTCCCCCAATTGGGTCAGAAGATGGCACATCGTGACAGTTCATTCAGCCCAAACCCTACCATGAAAGGACCTGAAACAGCAAAATTCGGAATTTTGACAGCGTGCAAAAAAAAAACTGAAATTAAAACACGATTCTATACGACTTATTTCAAAAAGCCGAAAGGTTATCATAATCCAATACAAATGAATGTGTTTTTTTACATGTTGGATTATAACAGTATAATATAATAATGGAATATTATAAACGTAAACCTCCTTGATATTTTTGATTCAATCGAGATCTTTCTTGATGGTCCCGTTCGAAAGAACAATATCCGCATTACCTTCATGGTAATTCATCATTCGTTCGTGTTTCATGTGGGCCCGCCATGGCGGATGTACATTTCATGGTAGGCCTACTATAAGAATTATATAGAACATCTTTACACCATCGTGGCACCCAAGCGGTGGTTAGGACACTTCTTGATTATCGATTTTCTATAGGTTAATTGGATGTCCTAAGATCCTACTTTATGGTCCCGGTCGAAAGAACAATATCCGCATTACCTTCATGGTACTTCATCATTCGTTCGTGTTTCATGTGGGCCCGCCATGGCGGATGTACATTGCATGGTAGGCCTACTATAAGAATGATATAGAACATCTTTACACCATCGTGGCACCCAAGCGGTGGTTAGGACACTTCTTGATTATCGATTTTCTATAGGTTAATTGGATGTCCTAAGATCCTACTTTATGGTCCCGGTCGAAAGAGCAATATCCGCATTACCTTCATGGTACTTCATCATTCGTTCGTGTTTCATGTGGGCCCGCCATGGCGGATGTACATTTCATGGTAGGTCTACTATAAGAATTATATAGAACATCTTTACACCATCGTGGCACCCAAGCGGTGGTTAGGACACTTCTTGATTATCGATTTTCTATAGGTTTAATGGATGTCCTAAGTTGGACTGATTCTGGTGTTAAAAAAGTTTTTCGTCTCATTATCATCTAAATATTATTCCCGGTGGCAATCTTTCTTTTCCTTTTTTTTTTAAAGAATATTAGTAACCGAAATTACTAATATTCCCCCTAACCCTCCAGCTAAGCTAAATTGCTTGTGTTAGGAGTGGGTTCACATCGGTAGTGTAATAGCCAGAATTCGAACCCGGGGCCTCTCGATTGTAAGGTCGACTCCTTAACCACTAAGTTACCGACGCTTTCAAAGCTACCGACCGGAGTCCAATATCGCCTGCGAGGCGCGGAGGCGACTCAGGTGTCGGAACGACCTACGTCCTCCATGAGCGCAGGCCTGGGGGTGACAGGTGGCAGAATGTAGCAGGAAAAAGGAGGGGACACCGTGGTTCCTAAACCCAAGGGGGCTATCTCGAAACTGGAGATGGCTCTGGGTCAGCCGGGGTGCGAGGGAAACCTTACACGCCGGCGTCTGAAGACACGAGATGGCGTGCGATTTAAGCCGGTTTGGATCCAACATAATCATAACGATGTGTCTGGTAGGGTTTGGGTACGAAAAATAAAAGGGTCCAATATTGAACTATTTATTTATTTATTTAATCTTCATGCACATAGTACATTGGCGGACTTAATGCCATAGGCATTCTGTACCAGTCAACCATAGGGTGGTGCAGAGCTATCACGAGGTAGGCATAAAAATGAAGTTTACACTAAGTAATGAAATCATAGATAAATTACAAAAAACAAAACAATACATATATAAAACATATATATTTAACATAAATACATTTATGTACCATATATATAAACATACACACATATCAATATTAAATAAAAGAGAATAATTACATACGTTGAGAAATAACATAGTAATTCCAGGAAAAGTAGTAGAACTTTCGATTTGAAAACATCACGACTTCTGCTCATCCTGATTTCAAGAGGGAGTGCGTTCCATTGCAGTTCAGATACTATCTATTTTTCTTGAGTTTTTTTATATATATATAGGACACGTCAATTTGACTTCACCTCGCCTGATGGTAAGCTGAAGGTAAAGTCTCAAGAAAGAGGGTCACCATTACATACACTTACCATGTTAACAAGCACTCAGCTTGACGGCCTCATTAAAAGAGGATTGTCGTCGCAGCACCGCGTGACACCCACCGGTCCCACTAGTGCTGCGACCACAATGACCCTGCCCGGCTATGCACTTGCTGACCCCTGAACGCAATCAAACCGAAATTGGATTACTATGGAGGGTTTTTCGCAATCGTGCACGGTGGTACCCACCCGGCCGAATTTTGTGACAAATTTGTGTCATCAAATTTCTACCACCAGTTAAGTTGGCCTTTTAGGGGAGCAACTGCCGTCTGATCATCCTACCCTGAGACGAAAGCCAGCATCAGAGCGTTGTCCGTTAGTCAGCAGCTGAGGTTGACTTGGGCCCCGAAGATAATGTTATGTAGGTACATTACAGTGGGGTGTGTGTTGGGTAACCTCCTCGAGTGTCGCTCCGATTCCGATCCCGCTGCAGTCCGGGGGGAACGGAATCGGAGCGGCCGGTACACCCTGGGCGGCGGTCAATGGCTTCCCCTTCACCCCTTCATAGGGTTAGCATTGATCGTCGGCCAATACCCAACGTGGCGGGAACACATCGCTCTCCGTACTCCTCTGCTTTCAGAGGAGACAGGATGAGCGATGCTGTTAGTGGTGAGATGGCCCAGGGTCAGCCGGGGTGCGAGGGATATGCTCTATGGGTAACCTTACACCCCGGCGTCTGAAGACCCGAGACGGCGTGCGGTTTTAGTCGGTGCAAGCCCGACATAACCGCCCCCGCTGGCCGGCGGGGGGGTATCCGAAGGGATTTCCGCACGATAAAAAAAAAAAAAAAAAAGGTACATTACAGTTTACACTTGAAGATTTTCCTCTCAGTCACAGTCACAATTACAGTAGTACACTCTGTACTACTGTGATTGAAACTGAAAGGAAAAACTTTAACTTAAACAGTATTGTTTTGTTATTCAACATACGAAAATAGCATTGATTTGTGTTTCTATTAACTTTCTACTGAAGCGAACATACGATGATAACTCATTTGCTCCCTCAAGCGCTCCCTCGTGGAATTGTTTTATTTATTGCTCAATACGCTGTATGGCTGTTTTATCAGAAATCGTGCCATGTTGTCTTGTTTCAACTTCCCGTTATGATTTAACTTATCTTGAATTTGTTGTTCGTGTCTTGTTTCAATGAGTATGCCAATATTATAATATTTTCTTTCAATCTTTCATCTTTCAAACAATAAGGTGCAATCTATGTTGTACATTTTCAATATTGCTATTACTGCTAACAATACCGTTATTGCTTTGCATCGCTTCAAAATCTATCGGTCATCGAATGAAACTTGGAATTTTGTGTATACAAACATGTAATAAAACAAATTAAAAACACAAAAAGTCCTTGCAAATCATTAATATTATTGTGTGTTGCAAAATAAATAAATATTCTACGACATTCTACACAGCGCTTTCTAAACCCAAAGTAAGCATAGCTTAACTAGCTTGTGTTATGGGTTCCAGAATGCGGATAAACATAATTAGTTAATTTTTTTGTAAATACATACATATTATACATAGAAACACCCAGACAATTGCAAATAGACATATTCATGAACATAAATATTTGTACTGAGCAGGAATCAAACCCGTGCTACCTGTCTTAGCAGTCGAATGCTCTACCGCTACACCAGCACAGTAAAAACTTCATAGCCAATGTCACTTGGGATAATATAAGAGTTGTAATGGTGCCTCTACATTAAAATACGTTCAGATATTCAATATTGCAAACATAACACTCCTTTTTTGGGTAGTCGTGTTATTAGATGTGATATCACATCCTTAATGTAATATGGCTTTCCTGTAAACTACCATTTAAATGTAACCTGGTGGTAGAAATTTGATGACACAAATTTGTCACAAAATTCGGCCGGGTGGGTACCACCGTGCACGATTGCGAAAGTCGGTTTGATTGCGTTCAGGGGTCAGCAAGTGCATAGCCGGGCAGGGGGATTGTGGTCGCAGCACTAGTGGTTCCGGTGGATGTCACGCGGTGCTGCGACGACAATCCTCTTCTGGTGAGGCCGTCAAGCTGAGTGCCACCATTGTTAACATGGTACGTGTATGTAATGGTGACCCTCTTTCCAGAGACTTTACCTTTAGCTTACCATCAGGCGAGGTGAAGTCAAATAGACGTGTCCTAAATATAAAAAAAAAACATGTCGACCTCTGTGGTGTAGCGGTAGAGCATTGCAAATATGTATATTTGCATTGGTAAGGGTATTTTTATGTATAATATGCATTTATTTACAAAAAAAAGTATCTAAGTATATTAATCCACATTCTAGAACCCTTATGACAAGCTGCTTAGTTTGGGTCTAGAAAGAGCTGTGTAATATGTCCTAGAATATTTATTTATTTAGCATTCTCATTATTTTGTTAAAATTTGGTTCAAACAAGGTATTTACATTCTGTTAACAAAATTCACGAAGCCGCAACAACAAACTAAAAGTGTCGCGTTACAGAAGAAAAGTTCTAGAGAAGATATTACAGGAAACGTTTTAAAATTATTCGTCAGCTAATTAACAAACAATTTTGAACATAACCTTAAAAAACGGTTGAGTGAAACGTTTAAATATTACTTTATTATTTATTATTTTTTATTATTTAGATCGAAACCCGAAATTGTATTACATGTTTCTGAGAATTATGAGAGCTCAGTTTTTTCAATTAGTTTTTTATAAATTTGTTAGTCACAATGTTTTACAAAATTTATAATTAACTGCTCTTCGCAGTTGTATCCATAGCAAAAATTTCGAGGTAAAATTACATAAAAATCTTATTCATGAAAAGATACTTGAAGTGTCATTTGTCAAGGCATTGATGGTTATATTTGTCATGCCACAGAAAACGAGGAAAATCCGTTTTTAGGGTTCCGTGCTTAAAAAGTAAAAAAAGGTATCCTTATAAGATCACTCCCTTATCCGACTGTCTGTCTGTTTTTCCGAGTGTCATCACCGATTTTCTCAGAAACGGGTGGACATAGCAAGTTGAAATTTATACCATATACTGAGGTCTTTAGTCCCTATGAGGTGTATAAATACGTACATATTATACATAGAAACACCTAGACCAATACAAATAGACATATTCATGCATACAAATATTTGCACTGACCGGGAATCGAACCCGCGCCCCCTGTCGTAGCAGTCGAATGCACTACCGCTACGCCACAGAGGCCGTCAAATCGCCATACACATCGAAAAAATACAGAAGTTTCATCGGTATGAACAGGGACTGTTCTGCTGCAATATCGTGTCTTCTTAGAATCTCCAGTGACCACTAACGTAAGGTCACTACAAAATGGTAGTAAGAGTGATATTCAATCATTATCATTGTAGCCTTTTTTTTTTATCGTGCGGAAATCCCTTCGGATACCCCCCCGCGTGCCAGCGGGGGCGGTTATGTCGGGCTTGAACCGACTAAAACCGCACGCCGTCTCGGGTCTACAAACGCCGGGGTGTAAGGTTGCCCATAGACCATATCCCTCGCACCCCGACTGACTCTGGGCCATCTCCGGTTTCGAGATGGCCCCCTCGGGTTTGGGAACCACGGTGTCCCCGTCTTGCCCCGGGTTGGGGGAGGGGGCGCTAGTCGCCCCACCGTCCCGGCCTGTTTATCATTGTAGCTTGGTAATTAGTTTTTTTTTAAAGAATATTAGTAACTGAAATTACTAATATTCCCCCGATCTGGTTGACGACCTCTGTGGCGTAGCGGTAGTACAATCGAGTGCTAAGCCAAAGGTCGCGGGTGCGATTCACGCTCGGTGCAAATATGTATATTTGCAATGGTCTGGGTGTTTCTATGTATAATATGTATTTATTTACAAAAAAAGTATTTAAGTCTGTTTATCCGCATTCTAGAACCCATATGACAAGCTCTGCTTATTTTAGGTCTAGATGGCGTTGTGTACTTTGTTCTACAATATTTATTTATTTATTTATTTATCCCCTCCTAAATTGCTTGTGTTAGAAGTGGGTTCACGTTGGTAGCGTAATGGCCAGGATTCGAACCCGGGACCTCTCGATCGTATGGTCGACTCCTTAACCACTAAACTACCAACGCTTCGTATTCGAGGTTTTCCGTAGTGAGCCCAGGGTTGATGCACTTCTTCTCCTACTTTAGATTAGGTATATACGGTTTTTTATAGTGACCCCTACCTCAAAGGTCAGATAGTAGGAACCTGTTAGAAAATCAGTCAATCAGGAGATATGTGAATCAGGAGGCAGGTTCGACTGACTTGGCTTTGAAGGTCTTGTTGACACCAAGAGCGATATTCAATAAGTTATGGTTTTCAAGTTGAGGATCAACCCTACTTGAACTCTTTAAAAAGTTACTGAAAACATCTCTATATGATAGGTGGCCGGCGGGCGGGGGAATCCGAAGGGATTTCCGCACGAAAAAAAAAAAAAAAAAAGGAATCATTAATATTTCATCGCTCAGTTATAACGTTGTAAGCAATATTTGGCACGGGTGACTGGATTTATGATAACCAACTTATTTCTGATGGTTCAGTGGGACGCAAATGATTGAGCTTTGACGTAACGGGCTCAGCGTATTATAATTTGCATACGAGCTCAGAATTCAGACTTAGAGGATTATTTATAGAGTTGATTATATTCTTAACTAGATTTTACCCGCGGCTTCGCCTGCAAGGCATTCTGTTCCCATTTCCGCTTCCTATGGTAACCTACCTACATAAGATACACAAATCCACCGTACATCATCTTAAAGGCAGTGGTTTCGTTGAAAGCTCCCAGGTGACTTATTTTACTCTGACACCTCCAACAAATATCATTATTATTTTAGCCAATGTATACAAAAACTCGACAAAACCTTCCCCGAGAACCACTCTATACATTGGTAAGAAGTACATGAAAATCGATGCAGTAGTTTTTTAATTTTATCACAGACAGACAGACAGATAAATGCGGCAGAGGACTTTGTTATTATATCTAGTGATTTCTCTCATGTATATTTTGATAAGATGGATGATATTGTAAAGTTTTAAAATGAAAACAGTGGGTTCTAGATAATGCATTTTTAGCTACAATAATTATTTTAACTAACTTGATGGCAGTGGTTTGCTCCGGCCAGTTCCTAGGTAGGCCAATTTCAGATATACCTATATGTGGACAGCTTAGTGGGTAACCCTCAACCCGTCGCGTAATTTTTTAACGTGAGTCGTCTTTAAGGACCCCGAGTATAAATCGTAGGTAATTTATATTTTGCCAATCATTTTACAAATATTTTTAAGTCTACGGCGAGGACGCTAAGTATTTGAACTGATGAACACTACTCAGGAAATCGCCACACAAAGTTACAGAGAGAGAGAGTGAGGGCCGTGGTCTCCGACGGGAGCAAGTGGCACACCGCCGCCTCTTTCTGCGAGCAGGTAATGCGCGCGAAAGAGACGGCGGAGAGGGACCGGGAGAGAACCCTGCCCCCCGAGTTTCGCAGTCTGCGGCGAGGAGGCCGCAGACTCATCTACGCCCGGGACTACCGACCTCCATGATCGGGGCCTGAGGACGGCAGTTGGCCGACTCGCCATCCTTACAGAAGCAGGCCAAGATGGAGGCGTGATGTGTGTGTCCTACATATGCCTGCCCACTCACCGTCGCGGGATAAAACCCGCCGGTAACCCTAGGGATAACCCTAGGGTTACCCCGAACTATAACCTTTCGAGGGCTTACCAGGGGTGCCCGGCAATGGACACTTGGGGACCGTGTGGTTAGTCGGTCCGATTCCGACACGGCCATCCCATCGTTGGTACCGATGGGGTGATGCCCGTGGGGGTGTCCACACGAAAAAAAGAAAAAAAAAGGACATAGCGGTTGCGGTAGTACCGGCCGGAGGATCGGCTGTGCTAAAGACATTCTGTAGTATATTTAGTATCAGCATTGCACCCGTGCGAAGCCGGGACGAGTCGTTATTTTAGAATATATTAAGTTTTAAAAAAGTGATATTTTTTTTATAAAATAGGTTTAAAAAAAAAACCAACAAAAGACGCATTCATCTTTTTTTTTCTCTAATTTGGAGCTGAAATACATCTCTGTATCGAACGGTGTGAGCGCACAACCTGAGTTTTACCGAGACCATTTTTAGGAAGCTACACAAGGTTAGAGAACCGTGTGAATACTTTTAAAGCTAGTTATTTTGCATTTTTGTAACAGCTGGGCTTTAAAACACCCCACGCGACAGTTCAAGAGTCAAGAAGTCAGTCATTTACGATCGAGAGGTCCCGGATTCGAATCCTGGCTATTACACTACTAACGTGCGATGTTAACCCACTCCTAACAATATCAATTTAGCAGCTATAACTATTAAAAAGAAATTCAGGGTGCTAATATTCTTTTAAAAATAATAAATATACATTATTTATTGTTTACTGCCCATATCAGCTCTATATACGAGTATTTGTTGAATTTCAAATCTCGCGGCATTTTGCTGGATTAAATTACGAACGAATTTGTTTGATTCATTCAATCCGGCATTCAACCTCCCTTTCTGGCATGCATACACAACCGACAGTTGCTTCGTCTACTCAATAAACTATGGCCGCTAATCTGTTAATAATAATAAATAATAAATACTCTACGACATTCTACATAGCGCTTTCTAGACCCAAAGTAAGCATAATTTAACTAGCTTCTGTTATGGCTTCCAGAATGCGGATTAACATACTTATGTACTTTTTTTGTAAATACATACACGCGCTCGTTAACATTAATATAGTTTTGTAATCCCTGTGCACATCCTGCGTGTCTGACTTTTAGAGACTGCATATCATCTCATTGTGGTCTGAGGGAAAATAATGGTGACGATCCGGTGAAAGTCACGTGTCGCTGTGTTCGCCCGGGCCCGGGCCGTAACGAGAACCCCACAGCAGATCAAGTAAGTGTACATGCCCACTCCTTCCTTCTTTATTTCCCTATTGTCCACAAACTAATTGGTCTAGTCTCAGACAAGTGCATTTACCTATTTTATCAAAATTTAGATGCAGTCCATTATAAACTTTTAATTAAGGTTTTATAACCAACAAAATTCTTCATGATATTGTCGGAAGTTTACGTGAACGTCACACATTGAAATAAAACTATTTTTAACGGATTCTATCGGGATTTATTTGATGTTATTTTATATTTTACATTTTACATTTTACAAAAAAAAGTCTGCTGTATGTGAACATGTGCAAAAGGAGACCAAACATTACTTATGAATCTTTGATAAAACACAGATACTCGCCAAAGAAAATCGATTCCTACCTAGAATGCTCCGCGAAGCTATTGAAATTAAAAAACATCCTAATTCTAATAGAGAAGATGGTTGGAATGTACCACCAGCTTGGGACCAGTCATTCACTTAATTAATTCCAAGAAAAATCAAAATACAGCAAGACTTCATGACACTGTGAGCTCATTCTGCGTAAATAGTAACACCAACAATTAAACATAATACGGGTACTTTGAGATAACTTACACGTAAAACTACAAGACAACCACCATCTTTAGTCTCCCCGTGACCATGGCAGCTGAAAAGCAACCGAAACGTCGGGATCAATGTAAAATATAAAATAACATCAAATAAATCGCGATAGAATCCGTTAAAAGTAGTTTTATTTCAACAATATTCTTATTCATTCAAAGGTAGCCCGAAAGATATCGCTTGGTCACCCATTGTAGATTAAGTATAAGTAATATTACAATATCTCAATAAAGAAAATACTTTTTATGGTATCAAATTAAGAATATTTCGTCGTTTAGGTTTAATTTTATAATTAGTATATTATAATATAAATATATAATATAAATAAATTATAATTAGTAAACAGTCATTTGATTTTGTATCTTCGTTCCAAATATAGTTGGATTTGTTTCAAATAAAAGGATGGCGAACTGATAGGTTCTAAATTCATCCGACTAAGTTATATAAAATGCAAATAAATAACTATTGTACGGTTATTTGCATTTTATATAACTTCACAGCCTCGCCATTACAATTCGTGATGAAATAGACGCTTCTCAGATTTCCACTTGAAGTTCAATATAACCTATTGTGCGGAAATCCAGCAGCCTTGCGCTTTTGTATATATTCCAGTATTGCTTTTAAATTGTTCAAAAACGATGCTATAAACCACTGAATATGCATGAAATGATTTGATTGTAAACAGCCGAGCTGGACTGCAACTGAATGATAGCATTCGTATTTAATTTAAAGATATAACATTTTTTGACTGGTATGACGTCAGATAATTTAGTTTTATTTAGCTGTCGACTTTTAAAGAAGAATTGCAGGTGTTAGACAGTTAATAAATATCGCGATTCAGATTCATTACCGTGGTCCGGTGTTAAAATAGGTACGAAACGCGCTCAGTCGGGTTGCGAGGGATATGCTTTATGGGCAACCTTACAGCCCGGCGTCTGAAGACCCGAGACGGCGTGCGGTTTTAGTCGGTTCAAGCCCGACATAACCACCCCCGCTGGCCGGCAGGTGGGTATCCGGGGGGATATCCACGAAAAAAAAGGCACGAATCGCGTTTGCACATCATGGAAAGCGGTTACCGTGGCCTATACATGTGTGCAACACCAGGGGTGTCACACTCGCGCTGCCGACCCTGTAAAAACCTTCTAATGCCCTTCTTGAAGAACCCCATATTGTAGTCGCTTGATAAAATTGGAGGCAGTTAGACCAGTTGTCGGACTTTTTAGGGCTCCAACTACCCGTAACTACTGCCATAGATGTTCGTATGGCAGTCGGGACCGACGGCTTAACGTACTCTTCGAGGTATGGTGTGGTCTGGACGGCGGGGCGACTAGCGCCCCTCTCCCAAACCGGGGTACCGTCTTACCCCGGTTCGCACCTCTCTAGACACTATGGTTCCCAAACCCGAGAGGGCCATATCGAAACCGGAGGTGACCCAGGGTCAGTCGGGGTGCGAGGGATATGCTTTATAGGCACCCTTACACCCCGACGTCTGAAGACTCGAGACGGCGTGCGGTTTGACCGGCGGGGGTGTATCCGAGGGGATTTCCGCACGAAAAAAAAGGGATGGTGGGGTCTCAATGTGTTAAGAAGGGCCACCCATCGTGAGACTGACCTGGCTTATATTACTTAACTTTAAGGTTACAAGGGCGCCATTTTTTTCACAGTTCGAACTGCGCATGCGCGCGCTTTTTTTTTCATATTCAGCCTAAAACCTTAGACTAGTTTATTGAATGAAAAAAAGATAGCGGTGCTATAATGAGTTTTATGATACAGTTGGCGGTACTATAATAAGTTTTATCTACACCCATGCTATAAATCCTCTATAAAAGATTCTGAAACAGTTAGCTTATTGCCAACATTAATACATCCAATGTCATAATAACCATAATATCATCCGAACGGGTGTTATAATGTTGTATGAAATTTCATAATAACACTCCTTTCGCTTTTTCAATCTCTTCCGCGCAAAGGGTTACTCATCAGACAGCCAAATTCTTACCGCTCGATGCGTGGAATCTGTATGAGTTACAAAAAAAGAACTGTCATTCACGCGCGTTGCATTGCACCACCACAGCGGCGGCGGCGCGCCGAAAAAAAAAATTAAAGCTTATTCGTTCGAATTCGAATTCCCGCTATTTTTCTTCGCTATTATTTTTGCAAATTGTTTTGTTTACTTACTATTTTATAGAGGACACATCATGGGTGTAGATAAAGTCTTGTATGCAACTGTATAATTAGGTATTAAAACACTCATGTGATACTATTATCACACTCAGCTTCGCTTCGTGTGATAAACCCACATTCATGTTTTAATACCCCTCATTATACCACAGTTGCATAAATAACTATTATCTACACTCAAATCGAAATATTCGAATTACGAATTCAAAGACGATTCTATACATACGCACTTTATAACAGACTCTCGTGTTTTAATACCCCTTCTAATATGACAGTTGCATAAACTACTATTATTTTTAATTTTATGTATATGCGTTTATAAAGTGCGTATGTATAGAATCGTCTTTGAATTCGTAATTCGAATTTTTCGATTTGAGTGTAGATAAAACTATTTTTAATGTACGTAATAAATAACTGAATTATAATATATATTATAATAAACGGCCTCTGTGGCGTAGCGGTAGTGCATTCGACTGTTACGACAGGGGCGCGGGTTCGATTCCCGCTCAGTGCAAATTAGAATATAACTATTTGCATTGGCCTGGGTGTTTCTGTATATAATCTGTATGAATTTACATAAAAAAAGTATATACGTATATTTATCCGCATTCTGGAACCCATAACACAAGCTAGTTAAACTATGCTTATTTTGGGTCTTGAAAGTGCTGTGTAGAATGTCGTAGAATATTTATTTATTATTAAGCAAGTTTAAGTAAATGCCAATAATACGATGTCATCAGTCAATCACTTAATACTTTTTTCTGAGTAACTCTCACACTAAACACAAGTTTGTTACACAAATCGTGAATCCCAAAGTTCCCTAACACTAGCTCAATTATTAACTATACTTTATTTAAAGAGACGTGTACATCTGTTTCCTCTAAAATATTAAACTGCCTATCAGACCGACGAGCAACGCTACAATTTCCTTCGCTAACATTAACATGAATAACTCATAGCAGTAGACGACGAACAAAACGAAAACTTTTCATGTTTTATTCCGAATTTTTGGTGTCTAGTCTCCTTCAAAGGAACAGTGTATGATTTATTTACATGATGTTATCATTAAATTTTCCTATAAAACTAGGAATTCAGTGCTGGGTGCGACTGAAATAAATTGAGCTGATCGAGCAGGACTCTTACTTGAAAATATAAGACATCTTACTACGGTCGCGCGCTTAGCTAAGGCCGCGCGCTCGTGAAACTGTTTTTCGGTGATTATTCCTCAATGGTACATCGGACATGAACCATCTCGCTTCATAACACTCCTCAGTGTCCACACTATCACCATGGTATGGTCCAGATCGCGCGAGTGGTTACGAAGGAGTTCAACCACCAACAAACGGCTATGCTGGGTATAAGAGAATACTAAGACTTTGAAACATAACAAGATAAGTGGGTGTACATTCACATCGATTTATATTCATCGAAATATCAATAAAGTTTAAAATACAGCTATACAGTATATTTTGGTTTCAAAACTCAAAAAGTGATAATAATTATCGCAGTGGTTATCAAAGACCCTGGGGTTCTCCCTTTGCAGGCGTACCCGGGATGCCTGGCAATGGGCACTTGGTAAGAATACCGTGTGGTTTTAGTTAGTTCGATTCCGACATGCCCACCTCATCGCTGGCACCGGTGGGGTGAAGCCCGTGGGGGTTTCCCCAAGTAAAAAAAAGAAAGTGTTTATCAAAGATCTTTGATAAACATTGATAAGATGTTGATAAAGATGTATTCCAGATGGAATGCATCTTTACCATTACCACTTTTTGAAGTGAAACTTCTTTAGAATCGTGATTTCAAACTCGATGAAACGAAAAAATAAGTCCATAGTTTTTTTAAATCAGGGACTTTTCAGAAGTTTCACTTTTACCGTGTGACTTGCACACACACACACACTATAAAAGGGTAAAAAGGGTAACTGTGAAAAGAGTAAAAAGGGGAAACGTGGCAAGGGTAAAAACGGGAAATGTGAAAAAGGGTAAAAAGGGGAAATGTGGAAAGCGTAAAAACAGGAAATATAGAAGGGGTAAAAAGGGGAAAAGTGGCAAGGGTAAAAAAGAAAGATGTGACAAGGGTAAAAAGAAGCAATGAGGCAGGGTTAAAAAACGGGAAATGTGAAAAAGGGGGAACTTGGAAAGGGTAAAAAGGGGAAAAGAGGCAAGGTTAATTTTTTTATTTGATAACCATACACTTCAGTAGAAGAGCATACCTCGGGCTCCAAGGTCAGTACTTTGGAGCCTGAGGTATGCTCTTCTACTCTTTCTATTGATTTGGCTTATCTTGGCTTTTAGAACAGCGACTACCGTCTGACCTAACCCCGAGACAAAACCCTTTTTTTGTTTCGTCAGGGTAAATGTCCTACGGCGTACCGCGCGATTATATGTGGCTCTCACACACTAAAACCCCTGCGGTATGGCATACTCAGCGCCTTTTCAGGGGGTCCTGAAACTATACAAGAATACTTCTATGGCGATCCCTCCTAGCGCGAGCCCGCAGTGTTTCACGAGTGCAGTGTGCTCAATAAATTCTTAATTAGGCGACTTCCAGGCACCAGAGACAAAAGGGATTAACAAAGTGTATTTGCCCCTTTGCGACTAGCGCCCCTCCCTTTCCGGATCAAGATGGGGACACCATGGTTCCCAAACCAACCGAGGGTACCATCTCGAAACCGGAGATGTCCTGGGGTCAGCCGGGGTGCGAGGGCCTTATGCGCCACTTACATTCTGGCGTCAGAAGAACCGAGTCGGCGTGCGATTTTTGGCGATTCAAGGCCGACATAACCTCCCTGGCCAGTAGGTATCCGAGGGGACTTCCGCACGAAAAAAAAAAGGTATTTAGAATTGCTCAACCATGTTTTTTCGGCTGAGAAAGTATCGAATGAATACTTTAGTGTTTAAATGAATAACTCTTTATCACCACCTATATAATGTATTATATCTAGGAAGGCGAATACATTTGCCCGACAACCACGTATCAGGCAGACACCACCTGAATATTCACTGATAAAATAGGCCTTCAACTAGATCTCACGTACTGCGCGGTAAGTTTGGTACCGACTTTACATCTTTTATTAAAAACTTTATTACTTCCATTTATCTTGTTTATGTTTTAAGCTGTTACCCGAAGCTCCGCCAGCGTGATGTTCTAATCCCGATCCCACAACCCATTGGCACCTAAGGGACAAAAGTAACCTATATTTGACGCCTCTGTGGAGTAGCGGTAGTGCATTCGACTGCTACGACAGGGATTTCCGCACGTAAAAAAAATAAAAAAAAATAAGTATGTTTATCCGCATTCTGGAACACATAACACAAGCTAGTTAAACTATTCTTACTTTTGCTCTAGAAAGCACTGTGTAGAATGTCGTGGAATATTTATTTGTGATTTATTTTGTATTATATGCTTAGATGTAACGGTTTACTTACACAAGGAAGGGACGAGTTTATCCAGATATTTTGGGTCCGGAAACCGGTACAAAGGACTGCCGGGGACAGTATGTTCGGACATCCTATTGGTATAGCTATACACGTATAAATGTGGATGGTGAAAAGGTTTTGGAAATATAATCGAACTAAGGAGTAAAGAATAATTTGTATGTAGAAGCAGGCTATTGAAATTTATTAGAAATTCCAGTTGCATCCAATGCAGGAGTTACTCTACGAAATTCTACACGGCGCTATCTAGACCCAAAGTAAGCATAGCTTAACTAGCTTGTGTTATGGATTCTAGAATACGGATAAACATACTTTTTTACATTCTTTTTTGTAAATACATACAAATTATACACCCAGACCAATGCAACTAGACATATTCATACATACAAATATTTACCGCACTACACTACCGCTACGCCTCGGAGGTTGTAGGGAGATAGTACATTTTATATACTGGAAAGCATAATCATTCATAGAATACAGTCTATACTTTACTGTGCTAAGCAAGAGATCATTTCCAAAGGACGCTTTTGACGCCGGTGACCGGGCGGGTGATCAACCTTACCTGAGTGGGCCATTTCATCCAGTAGTAAGCAAGAGATACGTTTCATAGGAATGAGAATATTACAGTAAAGTCTAAGTGCAGTCTATGAATTTCGCCCATCGGTTACACAAGTTCATAAGTCGCACTTCTCGTTCATATAAAACATTTTCATGATTAGTGTGGTCGATGTATGAGGGTGTGAATTTAAGAAGAAAGAAATGAAGAAAATTCACTTCATTTTGATGCAACACAAATTGCACAACTAACAGAGATAAGACACAATTACAAAGTCGATCATGTATTCCGCATTGGACCAAAAAAAAGCAAAGCCAATATAGGACCAATATAGGTCCCTACCAAAGCAATAGGAGCCAACCAAACCCCACCTGCTATCTGGTGCACCTGCAGATTATCGGAATATACTCTGGCGCTGGCTTTCCTTTCTTAGTTGGGAGGACTGTCTGTCCTCCCAACTAAGAAAGGAATCCAGGTCACCACGCAAAGATGATGATAAAGAGTGATTAATAAGCTAGACTTATATTTCGCCAACATCAAAACCTGTTAACCTCTATACAACATTAACTATCTGTACAATAAAAATAAAATGATATAAACTAAAATATTTACATCCTAAAAAGGAGTATGTACAAAGTAAAAAGTTTAGATGTCAAAGAATTCCTCCCCATCGATGTAGACTAGTAACGTACCCGAAAGGCTGGTGGCATTGCCACGTTGGATGGCAATGCCAATTCTTTGCGCAAAAAACAATCACACTCATTACGAGTTTAAAAAAGGAGTAGATCACGCGAGGCGTCGACCAGTCGCTTAGCGATTTCTTTATATTTCTTTTTTTATTATATTTTTACATACCTACTCCTTTTTCAACCGCGCGAATTACGCTATTACGGCGAAAGACTGTCAAAATAGTAGTCGGTTCACGCCCGACATAACCTCCTCCGCTAGCCGGCGGGGGGGGGGGGTATCCGAGGGAATTTCCACACGAAAAAAAAGGTGAAGTACATGTGGCAGCGGTTGATGAAAATCAACGTTAAATAAACTTTATATGATGCCTACAAACTAGTTGCGCCCGCGTGGTCTTAAATCCGAGCTAAAAAAAAAATTTTCTCTTTTTTTTTATAAGTACCTATTACCTCGTATACATTCATGTGCCTTCATTGAAAAGCTGTTGTTTTGATATTATAGACCGATATATCAATTTTATTTATGCATATACATGTGTTAAGTATTACAAACCATAAAGAATTATGGATAAATTATGTTAGTAGGTGTAATGTTGAAGGTGTGTTGACATGTGTAAACAACTTTTTATTAAATACGAGCGCGACTCGCCATCAAACGTTGCAGTTTGGCGAGAAAATACAAAGTAAATAATCTGTGTACATATTTGTATAAATAAATTAAATAATATATTTAACTAGCTGACCCGGCAGACTTCGTACTGCCTCAATCGATAGCACCTTTTAAACCTTCTCTGGACCTCCACAAATAATTCTAGACCAAAATTAGCCAAATCGGTCCAGCCGTTCCCGAGTTCTAGCGAGACTAACGAACAGCAATTCATTTTTATATATAAAGAAGCGATATAAAAGGGTTCTGTAAAACGGTTAGCTCTACATTAATCGTCGGTACGTGTAGACATGTCAGGAAAAGTTATGACAGCCTGTTTAACCTTTAGTGACCTTCCTCCGTTAAATCGACTACTGGAAGACGGGAAGGTCAACGTTTTAGAAATCCTATTAAAGTTTGAATTTGAAAAGACTGCCAGATCATAGATTAAGATGTAGTGGGTATTTTAAGGGGTTAGAAGCTTTAGGACTACTTCTCGTTAAGGCAAGGTATCAATATGACTAGTTCGCTATAGGACTAAATCTCAATATGACTACATCGCATTTGGACTAGATAGCTATACGACCATATATCCATATGTCTTGTTATCAGATTGACTTAATATCAAAATGACGTACAATGGCATTGAAAAGTGGCTCTTCAACCTTACCTCTCCTACCTAACCTACTCCACCATACTTCATTGTTAAACGCGCTGGCCACTAACTTAATTTGGTTAAAAGTCATTTGTCTTTCAATGAACTGTCAAGACTTATTTGCATATTTTATTTCTGCATTTCATTTTGTTTTTGTTTACTACACATACGAAAATGCAAAGAAATGAATTTAAATTTATTCAAAATAAAAAAAGGAAAGAAGCTCTTCTTTACAATGGCAATTAAATTGATTGCTACAAAATTAAATCTATATTTAGTTTTGTAGCAATCAATTTAAGTAGTACGTCTTTTTGGTGTTGCTGCAAAAGACAAGAGTGTACTGTGTAGTGCTTCTCTTACATTAAATAAAGAAAAGACGGGACGGGACGGACGGAGAAAGTTCCCTCGTGTCGTTCACAATCTTTGTTATACATATAGTAAAAACTATTATTAAAAATATACTTTTATTTATGACTAAATCATTATTAACTTTAATTTATTACATAATCAAATTTTATGTATTTATCTGGTATTCTATCAAAACATACTGCAAACGCATTGTCTGTCATTAAATTTTGGTGATAATTGTACTTCTGAAAACAAACGACAATATTGTCTATATGCTATCTGGGCCAATGGCTAATTAATCCAAATGAGATCTAGTCCATACACGATGTAGTCTTATTGAGATTTAGTCCTATAGCGAACTAGTCATATTTACTATCTAGTCTTATCGAGAAGTAGTCCTAAAGCTTCTAACCTATTTTAAGATATGGTTTTGTAGCGGTAAATGTACCAAATTTCAAATGAGCTGATGATTTTTAGAGCAAAGGTCAAAGGCAAAGGATAACTACCCTTTTTTTTCTTTTATTACGTGTGGTATCTCCCACGGGCTTCACTCCACTGGGTGGGTGTGTCGGAATCGGACCGGTTAAAACCACACGGTGTCCTCCATAAATGTCCATTGCCGGGCACCCCGATTACGGGTAGACTTTGGCCGCCACTGCGGCCTCGCCTATGGGGTCGAGTTTTATTCTGCGACGGTGAGTTGGCAGGCGTGTGTAGGACACACACAACACGCCTCCATCTTAGCCTGCTTCTGTAAGAACAGCGAGTCGGCCAACTGCCGTCTCCAGGCCCCGAGACGAGTCTGCGGATAACTACCCTAGTGTAACTTTGTGTTGCGATTTCCTGAGTCGTGTTCATCAGTTCAAATACTTAGGACATGTGGTAACGGACACTATGAAGGACGATCTAGATATAGAGAGGGAACGAAGAGCGTTGGCAGTCAGATGTAACATGGTGGTTCGAAGGTTTGCACGCTGTACTGGTCCAGTTAAAATAACATTGTTCAAATATGTAGCCTTTGAACCAACTGCACTCAGAGGGCCGTCAATGTTTTTTTTTTTTTTTTTTTTATACCACTCAGGTGGAAGCCAAGCTCACGGCCCACCTGATGGGAAGCGGTCACCGTGGCCTATGGACGTGTGCAACACCAGGGGCGTCACACTCGCGCTGCCGACCCTAAAAAAAAAGAAATTGCAAAGCAGGAATAGCCTTTAGTCTTCCGGGAAGACCAAAGGCTACTCCCGCCTCTCCCTTCTTTTTAGTTTTTGTGCTGTCAGAAGGAAGACTCTTCCCTCTGACAGCACAAAAACTCTCAGTGAGCTCTGGCTACCCTACTCACCGACGGGAATACAACACGAGGTTATTATGATCGCGGTATTCTGTAGGGCGGAGGTACTTCCCCAGTCGGACTGCTCAGTTAGACGGGAATACCGTCATGTCCTACCTCTCTTATTCATGCTCTTCGCGTTCAGTACAACAATGTGTTCAGGATGCTGCTGGGGTTGCCGCGCTTCTGAAGCGCGTCCGGCGGACGCACGCACCGGCGGTTTCGCAGGATCAGACGCAAACTCACTGCGTCTCTGCCGCAAAGAGTGCGCGCCAGCACCAACAACCTCCTGAAGCTTATTGCTAATAAACTAGATTTTCCCATTGTGAACTACCTAAGCCAATTACATATGCACTAACATAGCTATTAGTTACTTATTGTTACTAACAAAATATTGATGGATTCTGAAATCAATAAATTATCATAAACAGCAAATTAGCGTACGCCTCTTCACATCTTCAGGTATATGCCTATTTCAGAAACAGTTGCAGGCAGCTGAACAACTTCCTTACTGTAAATACTTGCTAATGTAAATACTAATATAGCCTTAATCTAATATATAAAATTCTCGTGTCGCGGTGTTTGTAGTTGAACTCTTTCAAACGGCTTGACCGATTCTCATGAAATTTTGTGTGCATGTTGGGTAGGTCTGAGAATCGGACATCTATTTTTCATCCCCGTAAATGTTAAGGGAGTCTAACCCTATATTTTTTTTAATTTTTTTTTTTTGTTTGATACAGCATTAGAAAATACATACAACCCTGAATTTTCAAGCCTCTTTTTTCCATCGCGATTTTTTATATTTTTATTTTTAATAATTTCCTTCAATGATGATTATTTTCTCAATTCAATTTGATCTTCCGCCTTCGCCGGTCGATAACCGATCAACTATCAATCGATCAGTTATCCCCGCTAGATGTCTACCGCTGTCACCTCTCATCCAGCAAACATCACGGAGTAGGGATGAGATCCAGTGCAATAATTATTTATTCACAATTTATCCATAACTGATAAAGACAGTTTTAACTATTAGTTAATTAACTGATGTCGTGTAAATGAACACGTGTTGTGATCTCCCGCCAACAACATCCATTACTGTACCTGTATATATTGTACTTAACGTTTTTTGGAAATAATTTTAATTCAAAACGAAAATTTAAGTAAAAATATGAATAATTATGTTTAATGTTTAGATAGCTATCGAGAATTGTAATTTTTTTTTTATATTTAGGACACGTCAATTTGACTTCACCTCGCCTGATGGTAAGCTGAAGATAAAGTCTCAGGAAAGAGGGTCACCATTACATACACGTACCATGTTAACAATGGTGGCACTCAGCTTGACGGCCTCATCAGAAGAGGATTGTCGTCGCAGCTGCGCGTGACACCCACCGGTCCCACTAGTGCTGCGACCACAATCCCCCTGCCCGGCTATGCACTTGCTGACCCCTAAACGCAATCAAACCGAAATTTGATTACTATTCAGACGCCGGGGTGTAAGGTTACCCATAGAGCATTTCCCTCGCACCCCGACTGACCCTGGGCTATCTCCGGTTTCGAGATGGCCCTATCGGGTTTGGAAACTACGGTGTCCCCGTCTTGCCCCGGTTTGGGGGAGGGGCGCTAGTCGCCCCACCGTCCCGGCCTGCTTCTACTGGGGTGACAGGTGGCCTCACCTGCCACCCCCAGGCCTGCGCTCATGGAGGACGGAGGTCGTTAAGCGACCTCCGGCGCCTGATTCGCCTTCGACGCGCGGCGAGCATGTTCCGGGCTCGGCGGGCCGGGAGAGTTCTAAACCTCTCCCGGGCGCGTTCCGCCATCTCCTTCGCGAGTGATGCTTTTGTTTAAAATGCAACTTTGAAACCAAAGACGCTTCGCTCGCCTTCGGCTCGCTACACTTAATAATAGTATAAAGAGAGAAGGCGATTTCTTTTGAGTGTGTTTATATATTTGCGGTAATTATCGGAAACAGCACTTAGTGAAAAAATTCTTTCATCATTTGATTGGCACATTATCCCCGATGAATATAGGCTGCATATGTGTAAGTTACGAAGGCTCGAGTTAAAAAAAAAACTAAAGCGAAGTGAGGGCAGTATGCTAGTATGTAATTATTATAATTTTGTATAGGTACTACGAACCGCCCGACATAACCACCCCCGCTGGTCGGCGGAAGGGGGGGGGGGTTCCGAGGGGATTTCCGCACGAAAAAAAAAGGTAGGTACTACGAACCGCTGCTTTTTTTCCAGCCTACTTATACGCTGTTACGGTGGTAGAGCACTGCTTTTTTGGGTTCCGTACCTGTTTTTTCGTGCGGAAATCCCGTCTGATTCCCCCCCGCCGACCAGACGCCGGGGTGTAAGCGGCTCATGAGGGATTCTCCATGCACTGAATTAGGGCGATTACCGGTTGTGAGATGCGCCCTTCGGGTTTGGGAACCATGGTGTCCACAACTTGCCCCGGAAAGGGGGGGGGGAGAGGGCGCTAATCGCCTCGTCGCACCGGTCTGCTTCTGCTGGGGTGACAGGCGGGGGGTTCCCTACCTCAAAGTGTATGTAAAAAAAGGATCCTTTATAAGATCACTCAAATCCGTCTGTCTGTCCGTGTGTCACCACCGATTTTTTCGAATATGGATGGATCTAGAAAGTTGAAATTTATACCAGTTATTGAGGTCTACAGTCCCTATTAAATATATAAAAATCAAGGTCCTGAGTCAACACGATAAAGTGTACAGGCAAATTTAGATTTTCGTGAAAACTCAAAAGTACGAAAATTTTACATTATTTATCACAATTTATTTTTTTATTTTTAGGAATTTTCCCTTTATTTATGCTGTAACACCTTAATTTTAACGAAAATTTTACGTGAAAAGGAAGTACCCTATTCTAGGGGTAGTATAGTAGGTTCTGTTTGTTACGACAATGAATATTTTACCTAGATATTTATAGTACCTCATTCACTAAGTAAACTTGCTTACAAAATTTACTTTTAGATGAATTTCTGAATATAGCTTAAAATTGTTTTGATCTCGGAATATTTATTTACTCTACTTAATTAAGCTAAAAGCAACTACTTTGGCATTTGTATACGGTTCAGTAAATATCTGTATTTCTGCTCAATGTATTTACCAGAAACAATATTGTAGACCTAAACTAAATTATTTATATTAACTTGAAACTGGAAGGTTCAAAATATTTATAATTGTTATTTACTTTACTTAATTTTATATTACTGGTGGTAGAAATTTGATGACACAAATTTTTCACAAAATTCGGCCGGGTGGGTACCACCGTGCACGATTGCGAAAAACCCTCCATAGTCATCCAATTTCGGTTTGATTGCGTTCAGGGGTCAGCAAGTGCATAGCCGGGCAGGGGGATTGTGGTCGCAGCACTATTGGGACCTGTTGGTGTCACGCGGTGCTGCGACGACAATCCTCTTCTGATGAGGCCGTCAAGGTGAGTGCCACCATTGTTAACATGGTACGTGTATATAATGGCGACCCTCTTTCCTGAGACTTTACTTTCAGCTTACCATCAGGCGAGGAAAAGTCAAATTGTATTCAAAAATTGTATAAGGCCGTTCTTCATCCGACAGTATAACATAATAAATGTTACTGTTGACTTGACCAATTCCTACGTGACACTCCCATGGTTCGCGCGGGATGAGGAGGTGTGCACTTGCAAGGAAAGGGGGGTGGTGAAACGTTCGCGCGGGACGTGGTAACCTGCTCCTGCCTAACGTCCCACTCCGCGCGAACCATGAGAGTGTCACGCATGAATAGCGGCAAAGGCCGTCAAGCCTTTGTGGGGTAGCGGCAGTGCATTAGGGAATGCGGGTTCGATTTTCGCTCAGTGCAAATATTTGTATGCATTAATATGTATACTTGCATTGGTCTGGGTGTTTCTATGTATAATATGTATGTATTTACAAAAAAGAAGTATATAAGTATGATTACGCATTCTGAAATCCATAACACAAGCTAGTTAAACTATGCTTACTTTCTGACTAGAAAGCGATGTGTAGAATGTCGTAGAATATTTAAAAAAATATATTAAAAAGAAAAGCCGCGGTAGCCTAGTGGTATGGGTAATGGACTGCTGAGACGAGGTCTCGGGTTCGTTCCCAGGTTTTACCATGACACACACCAATGACTTTTCGATGCGTTTCGAAGTTATGTGTATTTATCGCAGGCTTATAAGGCTCGCCACCTATTACATTGGGACCTAAACATAAACTGGCGAAATGTGGGTGCTAGCACCTCTGCCTACCCCTTCGGGGATATAGGCGTGAGTTTATGGTATGTTATGTTATTAAAAAGAAAGATCATTGTCTTGTCCGTCTGTGAATCTGTCCGTATCTCTGGCCGTGTGTCACCACCGATTTTCTCAGGAATGGTTGGACCTAGCAAGTTGAAAACTATAGCAGATACTGAGGTGTATAGTCCTTATTACATGAATAAATTCAAGGTCCTGAGTCAACACAATAAAAAATACGGGCAATTTTAGATTTTTGTGAAAACTTGTAAGTACCAAAATCCACCTTAATGTTCAACTTTTTCATTTTCAGAATTTTCCCTTTACTTTTGCTGCAAATCATAAACCAATAAAAATGATGTCAATTTAATTATGGCGGTATAATGGGTCGGTACGGAACCCTCGGCGCACGAGTTCGACTCGCATTTGACCGGGTTTTTTTTTAATGTGTATTTTTATAATAATTTTCGGTGTTAAAACTTTTCCCTTTACTTGTGCTTCATGCTTCTTGATAAATGTTGTGATTCAACGCCAACAGAAAGTATTATTAACTAGTAAAAGTTTTGATTTCCTTGCATATCATTTTTTTTAAGAGTATTGATAACTGCATGCAGTTTTTTTTTTTTTATATTTGACTTCACCTCGCCTGATGGTAAGCTGAAGGTAAAGTCTCAGGAAAGAGGGTCACCATTCTTTCTTTTTTTTTTAAAAAGAGGGTCACCATTACATACACGTACCATGTTAACAATGGTGGCACTCAGCTTGACGGCCTTATCAGAAGAGGATTGTCGTCTCAGCACCGCGTGACACCGGTGGGTGTCCCACTAGTGCTGCGACCACAATCCCCCTGCCCGGCTATGCACTTGCTGAACCCTGAACGCAATCAAACCGAAATTGGATTACTATGGAGGGCTTTTCGCAATCGTGCACGGTGGTTTAGGGGCTCAAGGATGGGTGATGCGCAATACATGACATTCAGCCAAATGTCACATAGCCTAGCCCCATCAACTCCACTCCCACCTGCACGCTGGTGAGCCCTGCACCAAACAGACGGGAGATCGGGGGTCCGGAACTTTCATCTTCGGATTACCACCAGGAAGTGAGTCAACCTGGCGGTGTGGTGGCTGAAGGGTGCAGTTACACAACAACATAAATACTAACCAATAAACACTAGAATCACACAGATCACTACTAAACACATAAGCTGACCAGCAGCCCACAACAATCAAGTGTAGGACCACACACAACACGACAAGCCCAACAGCCGACTCCTACGCGAGGCCGTGCCCCCGCTGCGCCATCCGCGCAGCGGGGGCACGGCCTCTAAAATTCCGTGCGTAGTCGAACGCCGTAGGTATTACTAAGGAGTCCTGGGGGGTTGAGCCAAATGCACCCGGGTCAGATGGTCGCAGGAGGCAACACGCCCTCTTTGGCCCGGTGTTGTACCACAAACGGTGCCCGCGGCCTAGCCAGCTTCGGGTAATACGGAAAACGCATCGGCCGTCATAGGCTGATAGCGGGCGAGGGTTCTGGGCAGACGGGTAAGCAGAGGGCGGTGCACGGAGGACGGGAAAGCGACCTGGTTTTCCCGAACCGGGGATGGCACCCGCCTCTCTTTGCGCCTCACCGTCGCGTCTTGCTCCCTGCTTGCGTAGCAGCTGGCACCTGTAGGTCCCCGGACAGTACATCCGGACAGGAGCCAGTCGGAGCCCTACACCCTGGCGGTAGGCCCTGGCGTTCCTCGGGCTTTTGTCTATCACCGAGGACGTCCCCACCGTTGCGGGCTCCCTGGAGGGTGGGGCGCCGCTGGGGTTGAGTACACATATCCAAACAAAACATGGAACATAGGGACAAACAGACACTACAAACACAACACACACCAAACCCACACTCACCACACACCACACACACTAACACACAGACAGCACACGGGTCAGGATCAAGCAACAACACAATCCCACTAGTACCTAGTGGCCTGACACCCGCGACACCGGCACCCGGTAGGTTGCTTACAACCTCCTGGCAGCTGGTGACTCGCAAGAGACACCAAATTAACAGCGCTCTACAGGAAGCGAGCAGCCTCACTCCTGAAGAGCGTAAGAGGGCGAAGATCGAGCGGAAGAGGCAGGCTCGAAAACTTCGCCAAAAAGAAAAACGGGCCAGCGCAAGGAGTGACGGTGCTGCCCCCCCACCCAAGGCGAAACTGGACGTGACAAGCGGTGAGGTCCTGGCTCCCAACACGGGGGTGGGACCAATACCCGTGAGTGCGGAAAGCGTAGCCAAGGGGGGGGGAGCTGTCGCCGCCACGACGGAAGCTGAGCCCAAAGCTGGTATCTCGCGGCAAACCGAACCCGGCGGACTGACATCCAAGGCGAAAGCTGAGGAAAGACGTCAACCGGCGGAGGCAGCCAAGAGGGAAGGCAAAATAACCAGGGCAGAGCGTGCGGTACATGCCGCTGGCGCCACCGCCCCCAGGACACATGAGGCGCCTGGGGGCGGGGACGGCAGGGGTGGGGGTCCCGCAGGCCCAGCCCTACCTAACAAGAGGGGACTAGACGCGGGCCATTCCACAAGGCCGCAGGGGAGGTCCAGAAAGACGAAACGAAATCGTCTGGACGACACCATATCCCCGAGAGGTGACACCAAGCGCGTCAAGGTCGTAACCTCGCAAGTTAGCGGACCAGGAACGTCGTACGCAGATGCAACCAAAGCGGAGCTGCGTATGGCGATCCGACTGACACCTGCGGGGTTTTTAACCCCGGATCAGGCCAGACTGGTCGAGAGGCAAATCCTTACCCGTATGGACAACATACTGGTACAGGCTCTCGACCAGAAGACAGTGATCCCCTTCCTCCCTGCCTTCAAAGGCAGGCCACTCTACGGGGACGGAGTCCTCAAACTCTGGTGCGAGGACAAGGAATCCGTGGCGTGGCTAAGGGAAGCAGCGGGATTACTAGAATCCCCTTTACCAGGCACCACACTGGAAGCAGTGAGGGCATGCGACCTGGTAACAAGGACGAAATGCGGGATTCTTCTCGAAAACGAGTTCCCGACCGACGTCCGACTGGTCCAGGCCAGACTCATGGCGCAGAATCGTGGCCTTAGCACTGAGGACTGGATCCTATATGATCTGGATCGTCAGGCTAGGGGCACGTTTCTAACGCTGGGGGTCCCAAAGCCGCAACTCGACCAGCTCAAGGAGAAAGGTCGGGCACTGCATTACGGGACGGGGCAATGCTACCTCCTCGTCCTGGAAAAGGAAAGTCCACGGCCACCAACGGAGGAGCGAACGCACATTGACCAGGTAGCTACTCCAGGAGGTGGTATGGACACGGGGGAAACCGAGGCAGACCCCACTGTAACCGCCTCGACAATAACACCGAGCTCCAATATGGACCAGGGCTACCACATGAGGGACCCTGACCCAGAGATAGTTAGCTCGGACGAGGACTTGGTGAGTAGCATACAGCATCTTCTCTCACCAAAGTCCGATAGCCTATAGGGCTATACAAACTAACCTCCAGCACAAACAAATCGCAACGGCTACCCTCCGAAGAGTGTTGGAGGTTAACCAGGAGACCATCGCCCTAATCCAGGAGCCGTGGATTAGGGGACACACTATATGTGGTCTCAACAACATCGGAGGTAATATATTTTTCAATAACACTGTCCGTAACCCTCGCACATGCATATACTTACCATGTAATTTAAATGCTACTTTACTCGATCAGTTTAGCACAAGAGACCTGACAGCTATAAGACTAGATCCACAAACCACCAGGAACTCTGGGACGACCGTAACCACAGTACTAGCCTCGGCGTATTTCCCGGGCGAGGAATCCATTCCTCCGAAAGAGCTGGCCGACCTGGTACAATACTGCGAGACAGCTGCCTTAGAACTCATCGTGTCAGCAGATGTAAACGCACACCACACCCTATGGGGCAGCGAATCATGTAACAATAGAGGTAAGGATCTTGCATCATATCTTTTTACCACTAATTTAAATATTCTAAACAGGGGAACGCAGCCAACCTTTGTGACCTCACGTAGTCAAACCTTAATAGACATAACTCTAGCAACGACGGGGGCAATGGAGATGATCACCGACTGGCGAGTCTCCGATGAACCATCCTTCGCTGACCACAGGCGAATATGCTACAATATAACAGCAACTGCGAAACAGATAATTCCGTACAGAAACCCAAGGAAAACCAACATAGACAAATACACGACCGAGCTGGAAGTACTTTTGTCTAACGTAACTACAAAAGATATGCGTAGACACAGGGCAAACATTGACGACAATGTGGACCTACTAACAAAAAGCATAATCACAAGCTACGAGAAGGCATGCGAGCCTATCACGCCTCACCCGAACCGTGACCGCAAGGGGTCCTGGTGGGGCCCGGAGCTAGACAGGCTGAAACATAGGATGAGGAAACTCTTCAACAGGGCCATGAACACTAGGTGCGAACTAGACTGGGCAGAATACAAGCAAGCCCAGAAAATATACAAAAAACGAATAAGATTCCGCAAGAGCGAGTCCTGGCAAAGATTCTGCTCAAGCATGGAAACCTGTAGTGCAGCAAACAGAGTGCGGAAAATTATAACGAACAGCGTAACTAGAACAATAGGATCACTGAAAAGGAGTGACAACACCTATACCAACACAGATAAAGAAACCTGTGAAGTACTACTGGAAGCACACTTTCCAGAGTGCACCCTGACGGACGACACCGCCTGGGAAGACCACACAGAAGAGACCACAACAGAACAAGACTGGAACACAGCCCACAAAATCATATCAAATGATAAGACTAGATGGGCCATAGCCAGTTTCTTACCCTATAAAGCAGCTGGCCTAGATGGAATATTCCCCGCACTGTTACAATGGGGGGGGAAGCTAATAAACTCCCAACTAACGGAAGTATTTACCGCATGTATAGCACACAGATACATGCCCAAACAATGGAGAGAGGTAAAAGTGATCTTCCTGCCGAAACCGGGGAGAACAGACTACACAGATCCAAAAGCGTACAGACCCATCAGTCTGACATCCTTCATGCAGAAAACGCTGGAGAGGATGTGCGATAGACATATAGGAGACACCCACTTGCGAAGCAAACCATTACATCGGAATCAACATGCCTATAGTACGGGTAAGTCTACAGATTCCGCACTACACAGCGTAGTCACCGTAATCGAAAGATCCTTATCCACGAAGGAACAGACCCTAGGGGTGTTCATTGACATAGAAGGCGCTTTCGACAAGACGAGCTTCAGGAGCATAAGCAATGCTTTGACCAAATATGGGGTGGAAACAACGCTATGCGAATGGATACACAACATGCTCAAACAAAGGGCCATACGATTCACAGTGAACACTACGACACGTGCAAGAGTAGCCAAAGGCTGTCCACAAGGAGGGGTGATGTCACCTCTCCTTTGGAACGTGGTGGTGGATGACCTGATAAGACGGCTGAACAACAGATACTTCCCAACGATAGGGTATGCGGACGACATAACCATTCTAGTTAGTGGGAAGTTTGAGAACACCCTATGCCTTCTAATGCAAAACGCCCTAAAAATAGTGGAAGGGTGGTGCACAGAACACCAACTGTCTGTGAACCCTAAGAAAACCGAAATGGTACTGTTCACGAACAAAAGGAAACTAATAAACCTGAGACCACCAAAATTATTTGGCACAACACTACAGTTCGCAACTGAGGTCAAGTATCTAGGATTGACACTAGACAGCAAACTAAAATGGGACAGACACATGGAACAAAAGACAAACAAAGCCTGTATTACCATGTGGCAATGTAAACGCATGCTGGGGAAGAGATGGGGCATACAACCTAGAATTATGCTCTGGCTTTATAAAACGGTAATCAGACCAACAATAACATACGGTTGCATAGCATGGTGGCAAAGAACAAAGTTGATTACCGCACAAAACCAGCTACAATGTCTACAAAGAATGGCATGCTTGGCCACCACAGGCTGCATGTCCACAACGCCTACAGCCGCCCTTGAAGTGATGCTGGACCTCCCACCACTCCACCTATTCATACAGCAAGAGGCAGCCATTAAAGCCATTAGATTGAATAAACTCTCCCTATGGACACACGACACGAGGGTGCCGCACACCAATGCGGTGGAAGAGGCCAAAAACGACCAACCACTCCTAATGGCCCCCTGCGACACTATACCAAAACAATTCGTCTTTGACAAACGGTACAGAATAGAACTTAAGGAAAAAAGAATAGATTCATCCGGCACAAAGGAGGTGAGGATATACACGGACGGATCTAAAACGAAAACAGGGACAGGTGCGGGCACCTATTCCGCTGACTTAAATATTAATATATCAACAGCACTGGGCATGCACAACACAATTTTCCAAGCGGAATGCGTTGGTATAATCCAGGCCGCAGACGCGGTGTCTGCAAGAAAGATAGAGAATCAAGGCATTCGAATCCTAACGGACAGCACTGCAGTACTACACGCTCTACGCAGCAACACAATAAAATCAGGACTAGTCCTGGAGTGCCACAAGAAAATGGAGGGTATATGTGAGTCAAACGAGATTACACTCCAATGGATCAAAGGACACAGCGGTTCCCTAGGCAACGACGCGGCCGATGAACTGGCCAGAAGGGGAGCCGAAATAGAGACCTACAGGGTGGAACCCGTAATACCAATATCGGCAAACCAGCAAAGATGCTGGTTGAGACACAGAACAAGGAAACTACACGCCGAAATGTGGGCGAAGACGAAGGAATGTCGCCAATCGAGAGAGGCAATGCCATCTCTAGACAGACGACTCTCTAAAAAACTGCTGCGCTTAAATAGGGCGGACCTACGGTTTGTAGTAGGGACCATAACAGGGCACAGTAATCTTAACAAACATTTGTATGTTATAGGTCTAACGGACAGTCCATTGTGCCGGGCGTGCATGAGGACTGACGAAACACCGGCCCATGTTGTTATGAACTGCAGCGAGGTCGCGGAACAACGGGCACAACACCTGGGAACACCAAGCACACTGCGAGAGGCCTGCAGCAGACCCGGCAGCCTGGCCGCTTTTTGGAAGGAGCTTGGATGGTTGGAGTAGGGCAGTGGATACACTAACCACATCACGCAAAAAGGCCCAACTATAAGGGACCACATGCGGAAAATGAGCCCGCGTAAAGAAGAAGAAGAAAGAAGACGGTGGTACCTACCCGGCCGAATTTTGTGACAAATTTGTGTCATCAAACTTCTACCACCAGTACCAATACTCTTAAAAAAGTAGTAATAATATACTACATAACATAACTTAACACATAACATAACTTCACGCCTGTATCCCCGAAGTGGTACGCAGAGTAGTATTACACACCCACGATTCGCCAGTTATGTTAGGGTCCCAATGTAATAGGGGGCGAGCCTATTGCCATCTACCGGGCACATTATTAAGCGAGCGATAATTAACATTTATTAATGCACACATAACTACGAAAAGTCAGAGGTGTGTACCCGGGGCGACTGGGGATCGAACTCGAGACCTCGTCTCAGCAGTCCGTTACGTACGCCACTAGGCTATCGCCGCTTCATTTGGATATTACACTTCATTTGGAAATTAGAAAACCGTTGCGGAGTTGTATAAAATTTCTTGCTAACTTTCGTAATCCAATCCTACTGCTTGCCTAGGTTATTTGCAACTGAGTACTCACCACACCAGCTATGTAAATTTATGCAAATCTATCCTAACAGTCCAGAGGCGATGTTCAAGAATTTTCGTTATGCGCACTGAATTTTAATTAATTCGAGAACTTGGCAATTGAGCTGTCACTCAATAATAATTGTTAAATATTATTACTTTTGATATCCTATTAAATGTGAAGTTAAAGTATAAAACACCAGTCAAGTGGATCGGATTCGTATATGAAGGTTTCCGTGTATTGTGTGTACGTGTGATTTCTTACACTACTGAAGTTTTTTTTGGTTGTGACTGCGCTTATTAGGCGAGAGGAAGTAGTATCGACAAACTCTCACATATAACACACTAGCTAATGCCCGCGGCTCTACCCGCACAGCGGTTATTTATCGTTTTTGGTCATATCTCAGGTTATACTTAACCAATTGTAATCAAATGTATTTATGGCAAATTTTAAGTCTGACCTGAACAGAAGAAATCACAAGAAAATCCATTCAGTAGTTTTTGCGTCCATCGCGAACAAACAGATAAACAGACAAGAAATCCAAAAAAAAATATTTTTGTGTTCAGAATCGTTCATATAACGTAACACAAGTTTTTTTTAATATCTCCAATTTACACACCGTCACGAAAAATCGACACCCTTAAACCTTACCCACTTCCAGATGACTTAGAAACTTGATATTTGGCATCAAGACTATCAGGCATATACAACGGCTAATATCAGAAAACTGAAAATTATTGATAACTTATTTGTTATAATCATTAATTTAAAATTATATGTATCAAATAAACAATGACAATGAAAGAGTCGAACATATTCACAAAGGAACATCATGTAATGTATATATTTACTTGTAACGGAACGCTTCCAAATATTTTGACATAATGGCCGTTCCGTCCCGACTAAGGTTACTGCTTTTTATTTATTCAAATTTCATAAATGTTTCTCTCAAGAAGTACAAGTTAATATTGTCGGAAGTTAACGCGAATATCACACATTAAAATGAAACTATTTTTAACGAATTCTATCGCAATTTATTTGATGTTATATTATTATTTGCATTGGACCCGACGTTTCAGTTGCTTTTCAGCAGTCATGGTCACGGGAAGACGTGACCATAACTGCACGTACGCACGTAAGAAGTATAACTTCTTACGTGCGTACATAAGTACACACATACTTTTTTATTATATCCTGTGGTTATGACTGTATCATAACAATAACAGCCACTGCCTACAACCAATCTTATATATTAATTCATAATGGAGCAGAAAAAGGAAAAATACCAGTTATCAGTTTACTATTGTGTGTAATGGCGTATCATGTTATGCGATGTCATGTCGCGTCGCTGCCCTTGCGCGCCTGTATCAACTGAGAAGGATAATATTTTATGCCGATTATGGATACATTCTTGATAATTTAATGCATGGGAAAAATGGCGTGAGGTGACTGTTGTCATATGTGACCCCAAAATACTGGTTTATAAGCCACTTCGGCTCCCCTCCGGCGCAGGCCTTGCTGCCAACCTTGTGGTCTGCCGGCTTGCCTGTGGTGATCGACACACGTGCCGGCCTTATGACTGGCAATGGCACCTTTGCGCTGGACGATACGGGGTGGGTTATTTATTGTGGTGATCTAATCACGGGATTAATTTATTGTTGTATTTGTACCTATTTATATTAATGGAATTTAAAAATGTAATTTATATATTTAGCTGATGAAATATATAAATAAATTAGTAAAAGTTATTACAATATTTTGGTAATAAGACGAATGACAAATGTTTCATTGAATAGGCTCCGAAAGTACTGGACCGATTTCAAAAATTCTTTCACCGTTAGGTCGATAGATAGAAAGAATAGTAGTTTATGCAACTGTCATATAAGAAGGGGTATTAAAACACGAGAGTCTGTTTATCGCAATAATAGGTTGACTCGAGTGTTTTAATACCTAAGTTATATGCAGTTTCATACACTATACACTACTTCATCTTCACTCATAGGAAAAATTGAAATTAAACAAAGTAAGTAGGTTACAAGGAAGTAATTTAGCGTGCGCCATTTTTTTCACAGTTCGAAATGCGCATAATTATGCGTGCGTCTTTTTTTTCCATATTCAGCCTAAAACCTTAGACTAGTATAAGGAATAAAAAAAGATAGCGGTGCTATAATGAATTTTATGATACAGTTGGTACTATAACAAGTTTTATTTTTAATTTTATGTATATGCGTTTATAAAGTGCGTATGTATAGAATCGTCTTTGAATTCGTAATTCGAATTTTTCGATTTGAGTGTAGATACAATTCTTTATTGTACACCAACATCATTACGGATACAAATTTGGAACATATAAAGTTAAATGCACAGCAGGCGGCCTTATCACTAAAAGTGATCTCTTCCAGGCAACCTTAGGATGGACAGGAATGAAGAATTTTATTATGATTTAGTTCCTTTATTAAACTTTACATACGTATAAATTCTATTTTTAAATACATCCTATTTAAAAAAAACAAATATAGTTAATAATATAAATACTGTTGCCCACCGGCATCGGGTACAGGGACCAAGCTACCGGTGGTTAGGGCTCCAGAGAAAGGAATCTCCTCATAATACGTGCCGTGTCGAGAAGCACTGCCTTCTGCACCAAACCCTTGACCCAACTGCCTAACGCTAGCCTCTTGAGATGTTGATCGGGGCTCTTGGCAATCAGTCCGTGGACTGATACAACTATCGGAACAATAATTGCCGAATCCACATTCCACATGTCGACAACCTGCGTAACATAGGCTACTTTTTATCCCAATATTCCCACGGGATCAGGATTTACGGGTGAAATCACGCGGACATGTTAGTTTTCGTTTATAAACTAGTACCTTTTTTTTTTCGTGCGGAAATCCCTTCGGATACCCCCCCGCCGGCCAGCGAGGACGGTTATGTCGGGGTTGAACCGACTAAAACCGATCGTCTCAGGTCTTCAGACGCCGGGGTCTATATAAGATTGCCCATAAGAGCATATCCCTCGCACCCCGACTATAAACTAGTACTTTTTTTTTTTTTTCGTGCGGAAATCCCTTCGGATGTCGGGCTTGCACCGACTAAAACCGCACGCCGTCTCGGGTCTTAAGACGCCGGGGTGTAAGATTACCCATAGAGCATATCCCTCGCACCCCGACTGACCCTGGGCCATCTCCGGTTTCGAGATGGCCCCCTTACTTGCTCTCCACTGTGCCATCTGCTAATCAGAGGGACACGTGGAAAGGTTCCGAACAGCCCTCAACAGGGCCGTCCTCGCCTCGGTCGGAGTTGGCCGTAGGCGGCAGCGTCTCTCCCACCCTAGGAGAGAGGCGCTGCCGTCTCCGTTGCCCAGGGTGCACCGCGTGGAGGTCCCCAACCAAGCACCCCATATAAAGTAGTACCTACTTGTTAGTTTTCAACAAGTTTTGTTATCTATTGTACCTTTTCAAGTTAAGTACCAGCTGTCATGACCGCTTTGGCGTGTGTTTTAAAATGGGTTTAAAGCCATACACAGACACGTAACATGCCCGCCCTTGTGTATATTTGTACATAGAGAAGGCCACAAAGAGAACAATGCTTTGCAGATCCTTTAAACTGTCAGTTTTCGAGACAACCTGATGTCAGGTTGATTTTGTCTTTGCGAATTTTTATTCGTAATGCTGCGGGCTAGGACAATACTGTCAGGTTTGTGTCCGCAATTCGGTTTCTCTTGTTAATGTTGTGTAATTTTTTTAACGGCTAATGAAATGTGGGATGGCTAAAATATTTTTTTTTATACCTCTCAGGTGGCTGACAAGCATATTTTTTTTAGATATTTTTCTTTTGTTTCAAATACATATTTTGTCTATACCAAGTCATCTCACTGTGACGGTCCCACCCATCGAGATTGCATTGGCGGTCAGAGGATGGGGGCTTGCTGTTCAGAACGGCTTCAGATGTTGCAGATTAACATTAAAATACCCTTCTCACTACTCGTACATTGTCGGTCTAAAAGTAGAATAAAAGTAAAGGACATGTTCTCTGGGTTCAATATGTAAACTGTAAAAGACTGTAGAAGAGAACAAGGATTGAACTCGCACATTTTTCTAGGCGTAATTGATTAATAATTGATTTAATACGATATAAAAGCGAAAAGCAAACATAGTCGAAAGAAAATAAATAATGAAATAAAATTAGTACATATTAGTAATGAATATAAATAAACTATTTGCAAAACAATTGATTTAATGTGAGGCTACTTTTAACATAGAATCGAATAAATTATGGTTGAAGTGGATTTATTCGTTTAGGCTGATAGTTCCGTTATTAATTTCAAATAGTCGATAGTTGGTAGTAGTTTTGAAACGGATTGTTTTATGGCAACTCGGAAGAGATGACGTGTAGTGGCGTGATTATCGGTGGGGCGAACGAAAATTTGGAAAGGAGGGGGTAGTAGGAGGAAATAAAAGGGGCGTACCGGAGAATATCAGGGAGTTTTTATCGAGAATTCGTCGCGAATTAGAACCTAGCAGAAGCTCTGCCCGTGCAGGCTTGTGACAGTCTTCAAGAATTCATCGGGAACGAGGAACAAGCGGTGGCCCTGCCTGAGCAGCCTTCGAGCCTGGTAGCTGCGTGTAAGTCTGGTGGTGAGTTATCTTAGTTTTGTTCTTCTTATTCTTAATATGTTGTCTGTATTTGGATTTCATGATTGTTTCCATGATAATTTACTTTTGTGGGTAGAAAATAAAACGAAACGTGAATTTTTTTGTGAGATATATTCATACATGTAGGGTATAAGATGTAACAACTTTACGAAAATCAAGACACCTTTCATTAAGCGTAGTAGCACGCTAAATACAAGCGTACTATTACTGCTTTGGATCGTTGAGTCTGGCGACCCATTCGTAAAGTTGTTTAGCGTAGGAAGTGTAGGGCCTTTACGAAAATCAAGACTCCTTTCATTAGGCGTTTTAGAACGCTAAATATAAGCGTACTATTACTGTCTTGGGTCGAAGAGTCTGGCGACCCATTCGTAAAGTCATTGCTGTCGTTTATCGTCTCTTAAGTTAGAAGTTGAGGGTAGCGCTGCGGCGGAGGTTTAGCTAGTTTTCCCGTAGGAAACACAAGCAATGTGCCTGGTTATGGAGGGATACCTAACGGTGCCAACCAACTCCATATTCCTCTGAATTACAGCTAGGGAACGATAACATTTGAAGCAGGCGGCATTCCGATTTACATGCGGAAAGTATGTTCTGTGTGTTCTTTCATAATCCTTAAAGTTTAGGTCACATGAATAGATTACAAAACAGTTTTATCGCCGTTAACCTATATGTACCTACCTAAGCAATTTGCTACTAACGCTTTCTTTTGATGCTACCTACTTTATTTAAACCTAGATGGCTAGTTTCTATAAGCTTGGGATGTCTATTGTAGACCCTTAACCTATATCTGTGACGGCATTTAATGTGCAAAGTGTGATTAATGGGCCTTATGATTTAACTTATAAAACATTACGTTATACCTAGGTACGCTCTTCGTTATACTCAGCCTGCATACTATACAATACCCTTGTGTATACGGAATAAGTGGTTCTAGGCACGCTCAAGGAGCCTCCCAAGCTCTTCAGTTTGCTTAGGATGAGATTAAGGTTTGATAAATTGAGCTACCTTAATTACGATGGTTATACTGAAATGTAGCCATCTGCTGGATTATCGTTCCTATCAATTAGACCTCACTTTCATTGTAAAGATGAGAAGCTCAAAAGGTACGGAAATTACTTGGGTGAATGATTGTTATCTTATAAAGTAGCTTCATTTAACTCTTGACAATTCCTTGTCCCTATCCATTCCTTGTGAGTGCCTGATTTAATTCGGATATTAAAAACAAATTATCTACAGGATCGATGTTCAATTTGATCTATGTATCCTGTTTGACGGATGTGTGCTCATTTCATTGTAAGCATTGTATTGGGCTAAGCCTTCACAATACATGCCATCATACTTACCTATGTATTATTATGTCCTCTCGGTGATATGCGTGTGTCTTGAAAGCGTTTGGTCGCGGTATCGCTTGACCCTGAAACGTGGACAGTTGCCACATGATCACACAGCCTCGAACACCCACTGGTCACTGTTTGACTCGTCCACTGTGACGATTAGGTTCGACCCTGAGTGGTGACGGTTGGCGTCTTGGTCCTATGATCCGGGAGGGCCTAATCATATATATTACCATGTCTGTTTACAGCTGGTACCCATAACAGCAATGATTTGAGCTATGCATTCGTTAGACTGGATATATTTCCATCTAACCTACTTGTCGAAATTGGGCACTCATTCCCAATTCGGTACTATTTAATTTGTAAAGCACCAAGGTTGTGCATAACTTAGAACTAGTATGCCTTCAGTTTTGGAGAGGATTGGTTGCTCGTTGGGGGCCTGGGGTTGGTGGATGCGGCCTCCCCGGTTCCAGAAATGGAACCGGTCATAGGGTTCCTAATTACCTATCAAAATACCCCATCCTAGCAGTCTCCATATATCAACAGAAGCTTCATTTCATTTGTCCGGCTACTCTGAGATAATCTATTATGTAGGTTATCTCACGGTACCTGATTGTTAACCACATATGTATTTAATCACACATTTTATTCACTTGACCACCATTATTTACTATATCTTTGTCTAAATAACTCAAATTGTATATAAGAAGACTATGTAGGTACATTTCCTTTGAAAGGTCCAGTATAGTGAGGCCACTCTATATTGAGTGTGTTATACCTTCACTTCCATCTAAACTACATGCTTATACTTATATCATACTGTGGAATTAAACTTGCTTGCATGTAAGAAAGCCTTAGAAACTTATCATGTTAATCAGTAAAGGATTAGACGGTATTAAGTGCATATAATGTTCCTACTATTAATTATCTAGAACAATTACTCGCAGACATCTTAAGGTGAAACTTAGTTTTACAAGTAGTTAAGCATTGTTTCACTATTTTATGACTGCCAACAAGTGTTACCAATTATATTCTAACTTGCATATAAGATATTCATATCCATTCCTTTAATTATTCAGTTATTTTTAGGATAATTCTAAATTGATTATATATTTTACCCTTGTTAATACTTATTTCTGTAACTTAGAACAGTCAATAACTATTTATTACCTTTAGCCATGATCTAGCTTCATGCAGGAAAGTCTCAGGCATTCTGTACAATTATCAATGTAGGTCAAGCACATAGGTAATCTTAACTCTAATTTTAATTTCAATTCTCTATATTTACTGAAAACTATTACCTTTTGAATTGAACTGTCTATACCTAGGATCACTTAGGAATGAACTTAATATTCAGAATTTGATATCACTAAGTATCACTGAGGCTAGGTAGCTCCTAAATTCAAAATCTTAATTCATATTAGGTTCAGGGATTCAATGTAGTTGTATAGGAACATTATTTAACTTTATTGCTAGACAGAAAATCGTTATAGGAATTAGATTGTAATCAGTGTTCTCAATACCATGTACTCTGCCTTGTCTCAATGTACCAAATAAAGGACTATGAGTTGCTACAATGCTTAAACACAACGTATAAAGGGTCCCATACTTAGACGATCACAATAAAGCCAAATGTCAATGGTATCTTCCTAAACTTGGAGGATATAATAGTAACGGATACTTCAGTGCCTTCAGCACTGTAGGCAGTTGCTGCACTCAGGTCCAACGTCTCATCAGTGGGCGATTCAAGTTCACATAAAGGATCGTATTGGGGGGAACGTTGCAATTTGGTGCCGTGATGACCAAGATTGTTTGGTTTTGCAAATTGTTGAGGATAAGCGAGTACCTTGGGAACACTATGTCTTTTAATATCGAAGGTGAGAAGTATTTTATATCTAAAATGGGACTAATAATGCTATAGGTAGAGTAGTGTAACCATTTAAAGTATTTAGGGGCGTGCATAACCATATTGCTGTGTAGGAACAATAATACAACACAAACAACACATTATGTATGTCATAAAAGTACATAAATTTACAAGCAAGAGCCTAGGCACAAGTAAATACACAGATACTGATACATACAAATACACATAAGGTCAATTAAAACTTTGAGGAAGAAAACACAATATATAGTAGCTTACTTTTTACACAGTTTATCAAATATATAGATTAATAATAAAATGCCTTAAGCAGAAACCTAAGCCAGAATATATTATTACAAGCTAAATAACTTGTTTTAAACATTCTAAGAATGATGCTATGAATAATAGACTGTTACCATAATTTCAGTGCAGTTTCATTGTTTGGGCATAGTCAGAGTAAGTAAATTTTGGGTTGAAAGTAATATTAAGTAGATGCCTAATATTTAAATTTGCATTAATTTACTAAGTGATGAGTTATAAATAGGTAAACCATAGCCATATATACTGCCTTATGTAATAGTAGTGATATAATAGATTAATTTATTTTACATGTAAGTACATGTACATATGAAATGAAGTCAAATACTAATACATTTGCCCATAGCAGACAAATGTCACATAGTTGCCTGTCAGTATCACAAAATAAACAATCTGTTTTAGGTTGCATCAATCAGTAGAAAATCATAAAATTCATATACACTAGTTTACATTAGATTTGTAATGTATAATGTTAGCGGCAAAAAGTAGATTATTTTGAGTATTTCTAGGGAACTTTCAATGGAAAACTTACTGTACTGTATTCTATTGTGTACCTACTTCCAAGTACAAGTTGTATCTAATTTGAGTTTTGTACCATTCAAATTTTAGTTCACAGCTGTATAAGTTCATTGACTTCTAGTGTTATCCAAATTCTTCTTTGCACATGGAACCTGTCATTTATATTAAAGTGTCCGGTTGTGTGAGAATAATAGATTCCTCTTTTAGAGTCAAGGATAGATTCTTTCAAACGCTGAAACAAAGAAAGATATGATTACTATACTTTAAATTTATAGGAATTTAAACATCTTAAATATGGTTGTTTTATGCATTTATACTGTCCTTTATGAAAGGGTTTACAGTAATTTATATAAGCTAAAACCTGAAATTGAGGTTAAGTACATTATTCACTGGAATCAAAGAGTAGTTCTACTTATATAAGGAATAGGTACATGGTTACAAATATGAATACCTAATAACATAGATACTTACATCTAAACATTTAGTGTTACAAGTACCTTGTGGTTGCATGAACTAATATGGTACAAAAGATGGTGCAAATTATAAAAGTAGGTAGTGAAATAGATAAAAACTTAAATGCATTGCTTACAATATACATAAGTTAATGGTTCGCATACTAAGATGTATTCACTGAACTGACATTGTGATGAGATAGGTTAGGCAGCCGATCAAAATAATACCTCATTCATGGTGCTTGATAGTCGTTGTAATGTTAAACTTTATTCTAATTATAAATTTTATTTTAGTATTTAGGTGTGAGCACTGCTGCCATAGGTTGATGCTTTACATTGTTGCTATACACAATAGTACTAAATAGAATTAACAATAGGTTATGGGATTAAAAGGTTTCATTTAGATAATATTGCTCGTCAAAGAACTTACTTGTTGAAGAAGTTTAGAAGTACCTAGTTGTAACGGCGTTCGCGGACGATGGGTTCTTATTGAAGTATTCAGGGTGATTTCATAATGAAAAAGGCGATGTTGGCTTTGTAAAATTGGCTGATGGAATCAAGAGTCGATAAAGTTTGTTTATATGATTGTGTGAACTGAGTGTTTTGCAGAACGGTGCATGCAGCGGAATATCAAGATAAAATTAAAGTCTTTTAAAATCCCATGAAATATTTAAATAATAGATACATGTAAAATGAAATGTTATTATTATGTAATTAGCGATTTAGGAATTTCTTATAGATTTTGTAGGGATGGTTTAGTTTAAATGTTAACGTAAATAATAAATGATACGAAAACATTGCACAGCAGCGCGTCAGCGGAAGTGCTATGTCGCGATTGTTGAATTGCTATTTATTTAGAAGATGATTCCATATTTAAGAACAAAGTTCTTTCGTAGAAGTAATATACGGAAATAAATTCTGTAATATTTTGGATTCCCCTTTGCCTCGAGAACATAAAATATAGGCAACAAAACTATGTACCTACGATTGGGGAATTGATAGTGACACCATAACAGCTATTAGACAAATCAAAATAATGTGTTTTATATAATTTCAGTAGATATTTGTAAAGCGGCGATATTATAAATAATAATAATATTAATAATAGTATAAAAAGTATATTAGAAGCGTTTATTTAGTGTGTCAAGACTTTAAACATTTACATGATTTGCCATGTAGGAAGTAAACCTAAATTTTAGAAAAATTAGCAGGGTCTGAGATGGTCTATTGGATTGCCCTAAGTAACTAACACACAGGTGGTCAGGGTTCGATCCTCAAAAGGGGAAGCTCTTTTTGTCATTTTAATTATATTTTATTACTATATTCTGCTATGGAGTAGTGGTTAGAATGCCTAGCTATGTCAAATGATCGTAAGTTCAATTCCCAGTAAATCTTTTGTCATTTGATGGTTATTTTGTTCCTGAATTGTATTAATTTCAGCTTGAGCCCATGTCCTTTATTCAAATTTAGTATTTTATCTACTTAAATGTTTATAGTATTTTTACAGTGTAGACTTAAAGGTAGTTCGGGGTATTGTCGCTAGGCGGAACTTGGGTTGCGTACATGACTGAAATTTTTCAGAATGTAACGAGAATCGACTGTCAATAAGATTTCGCTATAATTGATTTAATGCTTGAACTTTTAATAAGTTCACCTGGAACAAACCTTAGTTAATTATTTTGGGACAGTTACATAATATGGTAAATTTACATTTAAATAGACATAGTTTTACAAACTTTACGCAAAAACTGGATCTTTAAAGAAGTTATTATGTGATAATTCTCTTCGACATTATAGTTGGATGCGGTGGGACACTAGATGGCAGGTTATGAGCTCTAATTATCATTAGATATGGTAGTTAAATCTGAAATTTTTGCATCGTATGTATAGAATGTGCTTTTAGTTATTTGTATAAAACGTATAGTTAAATTTTATTAGGTTGGATTCGATAACTGAGATGTATAATTTTAATATTGTAGCTGGATTGGAACCTACTAGCGCCATCTAGCGAAATAACCTAGGGGCGATCAATCCCCGTCAGTTGTTAGTTCATTGAAAGTTGAATAGAGGGCGTGGTTTTATACTCTTATTTTAATTCTAATAGACCTACTAAGTAGATATAAAAAATAAATAAATAGATAATTGGACATATTATGAAGTACTTTGTTTTATTAGTTCTTGGATTTAAAATCGAAACTTACCATCAAGGTTGCGAGAAGAGGTAATTTTTCAAATTCATCACGAAATGGGGCATCAAGGAGTTTATAAAATACTTAAGTACCTAAAAGATAGATTCTATTGGCCAAATATGAATAAAGGGGTAAAAGTTTTGTTAAGAACTTGTCACATTTGCCAATTTTCCAAAAGTGACAACATAAAGTATGTAGGCAAGTGCAAATCTATTGTAACAGAACAAATAGGGGACCTGGTAATGGCCGATTTATATGGGCCACTACCAAAAGGGAGGTTTGGGGCTGCTTATATACTTGTAATACAGGACTCGTTTAGTAAATTTGTTAAATTGTATGATTTGGCGAAGGCTACTTCGCGCGCAGTAATTACTAAATTACGACAGTTTGTCAAAATAATTAAGCCCAAAGTAGTAATGACAGATAATGGCAGTCAATTCTCGTCTGAAAGCTGGAAGCGGGCTTTAGAAGATATGAATATAAAACCTATTTACACTACGGTCCGAAACCCTAGGCCTAATACAACAGAAAGGGTAAACAAAGAATTAGGACGTCTATTTAGGACATATTGCCATAATAACCACAAAGGTTGGGCCACAATACTTGGTAAGATAGAAACTTTGTACAATAATAGTTTTCATGAGAGCACGGGTTTCACTCCTAATGAAATACTGTACGGTACAAGTAACAGCATGTCTTTTGATAATTGTCTACCTCAATTAGAGAAAACTAAAGACATAAATAAAATTAGAACTCAAGTGAGACAAAATTTAAAGGATAACAGTGTTAAACGACAGGTGAAATTCAATAAGTCACATCGTTTAATTGAATTTCAGATAGGGGATTATGTCAAAGTTCGTAAGACTAATAAATCAGAAGCACAGAAGAAGCTTACCAAAAAGTTTCAATTAATGTATGAAGGACCGTATGTAGTTTGTGCAATTCCTTTTGCAAATGTTTACACCTTGATGGACCCTAAGACCAAACAAATTAGAGGTAACTTTAATACAATTCATTTGAGTAAATATTACCAATAGATTAATCACTAATATGATTTAAAATTGAAATATTAGGTCTCATTGAAGGTGTATTTGAAGGTTTTCAGTTATTGGATAGTTAATATTACTACATGAATAATTTAATGTTAATCATAGTTATTAAGATTTAGTCAATGTTAGAACATTATTATTTGTGGTACGAGTGATAGATTTAAGTATGGTTCACTGGTTGATCATTTTAGAATTAGAATGTGTGTAAATTAGGCTATTGAAATTGTGTTGAACAGATACATAATTGAACTAATAAATGTAATTATTCTTTTACGATTTTTTTTTTGTATCATAAGAGGCAATCATTCGAATGAGCACTGAAGCAATGGTGGTGGTATATTAAAATCACGGTGAAACCTGTAGAATCACGAAGAAATGTCATTTGATTTAGATGGTGGTCTATTACCCTGAGGGAGATTCGTGATATGCAGTTATGACTGTAAACCTGGTTGCAGTTTTTTCATATATATATAGTGCGTAAGAAATTAATTCGAACACTATTTTCCTAAATCGGAATTCCAGTTTAACTGACAGTCAATAATAATAATAATAAAAGGGAAATTGTATTTTTGGGATATATTTAAAAATGTGATTTATATGTATTTAAATGAATAAAGGAGATAAAAATAATAATAAATATATGATAATAATCATAAAAAAGGGGAAGAGCAAATAATGAGAATTCTTTTGCTTTATTAGTACTGGTCGGTTGGTAGTGAGCTCGGCAGCGGGAGTTTGCTATGAAAGCGTGTATGATGATTTTTTTGTTGTTATGAGATGTATACTAGTGAATTGTATGAGTGTATGGAATGGGTTCATTAAAATCAGAATGAAGGACCATCCCGATTAGTACTATAATTAAAGCTATGAGATTATGAGACCAGTTGAGATTCAATTGCCTATTCACACCGCGTCACAAATAGATTTTGTGAAGATTATGCAAGGTGTTAGGTTAGAGATGGACTAGAGGTCTAAGCATGCCGTTAATGGGTCTTCACAGAATCTCGACTATACACGTTATGAACATATTGGTTGCACACTCTACATGAATGTTTGAGAACTGGGACGTGTCTTTTGGGTCTGTTTCGGGTGGAGTAAAGGCTATTGGCCCCTTTATTTTCATTGCCCACAAGGTCTGACTATTTTTGGGGAATGGAGTAGTTGGATTATAAGTCGATGTAGAGAACTACAAAATCTTCTATAATCGTCTACTCTGTGCGGCAGCGCTGAATGACTCACAACCATTTTTCCCGCTGAGATTGTCATACTGGCAGGAAATAACGTAGTGTTGTAGTTTTACTTAAGCCTGAACATAGGAGCATGAGATCTGTCCCAGTTCTAAAACACATATATCTACTCACACATATATAGAAATTGAATCTCATTTGGTATTAAACAAACTAGCGTTATGCATACTATAAATAATAAAAACGAATTTTAACCAACCAGCACTATAGGGAGTAGAATTGCGAGGCATGGTTATAGTCCAGTCATTCTGCATGCACCTCAATCGGATTTATGAAGGATTGCTAAGAGTTAGGATAGTAGACGGGCTCGAGATTGATGAAAATCCGAGGTCTAAGCATACCGTTAAGGTACCTTCACATTTCCTCGACTACACAGTTAAGTTAAAATGAGCCACACTACACATGCGCCATTTTTGCGGTGAACACTTTTGGGTTTCGAGCCATGTGGGGTGGACCGTTCGCACTTGCTATGTTTGACGGCTGTTAAGGAATGACTTTATTATTGAAGGGCGGGGTAATACCATTACTCTGAGTCGCTAGGACTGAGCTTGCCTCACAACCAGGCTTTCCTTGCTATAGACTGTCATGTCCTGGCTTGAAGAGATAGTGTTGTGTTGCGGGACCGCTATCAAGCTTGGTATCGAGATGGAGAAGTGGTTTGCCTTGATATGGTTAAACTACACACACACTTAAGGTGTGGGACGACTGGATTCTAACTAAGCAAACAAGGAGAAAATAAAAATACTAATTTAGCTACAGTCGACTTTACACATTCTGTGGTATTTTCATAAGTGAGTGTCTATTCAGGAAGTTGATACGGATTTTAGGGAACTCACAACTCTCTTTATGCGTAGACTTCTATGACGACATTAATTTGTGATTATATTTACTGCAAGCAAATACACTTCCCATGCAGCTGACATATCTTTACGCACACTCTACAAACATAATTGATAAGCATTGTTCTGTGAATCCACAGGACTTTGCAATATCAATACAACTCACCGCATCGAAATTAGTGTGGCTAAATTTGTATTGGAAGATAGTTAGGACCTGCTTTACTTACCTTTACCAACTAACCATTGCCTTCACAATCCATCTCATTTGGTGATCAATAGGAATTACTATCATAATACTTATTTCACTCTAACAAAATTAAGGTATACAATAATTCAATTTTAATATTTTCTTAATAAATTAATTCTTAGGTTTCCATAGTGAATTATTATGGGAAAGATTTACACTACCTTACGATGTATGTAGGCACCCGGCTCTGTCTGATACTAGACTGGTTGTGGTTGTGTTGTATTGTCTGCGGCAATCGTGATGGGTTGTACCCGTTATTATAGGTAAAATATCACTTCGGTGAACTACGTTATATTTTAAGGGGCGATTGTGACGGTCCCACCCATCGAGATTGCATTGGCGGTCAGAGGATGGGGGCTTGCTGTTCAGAACGGCTTCAGATGTTGCAGATTAACATTAAAATACCCTTCTCACTACTCGTACATTGTCGGTCTAAAAGTAGAATAAAAGTAAAGGACATGTTCTCTGGGTTCAATATGTAAACTGTAAAAGACTGTAGAAGAGAACAAGGATTGAACTCGCACATTTTTCTAGGCGTAATTGATTAATAATTGATTTAATACGATATAAAAGCGAAAAGCAAACATAGTCGAAAGAAAATAAATAATGAAATAAAATTAGTACATATTAGTAATGAATATAAATAAACTATTTGCAAAACAATTGATTTAATGTGAGGCTACTTTTAACATAGAATCGAATAAATTATGGTTGAAGTGGATTTATTCGTTTAGGCTGATAGTTCCGTTATTAATTTCAAATAGTCGATAGTTGGTAGTAGTTTTGAAACGGATTGTTTTATGGCAACTCGGAAGAGATGACGTGTAGTGGCGTGATTATCGGTGGGGCGAACGAAAATTTGGAAAGGAGGGGGTAGTAGGAGGAAATAAAAGGGGCGTACCGGAGAATATCAGGGAGTTTTTATCGAGAATTCGTCGCGAATTAGAACCTAGCAGAAGCTCTGCCCGTGCAGGCTTGTGACAGTCTTCAAGAATTCATCGGGAACGAGGAACAAGCGGTGGCCCTGCCTGAGCAGCCTTCGAGCCTGGTAGCTGCGTGTAAGTCTGGTGGTGAGTTATCTTAGTTTTGTTCTTCTTATTCTTAATATGTTGTCTGTATTTGGATTTCATGATTGTTTCCATGATAATTTACTTTTGTGGGTAGAAAATAAAACGAAACGTGAATTTTTTTGTGAGATATATTCATACATGTAGGGTATAAGATGTAACAACTTTACGAAAATCAAGACACCTTTCATTAAGCGTAGTAGCACGCTAAATACAAGCGTACTATTACTGCTTTGGATCGTTGAGTCTGGCGACCCATTCGTAAAGTTGTTTAGCGTAGGAAGTGTAGGGCCTTTACGAAAATCAAGACTCCTTTCATTAGGCGTTTTAGAACGCTAAATATAAGCGTACTATTACTGTCTTGGGTCGAAGAGTCTGGCGACCCATTCGTAAAGTCATTGCTGTCGTTTATCGTCTCTTAAGTTAGAAGTTGAGGGTAGCGCTGCGGCGGAGGTTTAGCTAGTTTTCCCGTAGGAAACACAAGCAATGTGCCTGGTTATGGAGGGATACCTAACGGTGCCAACCAACTCCATATTCCTCTGAATTACAGCTAGGGAACGATAACATTTGAAGCAGGCGGCATTCCGATTTACATGCGGAAAGTATGTTCTGTGTGTTCTTTCATAATCCTTAAAGTTTAGGTCACATGAATAGATTACAAAACAGTTTTATCGCCGTTAACCTATATGTACCTACCTAAGCAATTTGCTACTAACGCTTTCTTTTGATGCTACCTACTTTATTTAAACCTAGATGGCTAGTTTCTATAAGCTTGGGATGTCTATTGTAGACCCTTAACCTATATCTGTGACGGCATTTAATGTGCAAAGTGTGATTAATGGGCCTTATGATTTAACTTATAAAACATTACGTTATACCTAGGTACGCTCTTCGTTATACTCAGCCTGCATACTATACAATACCCTTGTGTATACGGAATAAGTGGTTCTAGGCACGCTCAAGGAGCCTCCCAAGCTCTTCAGTTTGCTTAGGATGAGATTAAGGTTTGATAAATTGAGCTACCTTAATTACGATGGTTATACTGAAATGTAGCCATCTGCTGGATTATCGTTCCTATCAATTAGACCTCACTTTCATTGTAAAGATGAGAAGCTCAAAAGGTACGGAAATTACTTGGGTGAATGATTGTTATCTTATAAAGTAGCTTCATTTAACTCTTGACAATTCCTTGTCCCTATCCATTCCTTGTGAGTGCCTGATTTAATTCGGATATTAAAAACAAATTATCTACAGGATCGATGTTCAATTTGATCTATGTATCCTGTTTGACGGATGTGTGCTCATTTCATTGTAAGCATTGTATTGGGCTAAGCCTTCACAATACATGCCATCATACTTACCTATGTATTATTATGTCCTCTCGGTGATATGCGTGTGTCTTGAAAGCGTTTGGTCGCGGTATCGCTTGACCCTGAAACGTGGACAGTTGCCACATGATCACACAGCCTCGAACACCCACTGGTCACTGTTTGACTCGTCCACTGTGACGATTAGGTTCGACCCTGAGTGGTGACGGTTGGCGTCTTGGTCCTATGATCCGGGAGGGCCTAATCATATATATTACCATGTCTGTTTACAGCTGGTACCCATAACAGCAATGATTTGAGCTATGCATTCGTTAGACTGGATATATTTCCATCTAACCTACTTGTCGAAATTGGGCACTCATTCCCAATTCGGTACTATTTAATTTGTAAAGCACCAAGGTTGTGCATAACTTAGAACTAGAATGCCTTCAGTTTTGGAGAGGATTGGTTGCTCGTTGGGGGCCTGGGGTTGGTGGATGCGGCCTCCCCGGTTCCAGAAATGGAACCGGTCATAGGGTTCCTAATTACCTATCAAAATACCCCATCCTAGCAGTCTCCATATATCAACAGAAGCTTCATTTCATTTGTCCGGCTACTCTGAGATAATCTATTATGTAGGTTATCTCACGGTACCTGATTGTTAACCACATATGTATTTAATCACACATTTTATTCACTTGACCACCATTATTTACTATATCTTTGTCTAAATAACTCAAATTGTATATAAGAAGACTATGTAGGTACATTTCCTTTGAAAGGTCCAGTATAGTGAGGCCACTCTATATTGAGTGTGTTATACCTTCACTTCCATCTAAACTACATGCTTATACTTATATCATACTGTGGAATTAAACTTGCTTGCATGTAAGAAAGCCTTAGAAACTTATCATGTTAATCAGTAAAGGATTAGACGGTATTAAGTGCATATAATGTTCCTACTATTAATTATCTAGAACAATTACTCGCAGACATCTTAAGGTGAAACTTAGTTTTACAAGTAGTTAAGCATTGTTTCACTATTTTATGACTGCCAACAAGTGTTACCAATTATATTCTAACTTGCATATAAGATATTCATATCCATTCCTTTAATTATTCAGTTATTTTTAGGATAATTCTAAATTGATTATATATTTTACCCTTGTTAATACTTATTTCTGTAACTTAGAACAGTCAATAACTATTTATTACCTTTAGCCATGATCTAGCTTCATGCAGGAAAGTCTCAGGCATTCTGTACAATTATCAATGTAGGTCAAGCACATAGGTAATCTTAACTCTAATTTTAATTTCAATTCTCTATATTTACTGAAAACTATTACCTTTTGAATTGAACTGTCTATACCTAGGATCACTTAGGAATGAACTTAATATTCAGAATTTGATATCACTAAGTATCACTGAGGCTAGGTAGCTCCTAAATTCAAAATCTTAATTCATATTAGGTTCAGGGATTCAATGTAGTTGTATAGGAACATTATTTAACTTTATTGCTAGACAGAAAATCGTTATAGGAATTAGATTGTAATCAGTGTTCTCAATACCATGTACTCTGCCTTGTCTCAATGTACCAAATAAAGGACTATGAGTTGCTACAATGCTTAAACACAACGTATAAAGGGTCCCATACTTAGACGATCACAATAAAGCCAAATGTCAATGGTATCTTCCTAAACTTGGAGGATATAATAGTAACGGATACTTCAGTGCCTTCAGCACTGTAGGCAGTTGCTGCACTCAGGTCCAACGTCTCATCAGTGGGCGATTCAAGTTCACATAAAGGATCGTATTGGGGGGAACGTTACATCACCAAATTCAGAGACCTAATTCGGTGACACCTTATATAAGATGAGGGCCACCATTGTAGCATTATCTGTGTCTTACCATCAAGCGATGTGAAGTCATATCGACGTGAAAAAGAATATCTTTTTATTAAGTAGCATAAAAATATATCAATACCTTTTTATTTCTAAATTTTCACAGCAAGAGAATTTAAAAAGTCATAAGTATATTCAGGAAACAATAATTAAATACATTTTTTTAAGAGCGGCGATAGCCCTGTGGTGTACATAACGGACTGCCGACACGAGATCTCGAGATCGATCCCAAACGCCCCGGGGACACACCTCTGGGGTGTGTGTTGGGTAACCTCCTCGAGTGTCGTTCCGATTCCGTTCCCGCTGCAGTTCGGGGGGAACGGAATCGGAGCGGCTGGTACACCCTGGGCGGCGGTAAATGGCTTCCCCTTCATGGGGTTGGCATTGATCGTCGGCTAATACCCAACGTGGCGGGAACACATCGCTCTCCGTACTCCTCTGCATTCAGAGGAGACAGGATGAGCGATGGTGTTTGTGGCTGAGGCCACCATAGGGTCCTGGGGGATCCAGGGGCGGGTTGGCCCACTGCTAACGCAGGGGCCAACGGGCACTTGTGCCGCCGCCGGTGAGAGAGGACTAGCCATCCTCTCGCGTTCCGTAATCGGCAGGTGATCAGCAACGACCTGACTGGTGGCTCCAGAAGGGTACGCTGCGAACTTGCTGACCGGAGGGCTTGCCTTTACTGGCCGGCCCACGACAAGGAAAAGTCTATAACACCCGACAGCGAAACCTATGGATACCAGCCGACCTCCTTAGTATATAGGCTTATCCAGGTGCAGGGGGCTCCGCCTGGATGGACTACCTTTCCCCCATACTCGTGGGATAAGTTATGGACTCAAACACAACTATAATAAATAAAACGGATCGGAAAAAAACCCAAAACAACAGTGCCCCTCGCACTACGGCCGTTGTCGTCACCCTGACGGCGGAGGCAGCGGGGAGAGGCATGGGGTATGCCGAGGTGTTGGCCAAGATGAAGGCCAACGTCAACCTCAAGGCCCTCGAGATCCCGGGCGTCCGGTGCAAAAGCACACGGACGGGAGCCCGGCTTCTCGAGGTCCCCGGCGCCGCCAGTGGCCCCAAGGCTGACGCCCTAGCGGCTAGGCTGAGGGAGTCGCTGGATGCAGCCGACGTCCGGGTGTCCAGGCCCATTAAATGCGCAGAAGTGCGCATCACGGGCCTGGACGACTCCGTCACGGCTGAGGAGCTTAGGCGGAGCCTCCTAGTGGGAGGCTTCCTGAGGGCGCAGGCACGGCTCCTGCAGGCCCGACCGGCCAGGTGCTTCAGGTGCCTGTCGGTGGACCATGTGGGGGTGCACTGCATGGCGGAGGTAACGGCGGGTGACCGTTGCTTCCGCTGTGGCCAGCCCGGTCATAAGGCCGCACGTGTAGCGCCCCGTTGCACTGTTTCAGATGTGCAGCGGGGGGCAAGCCGGTTGACCATAGGGTTGTTAGCAAGGCCTGCGCCGGAGGGGAGCCGAAGCCGGGAGGCCGGCCTTCTGCCCCTAGTTCGCAGCGGGATGCGGAGATGGGGGTCCCATAATGGATCCTCAACTCCGCATCCTGCAGGCGAACGTGGGCCACGGTGCCTATGCTCAGGGCCTTCTGCTCCAGAGCATGGCACAGTGGGCCATAAATGTCGCCGCTGTCGCCGACCCATACACCCACCGGTTCCTCGGGCCTGCCTGGGAAACCGCACTGGATGGGTCGGCGGCACTGGTGCACAACCCTGCCGCCGGCAACCCCCATCTTGCCGTCGTTGCAAGGGGACCCGGCTGCGTGGCGGCGGCGGTTGGCGATATAGCGGTCGTGGCCGCTTATATCACGCCGAACCGAGACCAAGCTGCATATGAGCAATGGCTCCGTCAGCTGGCCGTCGTCGTCAATGCCTGCCAGCCCCGTCCGGTCCTTGTGCTCGGGGACTTCAACGCCTGGTCGTATGCCTGGGGTTCCCGACACGAAAGGGGCGCGATGGGGCATAGAGGCAGGGCACTGGTGGACTGGGCCGCACGACTCGGCCTAGTCCTCCTAAATCGGGGAGCCGTGGACACGTTCGTGACCTCGAGGGGTAGCTCCATCGTGGACCTATCGTTCGCGAGCCCCTCTTTGGCGCGACGTGTTCAGGGCTGGCGCGTCGTTTTGGGGGAGGACACAAGTTCGGATCACCGATACATTCGGTTTGACGTGTCCCCCCCTGCGAGCGACGCGCCGGCTGCACCGGCTCCACCCGAGCCACGTTGGGCGCTTAAGCGACTTGATCGGGAGCTCCTCCTGGAAGCCGCCATCGTACAGGCCTGGGCCCCTGCGCCGGACAGGCCTGTCAGCATAGACGATGAGGCGGAGTGGTTCCGGGAGGCCATGACCCGTGTCTGTGACGCGGCGATGCCTAGGGCTCCGCCCTATAATCCGAGGGGTCAGGTCTACTGGTGGTCGTCGGAGATCGCGCAGCTCAGGCGGACCTGCGTGATCACGCACCGCCGGTGGGCCCGATTCCGTAGGAGGCGTCGCCGCCCCGCAGATGCGGAGGCCCGAGACGCGGAGTTGTACGAGGGATACAGGGAGGCCAGACGAGCCCTCCTAGCGGAGATAAGGCGTTCCAAACAGGACGCCTTCCGCGAGCTGCTGGAGACGCTGGAGCGGGACCCTTGGGGGCGGCCCTACCGGATGGTGAGGGGCAAGCTGCGCCCCAAGGCCCCGCCGTTAACCCGGTGTCTCCAGCCGGATCTGCTCGGAGGAGTTGTTGGCTAGAAATTTTTGTGTTGTTATGTTCTGTGGAAAAGAAATATCCTTTTTAGGGATTTTCTTTAGAAAAGCCCTATTGCTATCGAGTTGTCGTCGACGTTGTCGTTGCCAATTTTCTGTCACGGTTTTGGGTATGAAGGAGATGAGCTATCGAGTTGCTGTTTTCGGTAATAGATTCGTGCTGGGGTGAACCATTGCAAGATAAAGAAAAAATCGCAAAAAATCGCAGAAAAAAAATCGCAAAATCGAAAATCCCTTGTATTCGGCTGAGCTCATCTCAGGAATTCAACTTGTTTCAATTTCATGGCATCGAAGACGTGGGTGATAGCTAATAAAATATTTAATTCACATCCATCTCATTAATATCTTCTTTATATATAAAAATTACGTGTCACGTTGTTTGTCCGCGATGGACTCCTAAACTACTGAACAGATTTTAAATTTAATGCACACCGTGTGCAATTTGATGCAACTTGAAAGATAGCTTACATCTCAATTTATAGTCGCAATTTTTAATTCCAAATGTGTCAACAATTCGTGCGAATTTCCATATTATTATTGCGAAACTAATGCATTTATGGGTTAAATGAGTGATTGAAGTATTTCACGGGCGAAGCCGCGGGAGACAGCTAGTAAAATATATTTATTTAGTTTCCCCATATCTCCATCCACCTACACTGAAGGCGTTCAGGCAAGGCGCTTCAGAATAGGGAAAGAAGCTATAAATAATATTTATTTATCTACACTCAAATCGAAAAAATTTAATTACGAATTCAAAGACGATTCTATACATACGCACTTTATAAACGCATATACATAAAATTAAAAATAAAACTTATTATAGTACCGCTTTTAGTTTAGTTCCGTTGCCAAATGGCAAAAAAACGGAACCCTTATAGATTTATTATGTCTGTCTGTCTGTCCGTCCGTGTGTCACAGCCACTTTTTTCCGAAACTATAAGAACTACGCTGTTGAAACTTGGTAAGTAGATGTATTCTGTGAACCGCATTTAGATTTTCACACAAGAAAAGACGAAATCAATAAATTTAATTTTAATTTTGGGGGATCCCCATAGGTACTTAAAACTGAAACCCAAAAAAAAAAATATCTAACCCATACCGTCTATGGATAGGTCTTCCAAAATGATATTGAGGTTTCTAATATCATTTTCACCTAAACTGAATAGTTTGCGCGAGAGACACTTCCAAAGTGGTAAAAGGTGTGTAGAATGATAAAACTAAAAAAATAAATGATGTAATTACCATGTAAATAAAAAGTTTTTTTAATACGTCATAAATCTTAAACCGCAATTTACCTTTCATTCAGTCAACTCAAATATAAAAAAATAACTTGCTGCTACGGAACCATTCATGGGCGAGTAAGACTCGCACTTGGCCGGTTTTTTTATATAACATATTATATATGATATACCTGTATGCAAATGACTCCATTGCTCTGATAGAAACTCTTTGCAGCATTTCGACGTAGATAGTTGAGAATTCTTTTTAAAACCTCAGACTTTGTTCCTTGCAATTCTATCGTAAATAAAATACTTTTAAAAATGTTTCTAATTCTTGTAATTCTTTACAAAACTTCGGTAACGTTTGCGCTTTAAAGTTTTGCTGTTTGTTTACCGACCTATGTTATATCTAAGTTAGTTTTCCAAGCTAATACAAGGCTAAGTCTTTCATTTCTATGTTCATTCTGTGTTATGTTCACAGTGTAAGCAGTGATAGCCTTGTGGCGTACGTAACGGACTGTTGCCCCGGGCACACACCTCTGACTTATCGTAGTTATGTGTGTATTAAAAATGTTATTTATCGCCTTAACCCTTTCAGAAGACAATTAATAAAATATTCATAATATTTGCTTTGTCCTTGGTTGCCACAAAGATCACGTGTAGATCACGCGAGTTGTGGTTTTAGTGCAAGCGTCGGTAGCTTTTTGATTAAGGATTCGACCCAACGATCGAGGTGCCCCGGGTTTAAATCCTGGCCACTACCGAGGTGAACCTCTTCCTAACACAAGCAATTAAGCTGAGCTAGGGGTTAGTGGGAATATAAGTAATTTCAGTTACTAATATTCTTTAAAAAAAAAAATGTTGTAAGAGGGTTTTGGAGCTGAAATTGTCGTAATATTTTGACGCAGTGTGCAAATATTTTAAAATATGTGGGATCTGTGTCTTACACAAGCTGCAATTCAGGTAATTATAGGAATATTGGCAATTCATAATCCAATTCTAAGGAATGTATTTTTATATGTTTGTTTATAATAGTTCATTTTTTAATATTAATATATTGTAAACGAGAACCTCCTTGATACGTTTGATTCACTCCCGAACATACTTTATGGTCCCGACCGAAAGAACGAAATCCGAAGTAACTTGATGGTACCTTTTTACCACGTTTTTCTTAGTTTCACTTCGTGTCTGTGTTTCTGTGTTTCTTTGCCTCTGAAGCCAAAAATTGACACTTAATTTTCGACCAATTCTGATCACCCTAAAGCTCTGAAATTTTTTTATGTAGGCTAATGCCAGCTTACATTTTCATATCAGAAATAAATAAAAGAAACTTTTTTAAAACCACGTTTTTTTTTTTTTATACCACTAAGGTGGCAGACAAGCACACGGCCCACCTGATGGGAAGCGGTTACCGCGGCTTATGGACGTCTGCAACACCAGTGGCGTCACACTCGCGCTACCGACCCTGTAAAGGAAAGGATGGGAAAGGAGTTTGGGAGGGGATGGGAAAGGAGTTTGGGCTCTGGCACTCTCACTCACCAAACGGAACGCAACAGTTCAAATACTATTACTTGGCGTCGATATTCTGTGAGAGGGTGGTGCTTCCCCGGTCGAGTTGGCCCATTCATGCAACGGTCAAAATGACTGTTGCTTGACTCTACCACTCCATCCTTCCGAACTAACAAGAAGAAAATAAATTTTGAAATTTTGAAATTATTGAATATCTAAGGAAACGATACATTAAAGGATTAAAGCGCCCGCCCCACGTTTTTTAGTGTTGGTGAGAAATTTATTTTCTTCTTGTTAGTTCGGAAGGAAAACGTGGTTTTTAAAAAGTTCATTTTTTTTTTCGTGCAGAAATCCCTTCGGATACCCCCCCGCCGGCCAGCGGGGGCGGTTAAACTTGATGGTACCTAAATGACGCTTCTTTCGTTCCTGTTTCGTGCGGGCCTGCCATTACGGATGTACATTACATGGCAGATCTTCAACTGACGTTTTGTGGTAACTTCCCCAGGCTATAAATATCTTTCACATTAATAAATAAATTACGACATTCTACGATATTCTGCACAGCGCTTTCAAGACCCATAGTTTAACTAGCTTGTGTTAAAGATTCCAGAATGCGGATAAACATACTTTTAACTTTTATTTTTAAATACATACATATTATAAATATAAACAGCCAAACCAATGTAAATAGATATATTCATGCATACAAATATTTGCACTGAGCGGGAATCGAACCCGCGCCCCCTGTCGTAGCAGTCGAATGCACTACCGCTACGCTACAGAGGCGTAAATTGTTTTCTTGTTCTTATCGATGGTCTGCAATATATTCATTTAACTTTTTAAAAGTTTAGATTGGCAATTAATCAAACTTCGACGGGTTGGCAAACAATTTTATATTTACACAACTGCTTTCCGTCCAATACATCGGGGAATTAAACTTCCACGGATATTCAAACATAACTCTGTATTATCTTAGATTAAAATATTTATTGTGTGGTTTAGATTAAAAAGTGGCGATAGCCCAGTGGTGTACATAACAGACTGCCGAGACGAGGTCTCGTGTTCGATCCCCAGTCGCCCCCGGGCACACACCTCTGACTTTTCGAAGTTGTGTGTATAAAAAATGTTGATTATCGCTCGCTTAGTAATGTGCCCGGTAGATGGCAATAGGCTCGCCCCCTATTACATTGGGATCTAAACGTAACTGGTGAAACGTGGGTGTAATACACCTCTGCCTACCCCTTCGGGGATACAGGCGTGAAGTTATGTTATGTGTATATTTATTTATATTTATATTTATTTCATTGTCCATATAAACAAGTAAAGTTAAAGAGTTTGTTTTTCATATTAAAATAATAGCTTTTTAATAAATGTATATTATGAGTGTAAACTTATAATAAAACGAAAATTGAAAAATTTTGTTGTTTGTCCGTGACTGGGCCAAATTTAACGGGATTTTAATGTTAAAAGTCCCCAAGCAAAGAACATAGGTAGTCAAAGAGAAGTGGAGAACGAGTGAGCAATTGGTAGCCAATTTTTTTTTTTACGTGCGGAAATCCCTTCGGATACCCCCCCGCCGGCCAGCGGGAGTGTTTATGTCGTGAATCGACTAAAACCGCACGGTGTTCTCCCCAAGTGTCTGTTGCTGTGTACCCCGGGTAAGCCCTCGAAAGGATAACCCCATGGTTACCGGCGGACTTTGGCCGCCACCCCGGCCTCGACTGGTGGGGTCGAGTTTTATCCCGCGTCTGTGAGTTGGCAGGCGTAATATAATTCTGTAAACCGATTGCAGCGTCACCTACTGAGTTTAATTGGTGATATTTTGAAGAGCACCCAACTCAAACTGGCTTACAAGAGAAAAAATAGTGACATTATAGAAAGCGTATGTACGAACACACGCAAATATTTAGCTATTGTTTCTGCCTATCCCGAAGAGAAAAAGGCGTGAATATACAGCTCGGCCCGTGAGAATCATATTGAAATCTAAATTTACATTAAACTAATTTTATTTTTGAGTTTGTTTAGATATATGTTTGGGGTTCTGATTCTTGGAGCCACTGCCTTTTTAGAAAAAAATCTTTCACCGTTAAAAAGGTACAGTCTACGACAAAAGTGGTTTAACAAATTCTAATTTATTAATCACCTTAGCTCTAAAACTTTCTTGAAATTAAAAAAATCTGTTCCCGCAAGGGGAACGCACAGGTAGATTTCGTGAAGCAATTAATATTATTTTATATAGAGAACTACGGAAGGATATTTTTTTTCTCGAAAACGGTAACTTTTAGCGAAAAACTTTTCAGACATTTATTTTAGACTTAAAAATGGCCTATCGATCAAAAATGTTTCCGACTTCAAGAATGTTCACCGGTTAGAAGTAATGATTTTTTTCCCGAAAAATTTTGGTTTTTCCCCCCTCCACTTTTAGTTAAAGTTTTAATCTTATAGGTTTTTAATTAAAAGTTGTTGGTATTCATGTATACTATGGGATAAAATTAGAGCGGTTCGAATATCTTTCATGGAACGTGAAATTTTGAGGAAAAACTGATTTCACAAAAAGTGAGGCCCTACCGTCCCCTTAGGCCGGATTCCACCCGTTCACGAACTTAAACTAAGTTTACACCCAAGCAATTTTTGACCGCAGTTTGAAAGCGATCGGGGCAAAAATACGACCGTGAGAGTGCCGCAAATTTTGGGAAGTGGAACCATACATACATATATACATACATATATATATATATAAACTTTTTGACCAGTGGTCATTTTGGACTCAGGGGGTCGTAACCAGAGTCCCATGAAGAATTTTTTTTTAAATTCGACAGTAGTCAAGATACCAATAGGTAGATCGATTTCATCAAAATCTACCTAAAACAAAACATGAAATATATTAACTTCGCCATCTGGCGATTATAAAACTATATATATATTCATTATTAGGTTCATGTATTCCAATGTAAAGAACGTTTGTTAATATTAAAGCAGCTTTCGGGCAAAAGAGCCTTGTCACTGAACCGGTCTCACCAGACACATACCTCCGATTCCATTCGTCAAGCGATTCCTCGCGGATTTTTCGCTTGACGAAGGAAAACTGACAAAGGTCGTAGTCCGAGGCTCGATTCACATAAAACTAAATGAACAAAAATAAAGTATATTATCCCAGGAATAAGTTCCTATAGACTGCAGGAACAGGATTAGTATTCCGTGCAAGTTTAGCCACGGGCAACGGTTTTTTTAAAATAGAAAATTAGATAAACAGACTGCTTCTAAGCGGCGGTAGCTCAGTGATTAAGGAGTCAGCCTTATGATCGAGAGTTCCTGGGTTCAAATCCAGGCCATCACACTACCAATGTGAACACACTTCTAACACAAGAAATGTAGCATAGCTGGAGGGGTTAGGAGGAAAACTAGTAATTTCGGTTACTAATTTTCTTTTTAGAAATAAAAATATGACGAGGAGGGTTCAGGATTAGGTCAAATAATACCGCGATGATAATATTATATTTAGGTACTTAGTAAATAGTGTTAGCTATGTGTTAATTATACTGAGAATTGATAATATGCCTCGCAGTGAACTTGAAGGTTTAGTATTGAAATTAGTCGACACAATTACGCGAGACATTTGTTTGTTTAAGTTTCCATTATAATATTCTATTGTAGTGGCTTGTTTTTAATTTGCAGCGAAAATTTTCGTATTTAACGATTACGAACATCTGTGCCATTCGTTTTGAATAGTTAGGTGCCTAACAAGTCTGACAACCGTTTTTTTTCTTTTCTATTTGGAGAATGCTGTTACGCAAAGCATCTTCGGCTACGGGACGACATCCGGAGACTAAATGTGGGAGTCTCCCATTCGATAGGTACGTATAGTACGACCTCCGTCCTCCATGAGCGCAGGCCTGGGGGTGACAGGTGAGGCCGCCTGTCACCCCAGCAGAAGCAGGCCGGGACGGTAGGGTGACTAGCGCCCCTCCCCCAAACCGGGGCAAGACGGGGACACCGTGGTTCCCAAACCCGAGGGGGCCATCTCGAAACCAGAGATGGCCCAGGGTCAGTCGGGGTGCGAGGGATATGCTCTATGGGCAACCTTACACCCCGGCGTCTGTAGACCCGAGACGGCGTGCGGTTTTAGTCGGTTCAAGCCCGACATAACCGCCCCGTTGGCTCGCGGGGGGGGGTATACGAAGGCATTTCCGCACGAAAAAAAAAAAAAGGTACATATAGTACGGTAAGGTGTAGTGGTACCGGTAGTACCACTAAACCCCATGGTGTGCCATACTCTGTGCCTTGTCGAGGTGGCTCAAACTGGTGGAGGAGGCTCAAACTACATCTGATAACCTGGTTACAAGATTTTGATATCACCCGGGGGTTGTGGAGGTCAGATGGCAGACGCTTCGTAGTTTGACTGAAATCGCACTTAAACTAAATTGAGAAAAAGCCCGGAGGGTGATAAATATATTAAAACCCGCTCAAGTGCGAGTTAGACTCGCGCACTGAGGGTTCCGTTGACATTGACGAAGTGACTAGTCTACAAGTTGGGCTGGCGACATCTGCCGATGGACCGAAGGCCCCAAGTGGAGAACTCGAATCGGTACCTGAAGAAATGGTAGAACGAGACACAAACTGGCTGAATGAACCGACAACCGTATAAAGGTAGCTTGTATATGTTAGACGCCTTATAGATTGTATAGTTTTGATGGTCTTGACGTAGAATTTTGATTTTTTCCACAGCTTCGAGACACCTTCGACTACCTGAGACAAGCATTCCTAAGAAAAAGATGTTAACAGATAGACAAACAGATATTTTTATTGTGATGTTGGTAACTACATATTTACGGTTTTCGGATTTTTCTCTCCTCTTGTGCCGTAAAACTTTCGTTTTACCAAATTTTATGATTCTAACTCAACGAAAAGTGTCCTATAGGGTTTGATGCTCTTGCATTTGGTTAAATTTGCTACATAAACGGCTGTATCGTTTGATTGCATTGATTTAGAACTTTGATTTTTTTAGAGCTTCAAGGCGTGGCAGATATTTATAAATTTCAACTTGATGCCTTTTTTTTATTACTTGGGGAAATCCCTTCGGATACCTCCCCGCCGGCCAACGGGGGTGGTTTTGTCGTGCATCGACCAAAACCGCAGGGTGTCCTGCCCAAGTGTCCAGATGCCTCTACGTGTTCCTGAGAAAATGGTCTTGAAACACAGATAGTCAGATCGAAGTCATCCTATGAGGATTCTGTATTTTTTTCCTTTTGAGGGACGGAAATCCTAAAAAAGAAAATTTAGAATTTTAGATTTCGTCTTATCTCTTTTTAATATCATGTTTCTTGTTTTCATTTTCCGACCTCTTCTTTTTTGCAGAAGGCAGAGCGAATGGAACCTCATATGACACGCGTTCATTGGTCATAGAACCGCTGAGACAGTCTGCTGGTTTATTTGCAACATTTGTAGTAAAAAGACATTTACGCAAACAACGTCGCAGATAAGTAACTTAGTTATACAATAAAGCAACTTTATGGCGCATGAAAACGAAAGTATATATTATTATTTTAGGTGAGAGCTTCCAGAAATACTTGTGAAAAACGGCGGCGAATAAATTGTATAGTCAAACTGTGAACTTGTTATAGAGTTAGGGTATAGGGTAAGTATTTGCTCAAATAGATCTACTTTGGACGTATGTTTGAGAATTACCAAACAATATGAAGTGGCATATTCAACTTCATTGAATATGAGACTGAATTAATAGAAAAACTGTTAAATTCAATGTAAATTGACATATTCATGGACTTACATTTGCACTGTGTGGGAATTGAACCTCGACCTATGATTTAGCAGTCCTTACGTTAGTTCAGAGATCTATTGAGTTATTGAAATAAACCTATTTTTAACAGAAACTATCGCGATTTATTTGTTTTTAGTTTATTATTTACACTGATTCTGACGGTTGGTTTTGCTTTTTAGCACCCATAGTCATATATAACACCAAATGAATTTCTATATAACCCGTAAAAATAGTTTTATTTCAATGTGTGACATTCGCGTAAACTTTCAACAATATCATTTATTAGCTCTATATTACACGTGTTTAGATAATAATGTGTGCAAAATAATATTCTAGGAGTCGCTGTACATAGTACATTTAACTTACTTTATAAATATACAGTTTCATAAACTAAATATTGTTTAACAATACCTTCTCGTGTTGAAAAGGTATTGTTAAACAATCTTTAGTTTACACAGTACCTCAAAATCTGCATCAACATTGCAACTTCAATCTAAATACCCTTTTTATTTTCGTACGGAAATCCCTTTTGATCCGGACTTCACACAGCACCTCAAAATGATAAATTAAAAAATTATCACTGATATTCTACACAACGCTTTCTTGACCCAAAGTAAGCATAGTTTAACTAGTTTGTGTTGTGGGTTCCATAATGCGGATAAACATACTTATTTACTTTTTTTTGTAAATACATAAATATTATACATAACATACCCAGAATAATGCAAATAGACATATTCATGCTTTTTGCACTGATCAGCACTGTCGTAGCAGTCGTATGCTCTACCGCTACGCAACATAGGTCGTCTGTTTGATTGATTGTACTTGCATCAACATTGCAAATACAATCTAAATACCTTTTTTTTTTTTGGTGCGGAAATGCCCTCGGATACCCCCCCGCCGGCCAGCGGGGGCGGTTATGTCGGGCTTGAACCGACTAAAACCGCACGCCGTCTCGGGTCTGCAGACGCCGGGGTGTAAGGTTGCCCATAGAGCATATCCCTCGCACCCCGACTGACCCTGGGCCATCTCCAGTTTCGAGATGGCCCCCTCGGGTTTGGGAACCTAGGTGTCCCCGTCTTGCCCCGGTTTGGGGGTGGGGCGCTAGCCGCCCCACCGTCCCGGCCTGCTTCTGCTGGGGTGACAGGCGGCCTCACCTAACTTTCTTATTCGCACACTATCAAAACTTATTCAAGTTGCTGCTCCTAACAAGATTTGACTACTATGTTATTATTATATTACAAACTATTGAACAATCGCCTCCTTGAGTGAATACAACGAACCACTTTAAGTGCCGCATCTGAGTAACTTGGAGCAACACTCAGTTTGCATTATAAAGTCAAGTTAACTTCATTTTACTAGTTATTTTGAGAGATATGTATTTGCATATTTTCTCTGTGGATAGTCCGTTGACTTAAGTTATGGTGCTAAAATTTAGGACTACTTTTAGTTTTCAATGGGCCATCTCGAAACCGGAAATGGCCCAGGTTCAGACGAGGTGCGAGTGAAATGGCCAAGCCCGACATAACCGCCCCGCTAGCACGCGGGGATATCCGAGGGGATTTCCGCACGAAAAAAAAAAATTGGTGTTTAGATTGTAGTTGCAATGTTGATGCAGATTTTGAGGTGCTGTGTAAAGTTTGTGTTGAAAAGGTATTGTTAAACAATCTTTAGTTTATGAAACTGTATATTCTATAAAGTAAATTAAATGTACTATGTACAGCGACTCCTAGAATATTATTTTGCACGCATTATTATCTAAACACGTGTAATATATTGCTGATAGATGATATAGTTGAAAGAATACGCGAATGGTCACACATTGAAATAAAACTATTTTTGCGGGTTCTATAGCGATTTGTTTAGTGTTATATGCGACTATGGGTGCTAAAAAGCAAAACAAACCGTCAGAATCAGTGTAATAGAATCTGTTAAAAACGGTTTAGTTCAATAACTCCATAGATCTCTGATCTAACGCGAGGAAAAGCTTTCGACTGCTACATCAAAGGTCGAGAATTGAATTCCCACACAGTGCAAATATTTGTCCATGAATATGACCATTAGCATTGAATTTAACAGTTTTTCTATTCATTCAGTCTCATGTCCAATCATTTTGAATATGCCACTTCATATTGTTTGGTTATTCTCAAACATACGTTCAAAGTAAATCTATTTGAGCAAATATTTACCCAACTCTATAACAAGTTCACAGTTTGACAATACAATTTATTCGCCGCTGTTTATCACAAGTATTTCTGGAAGATCTCACCTAACATAATAATTCAAACTTTCGTTTTCATGCGCCATTAAGTTGCTTTATTGTATACCTAAGTTTTATCTGCGACGTTGTTTGCGTAAATTTCTTTTTACTACAAATGTAGCAAATAAACCTGCAGACTGTCTCAGCGGTTCTATGACCAATGAACGCGTGTCATATGAGGTTCCATTCGCTCTGCCTTCTGCAAAAAAGAAGAGGAATGAAAACAGGAAACATGATATTAAAGAGACAAGACGAAATCTAAAATTCTAAATTATCTTTTTTAGGATTCCCGTACCTTTTTTTTTGTGCGGAAATCCCTTCGGATACCCCCCCGCCGGCCAGCGGGGCGGTTATGTCGGGCTTGAACCGACTAAAACCGCACGCCGTCTCGGGTCTACAGACGCAGGGGTGTAAGGTTACACATAGAGCATGTCCCTCGCACTCCGACTGACCCTGGGCCATTCGCAGTGTCCCCTCTGATAAGAGCAGAGGGGTACCTGGAACGACCACACCCCGCGCGGGCCTTGCAGGCCTGCCATACCCCGACCCCCTCATGCAATGGGGTCAGCTGGCCCTGAAAAGGGCCGGTTGGTTAGACTCTTGGCCGTTGACGTTGACGCCAGCTACTCCAGAGGAGCAATCAATGATGCGTCATCGCCCACGTTGCCCAGGGTACACCAAACTTGGAGGTGACCAGTCGCACCCCAGGATTCCCGTACCTCAGAAGGAAAGAAGAAATAAGAAAGAATCCTCATAGGATGACTTCGACGTCCATCGGTCTGACTATCTGTGTTTCAAGGCCATTTTCTCAGGAACACGAGAGGCATCAAGTTGAAATATATATATCTGCCACGCCTTGAAGCTAAAAAAAAATAAAGTTCTATGTCAATGCAATCAAGCAAACAATACAGCCGTCTATGTAACAAATTTAACCAAATGCAAGGGCATCAAAACCTTTAAGACACTTTTCGTTGAGTAAGAATAATTAAATTTGGGAAAAAGAAGGTTTCATAGCACAAGTGGAGGGAAAAATACGAAAAACGGAACTATGTAGTTACCAACATCACAAAAAAATATGTTTGTCGATCTGATAACACCTCACGACCACCGAACGCTTGTCGCAGGTGGCCGACGGTGTCTCGAGATTGTGGAAAAAATCAAACTTCTACGTCAAGACCATCAAAACCATACAATCTATAGGGCATCTAATACAAGCTACCTTTATCAGATTGTCGGTTCATTTAGCCGGGGTGTGTCTCGTTCTACCATTTCTTTAGGTACCGATTCAAGTTTTCCACTTGGGGCTATCGGTCCATCAGCAGGTGTAGCCAGCCCAACTTGTGGACTAGTCCCTTCGTCAATGTACTCGGCCTCTGTGGCGTAGCGGTAGTGCATTCGACTGCTACGACAGGGGGCGCGGGGTCGATTCCCGCTCAGTGCAAATATTTGTATGCATGAATATGCCTATTTGCATTGGTCTGGGTGTTTCTTTGTATAATATGTATGTATTTACAGAAAAAAAGGTATATAAGCATATTTATCCGTATTCTGGAACCCATAACATAAGCCAGTTAAACTATGCTTACTTTGGGACTAGAAAGCGCTGCGTAGAATGTCGTAGAATATTTATTTTATTTATTTATTTATTTAACCCTCAGTGCGCGAGTCTAACTCGACTTGACCAGTTTTTAATATATTTATCACCCTCCGGGCTTTAGTTTAAGTGCACTTTCAGTCTAACTACGAAGCGACTGTCATTTGACCTCCGCACCCCCGGGCGATTCAAAATCTTGTAACCAGGTTATCAGATTTAGTTTCACCCCCCTCCCCCACCAGTTTGAGCCACCTCGACAAAGCACAGAGTATGGCACACCATGGGGTCTAGTGGTACTACAGGTATCACTACACCGTACTTTACTACACGTACCTATCGGATGGGAGACTCCCACATATAGTCTCCGGGTGTCGTCCCGTAGCCGGAGATGCTTTGCGTAATAGCATCCTCCATGTAGAAAAGAAAAAAAAAGGTTGTCAGACTTATTAGGCACCAACTATCCAAAACGAATGGCACAGATGTTCTTAATCGTTAAATACGAAAATTTTCGCTGCAAATTCGAAACAAGCCACTACAATTGAATATTATAATGGAAACTCAAACAAACAAATGTCTTGCGTAACTGTGTCGACTAATTTCAATAACTAACCTTCAACTACACTGCGAGGCATATTAGCAATTCTCAGTTTAATTAACACATAGCTCACACTATTTACGAAGTACCTAAATATAATTTTATCATCGCGATATTGTTTGAACTTATGCTGAACCCACCTCGTCATATTTTTTTTTCTAAAAAGGATATTAGCTACCGTAATTACGAGTATTCCCCCTAACCCCTTTAGCTAAGCTACATTTCTTGTGTTAGGACTGGGTTCACATTAGTAGTGTAATGGCCAGGATTTGAACCAGGGACCTCTCGCTCGAAAGGCCTTAACCACTGAGCTACCGCCGCTTAGAAGCAGTCATAAAAACTTTAGAATTATCCCAATTCTAAAGTTTGTAAGAAATATTTTTGCGTCTGGATCGATCCACATAAAACTAGGTGAACAAAAATAAACTATATAATCCCGGGAATAGGTTCCTATAGACTGCAGGAACAGGATTAGTATTCCGTGTAAGTTTAGCCACGGGCAACAGTTTTATAAAATAGATTATTTCTGATGCTAGTTAACTTCTATACTAAGGCTGCCTCTAAGCGGTGGTAGTTCAGTGGTAAAGGTCCTTCGCCTAGGCCTTTTTTTACGTGTGGAAACCTCCACGGGCTTCAGCCCCTCGGTTCTGATGATAGGGTGGGCGTGTCGGAATCGGACCGACTAAAACCACACGGTGTCCTCCCCAAGTGTTCATTGCCGGGCTCCCCGGGTAAGCCCTCGAAAGGATAACCCCAGGGTTACCAGCGGACTTTGGCCGCCACCGCGGCCTCACCTGGTGGGGTCGGGTTTTATCCCGCATCGGTGAGTTAGCAGGTGTGTGTAGGACACACACGACACGCCTCCGCCACGGCCTGCTTCTGTAAGGACGGCGAGTCGGCCAACTGCCATCCTCAGGCCCCGATCATGGAGGTCGGTAGTCCCGGGCGTAGACCTACCCTACCAATTTTTTTGAAGCCCAAACCAACCTCACCTGCAAGTTGATGCACCTGTAAACAACTGACCAGGCTCTGGTGCAGGTTTCCTGGAAAAGCTGACATACCAATCAAAACCAATCAGTAGACCTCGGACTTCAAAGTGTAAACTCTCCCTGCTGTCGTTTTCCCAAGCGACTACAATATGGGGTTCTTCAAGAAGATTTTTACAAGGTCTCCAGCGCGAACGTGACGCCCCTGGTGTTGCAGACGTCCATAGGCCGCGGTAATCCCATCAGGTGGGCCGTGAGTTTGTCTGCCACCTGAGTGGTATAAAAAGAAAAACTGGAAAATAACTATGAGGATCATGACATACTTTAGAACTCTAATTGCACACCTTCTGAGGGTATTTAGTTTAAGAATGCCAGGTCTAGAAATATTCCGTTCAACATAAACTCTATGAACATCTTATTGTCATTTCTTCTTAAAACAATTTAATGAACCAGTCTGTGTTGAAAGGCGCAAACATTTTCTTTGAAACGAGAGTAAGATAATGAACTCGCCGTCTCGTTCTGTTTTTTTTGTCTCGGCGAAGCTATTTAGTGATGACAGACGTTCTCAAAGCCGTAAATTTTATCCTGCTAATAAGGTTAGTCTTGAAGTTGAAGGCAAAATGTAAGGAAATTACTGAAAGCAGGCCAAACACAATGGTATTATGAGATGTAGATATTCTTAAGACAAAATGTAGGTACAATGTTGGACTAGAAAAGAACGCGCTTAAGATATTGATTTGACAGCCTCTGTGGCGTAGCGGTAGTGCATTCGACTGCTACGTCAGGGGGCGTGGGTTTGATTCCCACTCAATGCAAATATTTGTATGCATGAATATGTCTTTTGGCATTGGTCTGGGTGTTTCTAGGTATAATATGTATGTATTTACAAAAAAAAGTATACGAGTATGTTTATCCGCATTCAGGAACCAATAACACAAGCTAGTTAAACTATGCTTTCTTTGGGTATAGAAAGCGCAGTGTAGAATTACGTAGCATATTTATTTATTTATATATTATACCGCGTGGAAAAGTTAAGTGTATCCAGACGATTATTATGTAATTTTTAAAGATATTGCAAAACTTTAAACTGGTATGAAATCTGCTACGCTTGATCTATAATACTATTTAATAAAAATAAAAATAGTTTTTACAGGGTTGGCAGCGCGAGTGTGACCCACCTGGACTTGCACACGTCCATAGGCCATAGTAACCGTTCTCCATCAGGTGAGCCGTGCGCTTGTCTAACACCTAAGGGGTATAAAAAAATACTTATAGTTTGGAGCAAATCTCTATTTTTATAATATTCCTGCGACATTATTTCCGTATTTAAAAAAACAATGTTTACATATTGACCGTTATATACTCACACACAATATTAGGGAACTCGTAAAATTCCAACCCAACAGAGAATTGCAAATTTTAATACCTACTTTGTTAATCTTTACGAGGACAAAAAATTTAATGAAATTCTTTATAAATATCGTTATTCCAAGAATTAAAGCCAAAATTTCACAATCAATCATTCCACTCAACTTCTGCTTAATAAGACATTCCACAGAGTAAAATATAAGTGCTAAATAAATAGTAAAAAAAAATTAGAATGTGTGCTTAAGACCTCATGGCAGAAGTGAAAACTTCATTGGCAATCGCAATCAATTGACATACTAACCTCACAATGTAAACCAAATAATTGTCAAATTTTTTTTTTATTATGTACCAATAATAACTATTAAATTAATAAAGACAATTATTTTATTACGTATGAATTGAATATACTAAACACAGCGACACAACAGTGAAGAGCCGCTCACTGTATCTATCTCGCTCGGGTACACTCGGCGGTCCCGAGTTCACCCGATCGAGCCTTTCACTTCAGAGCGTGACGGAGCAGCCTAACTTACTACCTACGGAAAAATCTGTGTGCGGTGCGCCAAAAGACGTTTTCACTTCAAAAATAAGATACCTATAAATTTTTATTTGAATAAAGAAAAAATATTTTAACCAACTTAAATATGATATTTCACACAAAAATTACGGAAATAGCCTTACTGGACAGTGATAAATTGTACTACCCACGAATATTAAAACTAGGCAAGATAAAACTATAAATTGTGAGGTCGTTGTACGGCACCCGCCGTGCCGGACCTAGAGATAACGGCGGTGGCCGTACACCAACCGGATGGTTCGTTTTGCGGTCGTTGGGATTATAATTCAGGCGTCCCTGAAATCCCTCGCGTATTGAAAATGAAAAGATTTTCCCTCCGTTGATGATGTATTTGAGGCTAATATTGACCTTGACCTCTTATCGTGCGTTTTTTGTTTGTGAAACAAGCGTTTTGCTGCGTTAACGTGATTCTAATTTGTTAGAAACAGAGGATGTACATGAATACGAATTTAAATGGAAGTGACGGAAGCTGATTTTGGTTTCCATATAAAAGGAGTTTTGTAAACGTATACTTTCTTATTATAAGACGAAATCAGAAAATCAATTCGAATTGAATTTTGACCATATAAATAAAATAAATAAATACTCTACGACATTCATAGTTGTTTAACTAGCTTATGTTATGGGTTCCAGAATGCGGATAAACATACTTACATATTTTTTTCTTTTTTGTAAATACATACATATTATACATAGAGACCGCCCAGATCAATGCAAATAGACATATTCATGCATAAAAATATTTGCACTGAGCCGCACCGAACCCACGCCTCCTGTCGTTGCAGTCGAATGCACTACCGCTACGCGTCGAAATATGTCATTATTCAGTTTGGAACTAATCTCGATCTCACAAATTTCATAACAATTATTCTGCCAAAAATGATTTCAAAATCCAACATTGACTGTAATGTAATTAAGTTTATCGAATTTCCTGTCGTTGCAGTCGAATGCACTACCGCTACGCGTCGAAATATGTCATTATTCAGTTCGGAACTAATCTCGATCTCACAAATTTCATAACAATTTATTCTGCTAAAAATGATTTCAAAATCCAACATTGACTGTAATGTAATTAAGTTTATCGAATTGTGACCGAAAGTTGAAAAGAGTGTAAATCGGTATTCTGCTCGAATTTGATTAATTGATATTGTAATACGAAAGAAACGTAATTTTTATTCTCTTCCCATTTTTATATTAGGAGTGGGTTCACATCAGGTACTGTTACGGCCAGGATCGCACCCGGGACCTCGCGATCGTAAGGCTGACTTCTTAACCACTAGCTACTAACACTGACAGCGTCAGTTTGACTTTTTTATTCCATCGTTATGTAACTAAACTGAAGCGTGTTCTCTATAGACTGAATGAAGTCGGGGGACGTTTCTAGAAATTTCAAGCATACTTTGATTATTGAGCTGAGAGTGAGAAGAAGTCGAGCGAAAAGCTCTCTATACTCCACTCGGTGTATTTCGGTTGTGACGCTACTCCTTCTAAACTAAAAGATCAATTTGGACCAAACTTGGCATGTAAATACAACTTGATACCCGGAAGGTTAGGAACAAATAAAATTGAAAATCGAACATACCCTGGAAGAATAATCACCCCTCAAAAATTTCATAATCTGATGAATCTCCCCAAAATGTAGTGCCCTCGCAGCTCAACATTGCAACATCAGAATGCATTGCGCCCCTAGTTTTAATGACCACGATTCGCACTTCTGCGAAATAATAAATAAATTAATAAAAAGACCGTACTTTAAATTTCTCAACAGAATTAAGTCACAAATTGACAGTAATCCGCAACCTTATCGCCATTTATCACCGTACCACTTTAGGGTTTGGACCCGTTTACCTAAACGTGTTGGTTTTACGAACTTTAATCCTGCAACTCTCCCAAGCTCAACAACAACGAAGGTAAAATTTTAAAATCCCGACCCACATTACAAATTTATTTCTAAATTTATAGAAAATGTCGGGAGTTTTTTTGGTAGTACCTAATAAGCGTGGGGTGTTTTTTAGGATATTATCAAAATGATAATCATTATACTCATGTCTGTCAATAAGATGTTTATATCTATAGACCCATGCACCCCACGCTTTTTTAAAAATGAAATACATTTATTTTATTTGCACTATTATTAATTTATATTTATTGAAATTTTTAACACTATTCTTAATTTAAATTTATTAAAACTTACTTTCTATTTTTAGGGTTCCGTTGCCGAATGGCAAAAAACGGAATCCTTATAGATTCGTCATGTCTGTCTGTCTGTCCGTCTGTATGTCACAGCCACTTTTTTCCGAAACTATAAAATCTATACTGTTGAATCTTGGTAGGTAGATGGATTCTGTGAACCGCATTAAGATTTTCACACAAAAATAGAAAAAAGACAATAAATTTTGGGGGTTTCCCATACTTAGAACTGAAACTCAAATTTTTTATTTTCATCTTGTTAGTATCTATGGATAGGTCTTCAAAAATGATATTGAGGTTTCTAATATATTTTTTTTCTAAACTGAATAGTTTGCGCAAGAGACACTTCCAAACTAGTAAAATGTGTCTCCCCCCCCCCATGTAACTTCTAAAATAAGAGAGTGATAAAACCTAAAAAATTGTATGATGTAAACTTCCAACGAAAATTGGTTTGAACGAGATCTAGTAAGTAGTTTTTTTTTTAATATGTCATAAATCGTAAACCGCAATTTACCTTTCTTTCAATTGTAAGAATCGATTCATTATAAAGTATATTTATTTATTATTTAACTAGTTTATTTTTGTGATATGGCAATACTACCGAATTAATAAGTTCACGAATGTAAATGTTGAAGTGACATCTATGACTTTGACGTAAGATGACACTTCAACATAGACTAGACGGACAAGAGCCAGCATTGTAAAATCAGATGTCGAACAGTGTAGACGATTTGACTGATTTATAATAAATCTGTTTATAACAAGACAATCTTGCATTATTTCATCGAATATTGAGAAGATCTATCATCTCAGAAGTGGGATTGATGAAACTCACTAGTTATTTCCGCGACTGGTTCATCCTGTGAGAAATATTTTTTTCGTAACTACCCGCCATGAGTGATATTGACCGAACGCAACATAATCATGAAAAATCATCACGTAAACGACGCCATCATCGGAAGACTCGCGAGAAATCGTACGTCCAAAACACAGATAGCGAAAATAACCAAAAGATATTACGGAAGAAACGTCGAAGAATAAAATTACACACCCCTGAAGCTACAGTTGATGGAAGACATGACAGTGTACAGAGCAGCGTAGATGTGAGCCGGCGCTCTCATTCGAAGCGTAGGCGTAGTTCGAGTTCTACACGTGGAGATAGTTCCAGATCAGCACGTCGATGCACTTCGAGATCAGCACGACGGGATCATTCGAATTCGGTGCGACGCGGCTGCTTGAGCTCAAGCCGTCAGCGCAGTTCAACACCACAGCATCGTGGTCGTAAGCATCGCACTCGTAGCGCATCACCCGATGACAGATACGTGAGTCGTTCCAGTTTTAAAGATAATAGCACTCAATTATTATTGACAGAGTTAATTAAAACAATATCATGTAGTCGGCCTGAAAGTAATAAGTTCCCAATGTTAGGCAATGTCATACCGGAGTTCGATCCCATGTCTAAAGCCCAGACTATTGACACATGGCTAAGCAAAGTAGAGGAATGTGGCCGATTATATAAATGGGGCGAAGATCAGATTATACATTACGCACTGCCTAAACTCAGTGGAGTGGCCAAGACATGGTATCAGACTCTGCCGTCGATGTCGTTTTCGTGGTCTGAATGGAAAATTAAATTAACCGAATCTTTTCCATCGAGTGATGACTATGCAGAACTTTTAACAGAAATGTTGTCTAAAAAAGTTAAATACAATGATTCTTTAGAATTATATTTTTATGAAAAGATTAATTTATTAAACCGATGTGAAATTAAGGGTAAACGCGCGGTTGATTGCTTGATATATGGCATAGAGGATCGTAGTTTAAGGTTAGGTGCCAAAGCAACAAAATGTGAGGAGCCTGAACAGGTGTTGCGATACTTCCAGTCAATTAAGCAACAGCCACGGGAGCCAGATAATAGAACAAGGTCACACTACGATAAACGGATAAACACCAATGTGGGTAGCTCATATAAACAGACATCAAACACAAAATCTCACAGACCTCATGATAACACTAAGTCTATTACTTGCTTTAATTGTAACGAGACGGGGCATTATAGCTTTAATTGTACAAAGAAGATTCTCAAATGTAATATTTGCAGTAGACTAGGACACCAAGCGAGTAACTGTTCCAAATTACCTAATGACACATCAAAGTCGGATAAAAGTAACGAAAAGTCAGTTATGGCATTAAACTCAATACTTAATGTGAATAATGACAAATATTTCATCGAATTGCGAGTCAATAGTCAATTTTTGCACGGATACGTTGATCTAGGCAGCCAGTGCACTTTATTACGTCGCAGCACAGCACAGACATTAGGTATTAACTGGTCGTCAGAGCAACTACCTACTATGCGTGGCATTGGTAACAATGTTGTTTTGCCTCTAGGGAGGGTGGTAGTAGAGATCGAAATTCAAGGGATATCACGATCACTAGATAGTTATATTATTGAGGATAATGTGATCAAGTACGACATTTTGATCGGACACAGCTTTACTGAGTTACCAGGTATAACTATAACAAAGACAAGCAACGCTCTGATTTTTGAACAATCTTTACCGACTAAACTTAAACTTACACTTTGCAATGATGTGTTGATTCCACCGCGTGATACATGCGTAGTAAAAATAAATAGTGACGTCAATTATACAGGTGTCGTACACGTTAATGGCTCTTTGCGAGGATTTTCTGGAAAGGAATACTACTTGATGCCCGGCGAATATAATATAATAAATAAGACCGGTGCACTATTAATACAAAATATATCAGATAATAATATAAATTTAGAACAGGGTTTATTGATAACCCGGGCCTTATGTACTAATACGATTTTGAACGTAATTTTTTTGGATTTCAACGATGCCTATACAGATAAATATCTTAATTATGATAAAAAGTTATCTCATGATGAAGTCTCCAGATTGAAGGATACATTACAAAAGTATAAGGAATGTTTTTCTAGTAATATGATGGAGTTAGGGTATACTAACGTGGAAAAGATGGAAATCGAATTGATTGATACAAAACCTGTGGTCTATAGACCTTATAGGTTACCATATCCGGAAAGAGAACTTGTGAAATCAATGGTACAGGAAATGCTTGAAGCGGATATAATTTGTGAATCCAACTCTGCTTATGCCAGTCCAGTTCTTCTAATTAAGAAGAAGACTGGGGACAAACGCCTCTGCGTTGACTATCGAGCTTTAAACAGAAAAACGAAAAAAGAGCATTTTCCTCTACCATTGATCGATGATCAGTTAGACCGATTAGCAGGTCATTCTCTATTCATTAGTCTAGACTTGGCATCAGGTTATTATCAATTGCCTGTTGATGAAAAATCCCAGGATAAAACAGCATTTGTAACCCCTGATGGCCAATACCAGTTCAAGAGAATTCCTTTCGGATTAGCTAATGCCCCATCAGTATTTCAGAGGACAATGAATAAAGTATTATCTAAGATAGCTTATACTATAGTTTTCATGGATGATATTTTAATACCAGCACATACGTTTAATGAAGGTTTAGATCGATTGGATGAAGTGTTAGGTGTTTTTCGTGATGCTAATCTTACTTTGAAATTGGAGAAATGTTTCTTCTTTTATACACAAATTGATTTCCTAGGTTTTGAAGTTAGTGGATCTGGGATAAGACCTGGATCGCGTAAAATAATAGCCGTATCTAATTTCCCGACTCCCAAGAATGTTCATGACGTCAGACGTTTCATAGGGTTAGCCAGCTTCTTTAGACGTTTTGTAAAAGATTTCTCCCTGATTGCACGTCCTTTGACCGATTTATTAAAGAAACAGTTTACTTGGAAGTGGACTGCAGAGCATATGTTGGCGTTTGAATCCTTAAAATGTAAATTAGTAGAGAGACCCTTACTCGCCTTATATGATGCCAAATTAGATACAGAATTGCACACAGATGCATCGAAGCACGGCGTTGCAGGAATTCTCATGCAGCGCGGGCAAGATGGATTACTGAGACCCGTAGCATATTACAGTCGCAAAACAACAGCTGACGAACAAAAACTTCATTCGTTCGATTTAGAGACACTTGCAGTAGTAGCGTCGTTAAATAGATTCAGAGTTTATTTATTAGGATTAAAATTTAAAATAGTGATGGACTGCAATGCGCTACGGACTACCATGACTAAACGAGATCTAGTTCCAAGGATAGGTCGGTGGTGGTTGCAGCTCCAGGAGTACGACTGTGAAATAGAATACAGAGCTGGTGTAAGTATGTCACATGTCGACGCACTCAGTCGTGCTCCTGTTGATGAACCTACCACTTCTGATGTGACCCATGTTTTCGATTACTGTAGACGTACAGGATTGGATCGCAACAGTTCAAGGCGATGATGATGAGATTAAGAGAATAAAAGAGATCTTAAAGAGTAATGATACTACATTCGTGGTAGACGTTCATAAAAATTATCAATTAAATGGTGATCGTGTGTATAGAATAGTTGATGGAGGAGTGCGTTGGGTAGTACCAAGGTCAGTCAGGTGGCAGTTGTTACGGATGAACCACGATGACGTGGGTCACTTTAGTTACAATAAAACATTAAAACGGCTCAAGGATTCATTTTGGTTCCCTAAAATGAATAGATTCACAAAAAAATATGTAAAGGCATGCTTAGAATGCGCATATCATAAAACACCTGGAGGACCAAAAGAAGGCCTACTTCATCCTATTCCAAAGCCAGAAATTCCATTTCATACAGTTCATGCCGACCACTTGGGTCCATTCGTTCGTTCACGTAGAGGAAACATGTATCTTTTGGTAGTTATAGACGCTTTTACCAAGTTTATTAGTATCAAACCCGTTCGAGATACTAAAACTACTACTGCTATTCGTGTACTTCAAGATTATTTTAGTTATTTTGGTGCACCTACTAGATTGATAACTGACAGAGGCACATGTTTCACAAGTTCTAAGTTTAAAAGTTTTGTCCAAAATACTGGTATCAAACATATTTTAAATGCCGTAGCAACTCCTCGTGCAAACGGACAAGTCGAGAGATTCAACCGGACGATTTCAGAGGCACTTGGTACTAAATGTCATAATAAAAACGATAAAACTTGGGATGAGTACGTGAGTGAGATTCAGCTAGGATTAAACACATCAGTCAATAAAACTACTGGTAAAAGTCCTTCTGAATTACTATTTGGATACAACGTTAAAAGTATATCGGAAAACATATTGAGTGATGTGATAAATACAACAGTAGATCGGGTAAGTGGCGATGATTTGATAAATCTAAGGAAGGATTCTAGCCGTAAAATTGAGAAAGAACAGGAGGTAGCAAAAAATCGTTACGATAAGCGAAGAAAGTCAGTGACGAAGTATAATGAGGGTGACCTTGTTAGGGTAGAAAAAACTACATTTGATAAAGACAGAGTCGGGAAATCAAAAAAGCTTGTATCTAAATTTCATGGTCCATACAGAATTGTTAAAGTGTTACCGCACGATAGATATTTAGTGGAGGATACTCCTATTACGAGAAAAGGGGGCAAAAAGTACGAAAATGTAGTTTCCATTGACAAAATACATCCGTGGCTAAATTTTAAGGGATTCGGAAGCGAAAACGATAGCGACGGTAATGACAGTAATAACGAGAGCGATGAATGAATGATGAAGAAGATAAATGAATAGATATTTTGTTATAATATTTTAAGATTATATGATGATAGCAATGTGAATGTATGGATTACTTTATGTTATGAGCTCCAATAAGTAGTCGAAGTAAGAACACAGATCGCAACAGACTATACTGATATAGGCTACGAGCGTTAGTGCAATTCGCATAGATGACGCAGATCGTAGCAGACTATATCGGTATGGGTTGCGAGTGTTAGTGCTTTACGCACAGATAACGCAGATCACAACAGACTGTATCGGCATGGGTCGTAAGCGTCAGTGCCGATTGCACAGATGACGCAGATTACGACAGACTGTGTTGGTATGGGTTGTGACTCTGTGAGTGTCAGTGCATTACGCACAGATAACGCAGATCACAACAGACTGTATCGGCATGGGTCGTGAGCGTCAGTGCCAATTGCACAGATGACGTAGATTACGACAGACTGTGTTGGTATGGGTTGTGAGCGTTAGTACAGTTTGCACAGATGACGCAGATCGCGACAGACTATGGTGGCATAGGTTGCGAGCGTCAGTGCCAATTAGAAAGAAGATGAATTGTGATGGAGATTGTGAGTAACACTGATTGTAATAGAAACAAATAGAACATACGTTAATTCAATCAATATTGTTTGATGTTAATGCAATTTATTTGATTTATTACAAGTTATTTTTTTTTTGTATACTTGAATTAGTACATTACCAAAATAGAAGTAACCCTAATAATTAATTTGGTGTGAGGACACACCATTGTAAGGATGGCCGAGCTGTAAGAATCGATTCATTATAAAGTATATTTATTTATTATTTAACTAGTTTATTTTTGTGATATGGCAATACTACCGAATTAATAAGTTCACGAATGTAAATGTTGAAGTGACATCTATGACTTTGACGTAAGATGACACTTCAACATAGACTAGACGGACAAGAGCCAGCATTGTAAAATCAGATGTCGAACAGTGTAGACGATTTGACTGATTTATAATAAATCTGTTTATAACAAGACAATCTTGCATTATTTCATCGAATATTGAGAAGATCTATCACAATCAACTCAAATATAAAAATTTAAAAAAAAAACATTATTATGTTACTTGCTGTTACGGAACCCTTTTAATGGGCGAGCCCGACTTGCACTTGGCCGCTTTTTTTTAGTTCGGTTTTCTATAAAAAGCGTGTTTTTTAGTATTTTAAACTATTATTTATTGTTATTCAGAACTACCAGAATTACTATTCTGTCTGTAACGGACGTCAAAAGTTAGTAATAATATTTGACTTGTAATACAAGCTTTTGGCGTCCATTCTATTCGTTTTGTTCCTGTGATATTTATCTACTAAAAAAAATCCGGCCAAGGCCATGATGACGTATACTCGCACGCAACGATAAAACCACGTGTATCTTACGACACGGCGTGCGTCACGCATAGTTAGGATCCGTTTAACTAGATGGCACTGTGCAAATGACGTCACTTTCTGTAGTTCGGTGTTAAGATTCTCCACAAAAGAATGACTCTGCGTGCACCAGACAAATTTATTAAAACCTTACTTCATAGGATCATTTCTATAGTAAGCTCTTCTCGAGACTTTCACACTAAGTGAGTCCTCGCAAACCACGATTAGGAGACGTGGCGTGGCACCTGGCACGCTGATCGTGAGGCGGGCAATTGTAGATCTACTATTAGCCCTCGATGCGATGATCGTTCGCTCCCCTTTACTGGGGAGAGTGGGGTGTTGTCGCTGTCTGAGTGGTTTTTTTAACCCTTTTTATAAATTTCGAAAATTTTAAATCGTAAAATAAGTAAATATTTGGTGTTTTAATATTTTTTGTGATAATTTCACAAAAAAAATTAAAACACCATCATAGTAAGGCTAAGGTTTGCTAGAAGAAAAAGTTTGGGCGTTGAAACGTCAGTAACGCAAAATGACAGATTCGCACATGAATTATTAGTATTATTAAATCAAATAAAAATAAATTAAATAAAAACCGAAAGACAATTAGAATCAGATTAAATATAATTCAAGTTATACAAGTATTATGATAAATCGAAATCTTATGAAAATGAAATAAAGAGTGCAGTGATGCGAATTTGCTCACCGGACGTTTTGCGAATTGGACGTTCCTCGCCTGAACTGTAAATCGTGGGGTTATTAGTAATAAGTATCTAACCTATTATATTCGACGGAAAAATACAACATAATATGAAAAGTATCCTTCCTAGTCTATCTACCCTTTACAGATATACAGGGTTAAAGTAAATACGTATATAACAAAAATAAAACCTTCTGACTTCAAATTCTGTTTTTTCGCATAAAAGTTATTTAAAGTCTAAATACAAAACTGTAGAATTTCGAGAGTCCACTTTTATAACATCTTGGGCCGCTCGCTATTCATCATTCCGACATCTTGCGGCTGATAAGAGCCCTCCGTTTGTGGGGACGCCCTACAGAGCGACACCGAGTCTACCATTATTAACAGCCTCAATTGTCCCGCGACCCTTCCTCAAAGGAGTTTATACAATTCAAAACATTCTTTATGTTGACGTCATTGAGGCATAGCGGACGGAGACATCTTAAATCTCTTATCGAGCGGGAACACGACCTTACTATCCCGCACCCTTTGGCAAAATGGTGAACTCATAATTATCTATAGTACGTGAGTAAAAAGGCTATGGTGGGTCATTGCTCGTGCGAATAGGAATCAATGACTGAAAAAGCGGTTATGTGTGAATTGAACTGTCACTTCCGTACCATCGTCCGCATTCTAGAATCCATATTAAAAGCTAGTTATGGTTACTTTGAGTCTAGATAGTGCTCAGGTGTAAGTCAGAGAATTGTACCTCACAGAAAAACATAGGTTGACTACGCTTCTACAACAAGTTCCCTAAAGAAATGAAGGATCTACCTCTTCATAAATTTAAAAGTCAAATTAAAACTAAAGTTTGCCAAAAAGTCTTTAAAAAATCAAGAATATTAAGATGGCAAACAAGTTTGAATATAAACTGTTTGCTCTCTCATTATGATACTCAAACAAAACACTGTAATAAGATTAAGTAAACATGTTTGTAAACCGATCAAAGGAAGAAAGTCCGCTGAGTTTCTTGTCGGAGGTATATACAGAATAAAATAAAATCTGGCTTTGAATTTCGTATTTAACTCAATCACTATCACTATATATTATAAAACAAAGTCCTCCGCCGCGCTTGTCTGTCTGTTCGCGATAAACTCAAAAACTACTGCACCAATTTTTATGCTGTTTCACCAATGAATAGAGTGGTTCTCGGGGAAGGTATTAGTATAAAATTTGTCAAATTGTTGTATACATTGACTAAAATATAATGGTATTTATTGCATGTGTCGAAAAAAAATAAGACGTCTGGGAGCTTTCAACGAAAACGCTGCCTAAACCCTTTGAGATATAACAAAATGCTGTATGGTGGAATTGTGAATCTTACATAGGTTGTGGTGGTGGAATAGGGTCCCATGGGTACCGGGAACGGGATCAGAATTACACGCGAGTGAAGCCACAGGCAACAGCTAGACAAATAATAAATTACGATAGACTTTGCTAATTTTTTTTTTAGTTTATCTTTCGTTCATTTCCAATACTTATTTTATAAACACATTGTTTATATAGTATACAAGACAAACCCTTATTGTTTAAAGGTATGCAAATGTATAATAAATAAATAAATAAAAATCTTACAACGTGTAGAACGTGTAGGTAAAACTCGTGTACATTCAATACAATATTCATTCTGTACAATACAATTTCATTTATAACAACAATTTTGGTAGTAAAATCCATCTTTATATATCTGGTTCTAGGTCTAGACATTTTCACATCTTATTTTCATTTGATTACGATTTACGATGTTATTTGTAAGGTGATTTGTTTTAACTATAGTTTCTAAAAGTTCACTTAGCTTGTTGACATCTTCTGCCCTATAAAAGATTTCGACAGACTCAACTTACAAGATTTTACTTCAAAAGTATCTACAATTAGGTTGATACTAGACCCGTCTATTTAACTTTCCTCTTTAAACTAGGAATTCAGTGCAGGGTGCGACTGAAATAAATTGAGCTGAGCGAGCAGGACTCTTACTTGAAACTAAGACATCTTACTACGGTCGCGCGCTTAGCTAAGGCCGCATGCTCGTGATACTGTTTTTCGGTGATTATTCCTGAATGGTACATCGGACATTAACCATCTCGCTTCAAAACACTCCTCAGTATCCACACTACCACCGTGATAAATTTGGTCAAGATCGCGCGAGTGGTTACGGAGGACTTCAGCCAACAACAAACGGCTATGCCGCGTTTAAATAAACTAGGAATTCAGTGCAGGGTGCGACTGAAATAAATTGAGCTGAGCGAGCAGGACTCTTACTTGAAAAATAAGGCATCTTATTACGGTCGCGCGCATAGCTAAGGCCGCGCGATCGTGAAACTGTTTTTCGATTATTATTCCTCAATGGTACATTGTATTTGAACAGTTAAACCCTCTAAACACTCAGCGGTGTCTACACTATCACCATGGCAAATTTGGTAAAGATCGGTATTCTGTTTCCGTAGGAGTACAGTCTCGACCAAACGGCTTAGCCACGTATAAGAGCCTCGCTTCGCTCAGCTCAATAAATATTCTACGACATTGTACACAGCGCTTTCTAGGCCTAAAGTAAGCATAGTTTAACTAACTTACGTTAAGCGTTCTAGAATACGGATAAATATACTTATATACTTCACATATTATACATAAAAACACCCAGACGCATCCTAATAGGCATATTCATGCATACAAATATTTCCACTGAGCGGGAATCGAACACTACCGCAACGCCACAGAGGTCTTTACTCTGAATGGACCTGGATGAAATTTAGCGCAGAGATAGATTAAAGCCTGGAATAACACAGAGGCACTAGTTACAGCGGGCTTGCACCGACTAAAACCGCACGCCGTCTCGGGTCTTCAGACGCCGGTGTGTAAGGTTACCCATAGAGCATATCCCTCGCACCCCGGCTGACCAGGTACTACAACAAATGACTAAAATCTTCTCTTCATCCAAGCAAAATCCCAGTCGCTATTGCCACTTTGTAGCCCCTCCCCTGCTCCTCCTTCCATTGGTTAGTTTCGACTTTTATTTGAGCAACTGCCATCTGACCTCTGCTTTCAAATTTGTGGGCTTTACTCTCGTAAAGCCCACAAATTTTAGTGGCGTCCCATTCATCAGCTAGCAATAAATATATTTATTTAATGAATATTAAGCAATCCTAACTAAGAATAAATTTTATTATGGAACTTTCTCGAAATTGACAGCTAATTAGATGGTTTTTAGAAGAACAAATACTTATATTCGTTCTTAGCACCGCTGCAAAGTAATCAAGAGTATTATTTTCTACGAATTCTATATCTAAACACGACATTAGGTACCGCTTTGATGTTAATCACACCAAACTTTGCTCAAGTCTCCCTGTCACCATGGCTGCTGAAAAGCAACCGAAACGTCGGGTTTAATGTAAATAATAAAATAACATTAAATAAATCACGATAGAATTAGTTAAAAAATAGTTTTTTTTTTTCAATTTACTCAACTTAATTTTACTTAAATATTTGCTTGTCTAGGGTCGCCAAAGTGTGTGGCCAAGACTGGTCGTGGTCTCTGGGATATCCTTGCTGGGGCACACCAGATTACCTGACCACACAGTCCGATATGACGAAACACTGTGCCGGTTTTAGACGATTCGAGTCCGACATACCCAGTTCATCACTAGCTCTGATGAGGTGAAACCCGAGTGGGAATCCATACGCAACAAAAGGTGTGTTCAATATATGTAATTTTGTCAGTGAAACGCGTGTAATAATTGCTTGAACCAAAATAAATCAGTGAAATAGAATCCATTTCGCTCATAAACCACATGAGCAAACAGTTCCTTGCGTGTGACAAGTAATTTATATGTCACAGCCATTTATCATACACTGCGACGCTACACACTCTATTACAAGTTCTAACATTAAAGTTATGTTTTGCTAGATTTCATTAAAGTAATTTCATTGAATGAAATTTTTAAGCAATCAGTATGTTAATTTCCTTAAGATTTAGATCGGAAAAAGAGAACATCTAGAACGCAAGTACCGTAGTTCGCCGGAATAAAAAATCTGAGTTTCGAATATGTGGAACGTGTCTAGGAGCTCAGTTGGTCAGAGCATTCCCACTGTAAGAGACTGGTCGCGGGTAAACTCTTTAGTCAATTCTCTCCCTCTCTCTCTCTCTCTCTTTATTCAATTTAGAAAAAAAGTACTCACTAATCTGGGATACTAGATTTGACTTGTTGCTCTGAACTATGTTAGGCTATTTTATCCAACACGCTTTGAAAATCATCGCGCTGAAAGTCGACGGTTTCACACTCACATTAAAATGCATCCCTGTCAAATACTATTGAAGTAGCAAGTGTTCTGATGAGTTATTCGGATTAATCTCACCCTCCTCACATCTCCTTTAATATCTAAATCACACCTGCAGGACTAAGTTGTCATCTTTATACTTTGCAAACAAGTCATAATTTATTTAAATTTTCATCACAGAAAACGGCTGCGCTCGTGTGAAATATCAGTACGTAAGTCTGTTTTTATCATCAATAGTCATTTGAAAACCCTCTGGGGATTTTTATATGTACTGTCGCATTGACAGGGCTATGGCCATTAATCATTTACAAATTCTGTAATCAATAACACCGTCAATAAGACGTATAACCACCGCTCCTGGCTACACGTATTTCATTTCCAATGATAGATTATTTGAATGAGAACAAATAAATTTGATTTGCAAAGCAAAATATTGGTTTTATAATTTTATTTTTTCTATAATATAAAAATGAATCACTGAATATGTTGCTAAGCGCAAATCTCGCGAGCAGCTAAACCGATTTTGCTAATTTTTTTTTAATAATATTCCTTGAAGTACGAGGACGGTTGTTACGGAGAGAAAAAAATAGAAAATTGCCTGAAAAAAAAAGTTTACAGGCATGTTTGGGATAAATAGGTGTCACGGGACGAAGTATTTTAAGTATAAGTAAGTATAAGTATATTATAAGTATTATTTAATTGCAATTTTGGTTTAAATTCCCATATAGAAAATAATATAAGCTGTTTTGACTTGGCGTGTATTTTGCGTCAAAGAACTGTAGCTATAGTTGTGATGTCCTAAGCTTTGAGGGTTTTCTTTTAATTAAAAATGTTGTAAAATGCATGCTAGATCGTGTTTTTACTCGACTGCCAGGAAAGGGTTATGTTTTTCAGAAGAATTTATTTAGAATAAAAATATTGGGGAAATCATATTTAGTTACTTTTGTTGAGAGCTCTATATCAGCAATGTTTTTAGAAAAAGCAAGCTGACTTCAAACAATATTGTTGTTTCAGGCTTACACCAAGTAATAGAGGTAAGGCGACTACACTATGTATTAAGTATTCAGTGTAAAAACCTCTCTGGGAGTGAAATTCATAACAAATATTTTATTATAAAAAGAAAATTATGATTATTGCTCGCTTAGTAACGTGCCCGGTAGATGGCTCACCCCCTATTACATTGGGACCTAAACTTATTTGGCAAATCGTGGGTGTATAATACACCTCTACCTACCCCTTCGGGGATACAGGCGTGAAGTTTTGTATTTTATGCTACAGCTGTATAAGAGAGAGTTAGCTGATATGATATATTAACGGTCCCTGCGTACATAAAGACAGGTCAAAAATGCCAATTATTTTATTTCTTATATACATAGTCTATTTATCCTTCCCCTCAAACTTTCACATTATTTTATAACAATTGCAAAAGGTCATCTAAGATTTTACGACTTCGTTTTCTGCTAATTTTACATCTCAACGATAATTTAAAAGTCTACATGTAAATTTTAAAATACAGAAGCACAAGCCATCCATTTTAAACGTTGCCGTGGAGCCACGAGTACCTACGTCAGAAAACCAACTCGATTACTACGTTCTCGATTCTTAGGTTTCTACGAAATACACTGCCAACTGATATTTTCCACACTTTATTTTCCTTTTAAACGAATTTCTACAGAATGGAGTCACGCTTTGAAAACATTAGTTTATTTCGATTGAATAAAACGAAAATTGTATTCCTTCTGAATGTTACGGCAAAGTTTACTGGCGTTTTTAGAAGAACTTATTTAGAACAAAAATGTTATGGTAGTTCTCACCAAAAATAACGGAATATTAGTTTTTTTTGTTGAGAGCTCTGTATGTAACGCTCCCCCCTTATGTCCTCAAAAGTATTTGAACCGCCCACTGATGAGACGATGGACCTGAATGCAGCAACTGATTACAGTGCTGAAGGCACTGAGAGTATCCGTTACTGTTATATCTTCCAAGTTTAGGAAGATACTATTAAAAGTTTGGCTTTATTGTGATCGTCTAATAACCCTTTATACGTTGTGTTTAAGCATTGTAGTAACTCATAGTCCTTTATTTGGTACATTGAGACAAGACAAGAGTACATGGTATTGAGAACACTGATTTCAATCTAATTCCTATAACTATTATTCTATATAGTAATAAAATTAAATAATGTTCCTATACAACTACATTGAATCCCTGAACCTAATATGATTTAAGATTTTGATTTTAGAAGCTACCTAGTCTCTATAGTGATAATTAGTGATATTTATAAAATTCTGAATACTAAGTTCATTCCTAAGTGATCCTAGAGATATAGACATTAAGTTTGTGTACCTTTAAATGCAAGCTAGTTCAATTTCACACTATGATATATAAGCATTTAGTTTAGGTAGAAGTGAAGATATAACACACAATATGGAGTTGTCTCACCATAACTGGACCTTTCGAAGGAAATGTATATAGTTTTCTTATATACTTACAATTTGAGTTATTTAGACAGAGATAGTAAATATTGGTAATCAAGTAAATAAAATGTGTGATTAAATACATATGTGGTTAATAATTAGTTACCTTGAGATAACCTACATAGTAGATTATCTCAGAGTAGCCGGAAAAATGAAATGAAGCATCTGTTGATATGTGTAGACTGCTAGGATTTTATAGGTAATAAGGAATCCTATGACCGGTTCCATTGCTGGAACCGGGGAGGCCGCATCCTCCAAAACCCCAGGCCCCCAACGAGCAACCAATCCTCTCCAGAGCTGAAGGCATACTACTTTTAAGTTATGCACAACCTTGGTGCTTTACAAAATAAAAATAGTACCGAATTGGGAATGAGTGCCCATAGGTTAGATGCAAATATATCCAGTCTAACGAATGTATAGCTCGAATCATTGCTGTAGTGTATTCATACACAGGCAGTAATTGGGTAACCCCTTGGGCAGTTCATCTAGAACACGGCCAATGAGTTACTAGCGCTGATATGGGTACCAGCTGTAAACAGACATGGTAATATATATGGTAAGGTTTCGCGAGCTTGTGGCAACTGTCCACGTTTCAGGGTCAAGCGATACTGCGACCAAACGCTTTCAAGACACAATGCGAGCTTGTGGCAACTGTCCACGTTTCAGGGTCAAGTGATACCGCGACCAAACGCTTTCAAGACAAGTATTTTCCCCACACCGATAAAGACATAATAATAAGTAGGTAGGTAAGTATGATAGCATGTATTGCGAGGGCTTAGCCCAGCATGACATATCACTTACAATGAAACGAGCTCACATCCGTCAAACAGGATACATAGATCGAATTGGACATCGATCCTGTAAATAATTTGTTCTAAATGTCTGAATTAAATCAGGCACTCACAAGGACTGGATAAAGACAAGGAATTGTCAAGAGTTAAATGAAACTGCTTTGTAAGACATAACAATCATTTACTCAAGTAATTACCGTACCTTTGAGCTTCTCATCTTTACAATGAAAGTGAGGTCTGTATTTGATAGGAATAATAGTCCAGCAGATGGCTGTATGTATACACAATACAACACAAAGTGGACTGTCTGATCTTGTCCTATCACCAGTTGAGAAACCGTATGATACTACAAGATAAGCTCAGTAGGGTTGAGCTAGCTAAGGGGCATCAGTTCGTCACTAAACCTCCCCTCAGACCGAACCAATATCAGCAATGAACTGAGTCAGGGTATGATTATGTTACCTTACTTGATTAAGCAAGGTTTCACAACACACATCGACAATCCATTACTAGCTATTGTTGCGTACAGTACTGTTGTCTCGGCAGACTAGGCAAGTAAAGGGACGCTACATTCCATCCACTAGAATAAACATTTAGTCTGTCTAGCACATAGAATGCGATATCCAACGCTGAACGGGCTCTGCCCAATTGGGGTTCCCTATAATAAAACAACGGTCGAATACAGCCATCCTCTGGACTCATCCCAGACAGACTGTTGAATTTCAGTAGAACCATCGTAAAAAAATAAGATAGCTCAATTTCTCAAACCTTTACCTCATTCCAAGCAAACTCAAGAACTTGGGAGGCTCTTAAGCGTGCCTAGAACTACATATGTCGTGTAAACAAGGGTATTGTGTAGTGTGCAGGATGAGTGTAATAATGAGTGTATAAAGTAATATTTTATAAGTTAGTTTAACAAGTCATATGACCCATTAATCACACTTTGAATATTAAGTGCCGTTACAGATACAGGCTAAGAATCTACAATAGACATCCCAGGCTTATAGGACTAGCAATCTAGATTTAGATAAGGTAGCATTAAAAGAAAATGTTAGTAGCAAATTGCTTACATAGGTATAGGTTAACGGCAATAAAAGTGCTCCCAGTCACCTCATTCCAGATAGAGAGCCTCGAGTACTCTAAACCCAGCATGAATCGACAGAGAACGCTATCATAGCATAGTCACAGTCTGATCCCTGACTTGACTTGGCCAAAGTCAACCCAGTTCACATACCACGACCACACCAGATATATAAATCTTAGGTTTCAAAGGAAAATTTATATTCTATTTTATTTTTCTACCTCCAACCCACAAAAGTAAATTATCATGAATACAATTTATGAAACCTAAATACAGTCAACATTTTAAGAATAAGAAGAACAGAAACTAAGATAACTCACCACGCAGGCTACAAGGCTTTCTAAAATTCGGATGAACTTTTCAGCAATTTTGTTAATAAATTATAATTTATTATAAATAATTTCAAGTATAATAAAATTTAATTAAAAATTTTTTTTTTTTATGAAAAAAAAAAAATAAAATAAATAAAAATTTAATGTTCGCGACGAATTCTTGAAGACTCCTCCCGATATTCTCCGGTACGCTCCTTTTATTACCTCTTACTACCCCCCTTTCCTATAATCACGCCACTACACGTCATCTCTTCTGAGTTGCCATAAAACAATATGTTTTAAAGCCACTACCAACTATCGACTATTTGAAATTAATAACGGAAGCTATCAGCCTAAACAAATAAATTCACTTCAACTGTTCCTACTCTTTAAATGGTCTTGTAACCAAATTAACATGAGATTATACCAAAATTATATTAAAAGTTAATAAAAGAAATCATTAAGTCTTGAATTGTCCTTATAATTTTTATTTTACTTTTAGGCCAACAGTGTATGAGCAGTGAGAAGGGTATTTTAATGTTAATCTGCAACGTCTGAAGCCGTTCTGAACAGCAAGCCCCCATCCTCAGACCGCCAATGCAATCTCGATGGTTGGACCGTCACATGTATCAGCAATGTTTTTAGAAAAAGAAAGCTGACTTCAAACAATCTTGTGGACAACTTTTTATTTTCTTTTTTTTAATAAATAAATAAATATTCTATGACATTTCTGGACCCAAAGTAAGCATAGTTTAACTAGTTTGTGTTATGCGTTCCAGAATGCGGATAAACATACTTATATACTTTTTTTTGTAAATAAATACATACTATATGTTTAGTTTTAATTGTTAAATAATTATAGTTTGATATTTGTACTGCGTATTAAAATGTCGGTTTTTGTATATTATTTTTTCTTCACGTACCTGCGCATTTTTATACAGGAACTATGACGCGAGTACATCGCGAGTTGAGCGCGACCTTGCTTGGTTAAGGTTAGCTCGTTGGTAGACGCTGTGTTCGCTCGTTTCTGGTTGGCCTCGCCACGCGCTTTGAAGGAACATTGTTTTGATTTTGTTTGTTGAATGTTGATTAATTGGTGTAAATTAATTATCGAGATAGTTACCTCTTTGTAAAATAAAGTGAATACGCCCATCGCATTCGTTGGACTTGGAACCATTGCTGCGGTGGAGGACACATCCTAAGGGAAGTAAAACTCAATTTGTATTTTACTGGATAATTAGTTATATTCAATTACACGTACAGTCATGTCACATATAGTTAGATACACTAAATAGGCATACTTTTCAATCTTTGCTACTTTTCCGGCTGAATCCCGGTCCATTGAAGGTCAGTGACCCATTTCTTAATATAGTTTGTGTATTTTTAATGATAATTAACGGATTGGTTTAATTTTGTTTTGCCATTTGAAACTTAACACGCGGTTCAAGTCCGCCATTTTGATTGTTAATTTACCATTTCTATTTTGCCTTTTGGTGCAATTGAATTTGAAAAGTTCCACTCTTAAAATTGAAATATTTACTGGTCGATTTCGATCGGGTGTCAATTGCGGCTTAATTTGATTATGGAAACAAGTACGTGCTAAAAATCTGTTTAAATTTGATTTGGTGTTTTTTCATGTGTTTTATCGGGCCCGCCGGGAGGTCTGAATATATATTTATCTGTGTTTACTTGCTGTAAGTATAACCTAGTAATAATTGTTTGTGCCGATTTTGCGGGCCTAGTTTGGCATTGTATTTTACTAGACACGTTTGATAAATTAACGATTAAGTTTTACGCACGTTTCCACTACGCCATTTTTTAGACTTAATATCGTTGACTTACGACGATATCGGTGCCTCGTACCGCGGTTTCCGAGCGCGTAAGCGACTAGTGGGGCTACGGTTTCAAAACTACCTACTCGTAGTCGCATTTGCTTCCTCCTTAGCGAGGGGGCTGGTAGCTGAGCTGCTTCGGAATCATTGCTCTGGCTACGTTCGCGTACACTATACATACAAACACCCAGACCAATGCAAATAGACATATTCATTCATACAAATATTTGCACTGAGCAGGAATTGAACTCGCGCCCCCTATCGTAGCTGTCGAATGCACTACCGCTACGCCACAGAGGCCACTTATTGAATTGACCGTTACATGCTAGCACTCTTACTTATAATCTTCTTCGTCCTGCCCTTAATCCCATTTTATCTGGGGTCGGGCCTCCTTGTACACTTGCGCCAGAGTGTACGACTCTGGGTTGTCTCAGGTGTCAGGTTCAGCGTCTTCAGGTCTCTTTGTATGTTTGACCACCACGTTGCTGGGGGCCTACCTCTTCCCCGGCGCTTAGTTTCTATATTTAGCACTGTCTTTACGGAATAGCTATCATCCCTTCTCATTATGTGCCCATACCATCGGAGCCTGTTTTCCTTTATCTTTTCCGCAATTGGAGCCACCTTGAAGGATCCCCTCACTCTTACTTATAATACCAATGCGAAAGTATGGATGGATGGAGCCAGACCCTCGTCCTTCAATCGGCAGGTGTATCGCTTGTAGGTGAGATTGGGTTGTGCTCGGAAGATCTTGGTGGTCATAACATTCCAGCCCACTTGTACTCAGTTGATCAAGGTGTTTTCCCACTCTGCCACGAGTACTTGGTGTAGCTAAGACTGTTATTACCTTAAGGATAAGCCTCAGACGTCGACGAAATATAAAATAAAATAAAAATTATAGTTATTAAAAGGATATTTAACTTTTAATTTAGCCAGGAAAGGGTGATTACACGAATCCCAAAGCACATCGACCAATCAGTCTGACCTCCTTCATGCTAAAGGCCATGGAACGCCTATGCGAGAGGGAGCTGAGAGATGGTGCACTAAAACAGCTACCCCTACATGCAAACCAGCACGCATACAGCTCCGGTAAGTCTACGGAATCAGCCCTCCATCTGGTAGTCAGCCGGATAGAGGAAGCGATCGAACAAAAAGGCTTCTGCCTAGGAACGTTCATTGACATCGAAGGAGCTTTCGACAAAACCAGCTTCACCAGTATTAAGGCCGCCCTGTCAAAACATGGAGCGGAGCCGTTACTATCAGACTGGATAACAAACATGCTCAGCAAAAGAGTAGTTCGCCTTGGGGAAGAAGATCAGACGGCTCTGATAGCCAAAGGCTGCCCGCAGGGCGGAGTTATCTCTCCCCTTCTGTGGAATTTAGTGATAGATGACCTAATCACAAGGCTGAACAAAAACCGCGACTACACAATAGGCTACGCAGACGACCTAACAATCCTCATCTCAGGGAAGGTAGCGGGAACGGTCTGTAACCTAACCCAACAAGCCTTACGCATCGTAGAAAAATGGTGCGGGGAATTCGAACTATCGGTGAATCCGAACAAAACCGAGTTAGTCATGTTTACGAACAAAAGGGTATTAGGCGAATACCGATTACCCAAACTCTTTGACACGGAACTCCAACTGTCGAAAGAGGTCAAATACCTTGGCGTTATTCTTGACAGCAAGTTAAAATGGAGTAGCCACCTAGACAATAAATTACAAAAGGCTGGGATTACCTTCTGGCAGTGCAGAAGAATGATTGGTAAAAAATGGGGGCTATCACCTAAAATCATCCTATGGCTTTACGAAACAGTAATCCGCCCAATGATAGCGTATGGTGCTATCGTCTGGTGGCCAAGGACCGAAAACAGCACAGTAGCGGCTAAACTACAACGGACCCAAAGACTAGCCTGCATGGCAACCACTGGATGCATGAAATCTACCCCCACCGCGGCAATGGAAGCCATGCTCGGACTCCCACCCTTGGATCTGTTCATCCGCCAAGAAGCAACAGCTGCGGCTATACGCCTAAGGGCACTCAACCTATGGAGCGAGAGAAACACGCGACACACCTCACTGCTCACAGATCTCATAAAGGAGATACCCATGATAGGAGCAATGAATGATCGTGTGCCCAAACAATACGTATTCGACAAAAAATACAAGATCCAACTTCATGAGGACCACCGCTGTGAGGCTTTATGCCCAACGGAACTACGCATCTTCACAGATGGATCAAAGACTGGTACAGGCACCGGGGCCGGCGTTTTCTCGGAGGACCTTAATATATCCATATCAACACCGCTGGGGACCCACAACACAGTATTTCAAGCTGAATGCATGGGGATTACCCTGGCAGCTTCAGCGGTAATGGCCAGGAGAGTGGAAGGCCACTCAATACGCATACTCTCCGACAGCATGGCCGTGCTGCAAGCTTTAAACAGCCACACTATAAACTCGGGACTAATACTGGAGTGCCATCGTAAACTGAACCAAATAGGCCATTTCAATAACATAACCTTGCAATGGATTAAGGGCCACAGCGGCTCGCGCGGCAATGATGCAGCGGATGAGCTTGCCAGGAGAGGATCTGACATGGTGGTAATGGGACCTGAGCCCATAATACCGATCCCCTTTGCATACCTACGAACCATGGTAAACAAACGAACGAGAGATCAACACAACAGCTATTGGATAAATCTGGAAGTTTGCAGACAGGCGAGGGAAGCACTCCCCGTGCTTGAAAATAGACTGACCAGGCGTCTTCGACAACTGACCAAATAGCAACTGCGCACGGCCACAGCTGCCATCACGGGGCACGGCTCCTTCAATAAACACCTTTATATTTTAGGAATCACCGACAGCCCTCTCTGCAGAGCCTGCATGAAAGAGGAAGAAACAGCGGCACACGTGCTCCTACACTGCCCTGTAACCGCCACATACAGGGTAAAGTACTTCGGAAATACAGGTACGCTCCGGGAGATCGCCAGCAGCGTGAATAGCCTGCTGGCGTTCTTCAAAGAGTTGGGGTGGATCGAGTGAAATGCCCACCCTCACGCAAAAACCGCGCCCTGTCGTGGAGTTGCGGATACCAGCTCGCGAAACCATACCAAGGATATTTACCCTGTTACCATGATCACGGATGTACATCCGTGATTATGGCACTTGTAACAGTGCCGAAATATCGGATACTCGATGAACATAATAAACAAGGTAAGTATCCCGTTAATAATTATTATTTTAATGTAAATGACCATGTCAATCTAAAATCATATAAAATAAAATTAATATAACTTACTGAACTTTTATGAACAAATACATGTTAATTGATAGAGTTAAAACTAAGTTAATTTCGAAAGTTCAAGTGCTTACAAATTAAAGACAAATATTAATAATTCCAATGACATTCATAAGTTAACGATCGCCTGCCCCGGTGAAATAATAAATTCGTTCTCGCAATGCTAATAACGACATTAACACATTCTAGAGTATAATAACCTATCTATGTGTCAAAATTCATACCGATCGGTTTATCATTTTTTTCGAGATTGAGTAACCAACCATTGAGTAAATTGAGTAGCCACAGACAGGAAATTCATCCTCACACGTTGCACCCGGAAACGTTGCGTACAGTTAGGCATGAAAGGCACTTTATTCCGCGCACTCTCAGGCTGTGGAATGATCTTCCTGCTGTTGTTTTCTCAAGCGACTACAACATGGGGTTCTTCAAGAAGGGCATTAGAGGGTTTTTACAGGTTCGGCAGCGCGAGTGTGAAGCGCCAGATGTTTCCGCTTCCTATCAGGTGGGCCGTGAGCTTGTCTGCCACGTGAGTGGTATAAAAAAAAGTGACAAAACATTCTATCCATCAAAACGATAGCATTTATAATAGTAGTGAGAAATATGATTATTTTTGATCTGAAACATCTAGCATGACGACATGACGGTCATAATGTTTGCCGCTCTGACGATATGGTCGTCACGCTCTCACACGTCTCTACATTCTGTAATACTTATGAATCGAGAGAAATGCTTTATGGACAACCTTACACCCGGTCTGAAGACCCAAGACGGCGTGGACTTATAGTCAGTTCAAGCCCGACATAACTGCCCCCGCTGGCCCCCCGCCGGCCAGCGGGGGGCCGTCCGAAGGAATTTCCGCACGAAAAAAAAAGTTACTTAAATATACTTCAGGAATTTGAAATCACGTATAAAAGGTTATTGCAGAGGTGATTGATTGATTAATGAGACACAAATTAAAAGATAAAGATATTTATTATTGTAGATCTGGAAATGTACGAAGATTCGCATGACAAATTATTCTTAGCTGGTGCGAAACTTATTTTATAGTCATGAAGGAAAATAAGTCGCCCGTCAGATCCAGAGTAATTAACGATCTCACCTTGGATCATTTACGAAAATAATCACTGAGAGTGGTATTTTATCTGAAAAATACGGTATTAGAGAAAACATGTCAATTATCTGGAAAAATACGTAAAACTAGATAAGATATTTATTATTGTAGATCTGGAAATGTACGAAGATTCTTCAATCGAATTAATCAAAAACGGTTACGTGGTTAATTTGTATGCAGTGGAAGTGGGAGCGAGAGGTATACCAGCAAAATCTCTCTATAACCTACTTAAAGATCTAGGCCTATCGAGAGCTACAATAAGCTCATTACTAGGACGAATGTCTAAAGCGGCACTAGTAGGTTCGTATCAAATTTGGTTAGGCAGGGAGGGGAACTTGGGTAGTGAAGGTGAGTGTTGATGTACATCAACAAAAGGGGCCCCTTCTAAACCTACACTTGGGTCGCAAGTCCCAGGCACTGTCCCGAGTTCCCAACTCAGCAACGCGATGGACCCGGCACCCGCACGGAGAATCCATGGATTGCTAAGATTACGGTCTCTAGACATATATATATATACGAGTATATATATGCGACAGCCTCTGTGGCTTAGCGATAGTGCATTTGACTGCTACGACAGGGGGCGCGGTTTCGATTCCCGCTCGTTGCAAATATTTGTATGCATGAATATGTCTATTTGCATTGGTCCGGGTGTTTCTATGTATAATTGAGCTGAGTGAGACGAAGTCGAGCGAAAGCTCCTCATACCAGACTTCAGGATTTTCTTTCTCACAGGTCTCCTCCTAAACTACTAATCCAATCAGAACCAAATTTGGCATGATTAAAGAGGTCAATCAGAGGAAGGTTTATGGATATATTTTGAAAAAATTAATGCTACCACAGAGGAATGATCACCGTTAAAAAAAATCCAGATGGAATTACATAATAACCGCTCGAGACACTGTGACCAAACTTTACATGCTCAGAAAGCATGTCCATAGTTGTGACTTTCAAAAAGAATTTTCAAAATCGGACTTGCCACGGAGGAATGATCACTGTTCAAAAATTTCAAAATCTGATTCACGATGTCTCACTCAGCTCAACATTGCAAGTAGCGATTCGCCTTGCAGACCTAGTATATAATATATGTATTTACAAAAAAAAGTATATAAGTATGTTTATCCGCATTGTTGGACCCATAACACAAGCTAGTTAAACTAGGACGATTGCCAGCTTGGCAATCAACCCAAACTTAAGCGTAGCGAGATTTGCCTATCCAACAATAGGTCAACGTGACCGGTCGACTTTTTTCATTGATTTGGTTTTTCTGTGATTATTCCTCGATGGTAAGACTGGACATTCGACCCCTTACGGCACTCAGTAATGTCTACTCGATCACCGTAGCAAATTTGGTCGAGATCGGTCAAACGGTCTCGGAGGAGTATCATTTGTTTGAAATGCAAATTGGAAACCAAAGACGCTTCGCTCGCCTTCGGCTCGCTACGCTTAACTATGCTTACTTCGGGTCTAGAAAGCGCTGTGTAGAATGTCGTAGAATATTTATATTTATATTTTTAAATCTGAAATTTTAAAGCGGCGATAGCCCAGTGGCGGACGTAACGGACTGCTGAGACGAGGTCTCGAGTTCGATCCCCAGTCGCCCCGGGCACACACCTCTGACTTTTCATAGTTATGTGTGCATTAATAAATGTTAATAATCGCTCGCTTAATAATGTGCCCGGTAGATGGCAATAGGCTCGCCCCCTATTACATTGGGACCTTAACATAACTGACAAATCGTGGGAGTGTAATACACCTCTGCCTACCCCTTCGGGGATACAGGCGTTAAGTTATGTGTGTGTGTGTGTGTGTGTTTTTATATCTACATACCGAAGGGATAGCATGTTTGGGACCCCATTAAAATCTTCGTACACCGGCTGATTTACGGATGAGGTTCTAGCACAGGCTATCCTCTTGGGGTTGGATAGTCAGACGGTATTCGCTCCTATAAAAACCTAAATCAATGATATAAAGTAGGAGAAAGAGTGGGAAGCAGACTCTAGGCTTCGGAGTGCAAGCTGCAACTGAGATTGGTGCTCAGATGACGATGATACTTCCTTCATAGTTATAATTTTTTAGTGATTTTCTTTAGAAAAGCCCTATTGCTATCGAGTTGTCGTCGACGTCGTCGACGTCGTCGTTGCCAATTTTCTGTCACGGTTTTGGGTATGAAGGAGATGAGCTATCGAGTTGCTGTTTTCGGTAATAGATTCGTGCTGGGGTGAACCATTGCAAGATAAAGAAAAAATCGCAAAAAATCGCAAAAAAAAAAACGCAAAATCGAAAATCCCTTGTATTCGGCTGAACTCGTCTCAGGAATTCAACTTGTTTTTAGATTCAGTCCGTCAATTGACTGCACCCCGCTGGATGATGAGAAGCTGGGGTGAAGTCCACAAGGTAAGGCCCACCATCCCAGAAGCTGACGTTTTTAAATTGGTGATCCCTACCTTGACGGCCTTAACAGATGCTGTTTCACGCCCCGCTTGAGGAACCCGGGATTGTAAGAAGAAGGAAACACGTGCGCGGGCAGAGCATTCAAGCTCTTTATCGTGTGACAAAGAAAGGAAGCACCGAAACGCTGAGTTCCGGATGGTATTATAGAAGTACGAATGGGTGAACCGATTTCGGTTTTGTTTTCTTTGAAAAAAAAATAGTCGGGAGTTTTCTTAACTAAGTCGGGGGTAAATATTTTTTATTAAATTTTTACTTTAACAGAAAGTTACATGATTAAACTGTACAGTCAGAAGTCGCTGAACACTAAAAATGTTACAAACATATTTATTTTTCAAATCTTCAGAGGATAAATATAAAAAATTTCGATTTTTGTTTATAATTTGTTGTCGATAGCTTTATTCTATTCTATTGACGTCAATGGTTGATATTGTGGTATATTTATAATAAAAAAATATTTATTGAGCTGAGAGTGAGACGAATTCGAGCGAAAAGCTCTCTAACTCCACTCGGTATATTTCGGTTGTTGTGTTGAATTTTGACCAAACTCGGCATGTAAATACAACTCGATACCTAGAAGGTTTAGCAAAAATAAAATTGAAAATCGAACATACCATGGAGGAACAATCACCCTTCTAAAATTTCAAAATCTGATTTCTCCAAAATGATCAATGTTGAGACCAACGTTTGTAGGTAATCATGTACCTCTCTGTAACTCTCAGCTCAACATTGCAACAGCAGAATGCATTGCGCCCCTAGTATCTACTTTTCTTCGCAGATTGAGGCACTGTGTTCAGGTAGCTGTTATTTATATGAGTTTTTGTATTATTGTATACGAGTAGACCAGCTACATTACGTTTATACATGACACCATGTATATAAATATGCATATGTATGCATACGTAGTTTTCATAATAACAAAAGGTCATGTTTATCGGTACGTTTTAGGGTCCGGAAATATTACGGTTTGTTGGGTCCAATGTATTCAAACATGCAACACGAATAAACGCACACGTATGTCTGGTTATTGTAACATATGACTAGTAATTTTATGCTGTGTTAACCGGTGTTAACTTTTGTTAAGAGGAGGTCTGTATGTTATTAGTTGTTTTTGTTGATACTGGCAATTAAGTTTATCGTTCAGGCAATATTATCTAGAGAAAAGCAATTGGGCACTTGGGTTCGGGGTTTTCAGTCCAACTACGAAGTGACCGATCTTCGATATTTTCCGTGGCTCTGACTTCCACAACCCATTGGCAATATCGAAATTCTGTACTTAGACCAGTTGTCGGTCATTTTAGGACTCCAACTACCCATAATGACTGCCATTGTTGTTCATATGGTAACCGGAACCGACGGCTTAACGTGCTCTCGTCTCCCCTTTGCGGGGCAAGATGGGGACACTGTGGTTCCCAAACCGGGTGCGAGGGAAATGACCTTACACCCCGGTGTCTGAAGACCCGAGACGACGTGTGGTTTTAGTCGGTTCAAGCCCGATATACCCCCCCTTCTGGCTGGCGGGGGGTTATCCGAGGGGATTTCATCACGAAAAATAAAAAAAAGCTACGGAGGGATCTCAATATAATAAGAATGGTTACCCATCCTAAGAGTGACTTGGCTGTGATTGCTTAACTTTGCAATGTGTTACTACTAACCACCTAATCGGTTACTACTTAGCAAGGCAAACCAAGTTACAAGGTATCCACAATAGCCCATCATTTATAGTACGGTATTTACAGTCGTATATACAAGTTAATAGAATCAATTTTTGAACCAGTGCTTAGCATATTTGAAAAAGTACTCATATATTTGGTACATTATAACACTCGTACATTTCCTATAACAATGCATATCAAATAAATCGATGAAATATTTCATGTATATCGCGGATACAAACAGGCGTTTAAAGCATGCCAGTTTTCATTATACATTGTGGGAAAATGTTCCAAAATATATTATCATTTGGAAATAACTATATATGTTATGAAAGTTTTGTGACAAGTTACTGTGTACAAAGTCAAAGTTCTGTATAGATCTAAAAACGGCAATTAACTAAACTAAAATTAGCGGTTTTTTTAACGTGTGGACCCCCCTCCCCGACGGGCTGCACCCCATCGGTGCTAAAGATGGGATGGGCGTGTCGGAATTGAAACAACTAAAACCTCACGGTGTCCTCCCCAAGTGTTCATTGCCGGGCACCCCGGGTAAGCCCTCGAAAGGATAACCCCAGGGTTACCGGTGGACTTTGGCCGCCATCGCGGCCTCTCTTATGGGGTTGAGTTTTATCCCGCGACGGTGAGTTGGCCTGTTCTGTGAGGACAGCAAGTCGGCCAACTGCCGTTCTCAGGCCTCGATCTTGGAGGTAGTCCCGGGCGTAGACTAGCGTATAGCATTGCCTCTTTGAAACGCTGCCCTGTGATGAGAATACTCCGGCAAGAAACTCCGCTGGCTATTTTTTTGTTCTCTTTGCAAACATTACTTAGAAAGAAAGAAAGAAAGAAATAAACTTTTATTTGGTGCAAGTAGGTCACATTAAATACTTATTACTAGTACAAATTCATTTAATATATATTATTGTGTGCCTAACGGTTGCATCAAATGGGTGTCCAGTTCAGCATATGCCAGGATTCAGAATGAACCTTGGCGCTGGTTTTCGACTGGTTTTTACTTAATATAATTACATGGATGTTTTCTTAGAGTGGCATAGTGAGAGAGCAAATAATTCATATTCAAGGTGGTTTGTCATCTAAATATTCTTGAATTTTATAATAGCCTTTTTCGCAGAGTTCTTTTTTTTTTTTTTTTTTATATATTTAGGACACGTCAATTTGACTTCACCTCGCCTGATGGTAAGCTGAAGGTAAAGTCTCTGGAAAGAGGGTCACCATTACATACACGTACCATGTTAACAATGGTGGCACTCAGCTTGACGGCCTCATCAGAAGAGGATTGTCGTCGCAGCACCGAGTGACACCCACCGGTACCACTAGTGCTGCGACCACAATCCCCCTGCCCGGCTATGCACTTGCTGACCCCTGAACGCAATCAAACCGAAATGGATTACAATGGAGGGTTTTTCGCAATGGTGCACGGTGGTACCTACCCGGCCGAATTTTGTGACAAATTTGTGTCATCTAATTTCTACCACACAGTTTAAATTTGACTATATTTATCAAGAGGTAGATTCTTCATTTCATTAGGTAGCTCATTGTTGATTATGATAGAACACCTGCCAGATCTGGTGAATAATATTGGATTACAGATTGAATTGTGAAACAAAACAATTTATAAAAACAACCAGTTTGATAATAGGTATAACAAAATGTATCTTTATGGTTTTTACTATTCTGGTCGTGATCTTAGAGGTCGTGGGTCGTTCGAAACTACATACGCCCCCATAAAGTTCATATTACAAGCTATGCTGAGTTGGGGCATGGATGAGTTAAGAATATTTATTTATCATTAATTATTTGACGTCAATAAGCGTTACTTTATAACCGAATACATTTATCAAATATAGATTTTTCTTGACTACTGAGTATTCAACAACAACTGATGTCTATTATTATTAAAGATTCATGTATAGTTACATGTTAGCGAAGAAATTGAGCTGCGTCGTCCGATCTTGAAGTTCATATTGAAGCAATTTACGGCTCGCGGAGGCTGTTGCAAACTTTACTTTGGGTTTACTTGAATTTACTATAAGTTTGGGAATTTTATTTGTGGCTGAGTTTGTTTTCTGGGTTGTAGTGATACAATTTAAATTGAACAAAAATCATAAAAAATATGTTTGACATTAATTGTTTGAGAGCAATCATTGTTGTATACTGTATATAATTTCTGGGTGTTAAGGGCCCTCCCAACTCCTTGAGGGAGCAAGCCTTAGTGACCAGCTAAACAATGGACGAGGCTCTAACGCAGGTTTTTCTCACGGAGTTGTTTTTTTTCTTTTTTAAAATAGAATATTAGTAACCGAAATGACCAATATACTTAACCTCACAAGCTAAGCTAAATTGCTTAGCTAACATCACTTAACATCGGTAGTGTAATGGCAAGAATTGGAACCCGGGACCTCTCGGTCGTAAGGCCAACTCCTTAACCAATAAGCTGACTCCGGGCTCCGAAGTACAAACTGTGGACATGACTCAATCAATAATTATGAGGATCAAGATGACTGTATCTCATGTCAGAAAAACTTGGTCACGTACAGAGAATGATCACAAGACCAGAAATACAGGTAAAACCTTCATCATTCTAACAACCCATATTAAAGACAGCATACTACTACTTAAATCAGCAACTCATGAGCTTTAATTGGATTAACAAGAACCTTGTTAGTACACCTGTAGCTAACTGCAGTACTTACCTAATTTTTATCTTATAAGGTTCCACCTGTGAGCTATAATAAAAATAATCACGAACTAACTCGAGAAATTTAACTTCATGGTTAACACTTTGTTTTTTAATCGACTTCAAAAAGGTTCTATGTTCATTGAATATACTGCTTCCGGGCTGTTTGACCGTGGTCCGTAGGAAACTTGTGTTCCAAACGTTTCGCCGATCACTGCGGTACATCTTCAGTGGTACAGGTCCGGGCGCCTGTCCGGGTAGGGAAGTAGTATATTCTACATGCAACGCCGGCCGCGAAAACCTAAAGATTTATATAGGTTTTATGTTCGTCTGTATCAATTTTATTTTTAATTAACACTAAAAGTTTGAGTGGTAGAGTCAAGCAACAGTCATAATGACTACCGTTGCATGAATGGGCCGACTCGACCGGGGAAGCACCACCCTCTCACAGAATATCGACGCCAAGTAACAGTATTTGAACTGTTGCGTTCCGTTTGGTGAGTGAGAGTGCCGGAGCCCAAACTCCTTTCCCATCCCCTCCCAAACTCCTTTCCCATCCCCTTTCCTTTACAGGGTCGGCATCGCGAGTGTGACGCCACTGGTGTTGCACACGTTCATAGGCCGCGGTAACCGCTTCTCATCAGATGGGCCGTGTGCTTGTCTGCCACCTTAGTGGTATAAAAAAAAAAAAAAAAGAATACTTGCACTAACCTAATTCTGTTACTGTTCTCTTCAACTACTTAGCTATAAAAGTAGGTAATATCTAATGAAGTACGCAGGTTAATGAACCTGCTTAGTAAATATTCCACAATATTCCACACAGTGCTATATAGACCAACTAGTTTATGTTATGGGTTCTTGAATGTGGATTAACATACTTAGATAATTTTTTTTGGAAGTACATACATATCATATTATACATGGAAGCACCCAGACCAATGCAAATAGACATATTCGTGCATACAAATATTTATACTGAGCGGGAAAATTTCTTTAGCCAAATTTTCGATCGGAAAAAGTAAACATACAGGAAGGGACTTGAACCCACGACCAGTTCCTTTCTGGGGGGAATACTCTCTCCCGATCCGCAGAGCCTGTGAAGCACGAAAGCGGCTGAGGCGTCGGAGGTCACTGAACGAAGGCAGCGTGCAGTTTTAGTCGGTTCGAATCCGACATAACCACCCGAAGTACCCGGGGGACTTCCGCACAAAAAAGGGGGGCAATACTCTGATCAACTGTCCCCTTCTGGATGTTGACTTTTTCTAATCTAGTCTAGCTATATAAACTCAAAGTATTAGAAACTTCGGTACGTTTTGCTTTTTCTTGCGTTTGTAAGGCTTGCAATCAAAGGTTACAGCTTTACAAGAAAGTTTAACTTGAGGTTTTCTTGACAATAATAGAAATGTGTAACGCACAAAAGCTGCCTAGAAACTAATGTCACCGAAACTAGAACTTCAAATAAAGCTAGAAAATTAAATAATGTAAACTTCAGACTTAGAGGAAATAAATCCAAGGACCTTGCTCAAATCTAAAAGTTTTAAACTGCTAAATGTTACTATTGTCACGGTTTTAGCTCATTAAACAATTTTCACTTTACCGAATAAATCCTACTTCGTTTACTGCGCTAATTTAACAATGGCGCCAAGAGTGTGATTAAGTTGACAACAGCGGTAATCGTACTTTGTTGAACTTATTAATTTATTAGCAACGCAAAGCAGTGATTGAAAATTATACTAGGTCTGCAATGCATTCTGCTGTTGCAAAAAAAAACGGCCAAGTGCGAGTCGGACTCGCCCATTAAGGGTTCCGTAGCAGCAACTAACATAATAATGTTTTTTTTTCTTAATTTTTATATTTGAGTTGATATGTATATTTTTATATTTGATTTGAATGAAAGGTAAATTTCAGTTTACGATTCATGACGTATGTCCTTTATGTATTGTATCAATTGTATGTATTTATTATATTTTTATGTATTTATATATAATGTGTTTGTATGTAGAATTCTATGATATGTAGTATATTATTTATATCTATGAACAATTTGTGACGTAGTACGCCATCAAATGCCATTCTACTCCTACTGATAAATCCATCCAAAGGTTGTCTGGTAGAGATCGCTTTTAGCGATAAGACCGCCCATTGTACCTACAATATATTATTAATATATGTGGTGTACAATAAAGAATATTCTATCTATCTATCTAAAAAAAAACTATTTACTAGATCTCATTCAAACCAATTATCATTGGAAGTTTACATGGTAATGTACATCATATATTTTTTTTAGTTTTATCATTCTCTTATTTTAGAAGTTACAGGGGGGGGGGACACACGTCTTACCACTTTGGAACTGTCTCTCGCGCAAACTAGTCAGTTTAGAAAAAAATTATATTAGAAACCTCAATATCATTTTTGAAGACCTATTCATAGATATCACACACGTATGGGTTTGATGAAAAAAAAAATTTAGAGTTTCAGTTCTTAGTATGGGGAAACCCCCAAAATTTATTGTTTTTTCTTCTATTTTTTTGTGAAATTTTAATGCGGCTCACAGAATACATCTACTTACCAATTTTCAACAGCATACTTCTTATAGTTTCGGAAAAAAGTGGCTGTGACATACGGACGGAATACCCTTAAAAAACAATTTATTTATAAAAATAAAAATAAACAGGAAATATAAAAAAATAATAAATGAGGTTTTCTCTGTGGTGTAGCGGTAGAGCATTCGACTGCTAAGTCAGGGTCGGGCGTTTGAGTTCCGCTCATTGTATATAATGTATATTTGCATTGCTCTGCGGGTTTCTATGTATAATATGTATTATTTACAAAAAAAGTATCTAAGTATGTTGAGAAAAACATGTTAACTAAAAACAAAACTATGTAAACTAAAATATTTACATCCAAATAAAAACTATGTACACAGTAAGAAGTTTAGCTGTCAAAGAATTCCCCCTTATCGATGTCGACTGGTAACGTACCCAAAAGGCTGGCGGGATTGCCACGTTGGATGGCAATGCCAATTCTTTGCGCAAAGAACAAGCCAGCATTTTGCTGCCACTTCAAGAAAGACGGGTAAGCGCTGATATCACATGTTTAGTGAAAATAGCACAGAGTAAAATAGATTCTCCTTACCTTCTTGAGAAATTGCAATTGAGAGTTCCTACAAGATCTGTTAGGTTACAAATTCCGCTTCACGTCCCACGAGGTACCACTAATTACCGAAATGGCTCATTTCTTGTAAGAGCAGCTGACTGTACCAATAAATTGGGAAACCATCCGGAATTAGATCTGTTTAACACAAGTCCATCCTCCTATAGTCGCTTTATCTCTAAGAAGTGGTTCGAATCGGTTCTCTGACTGTATTTTTTTTTTTTTTTTTTTATGTATAAATGTTCAACACATCTGGCGAATTCCCTTCGGGGATGCAGGCGTGAAGTTGTGTAATGTTTTTAAATGTTTCAAAAACATACATTTTTATAAGCAAGCTCTAAATATGCACATGCGAAAACACGTAAATGGTTTACAGTTGTTTTAACAGTCGTCAATTAGTTGTAAGATACTGTTTGTTTTCCTAATAAAATAAAATAAAATAAAGTGTCAACCAGTCGTTTTACGATTTCTTTATCAAGCGACCGTGCACTCAAACCCCACGAACCTAGTGTTTCGACCCCAAACAGCTCAAAAATATAATTGCTAACTAAATTATTATATCTGTGCCGTTTCAGGGTCTCCGCAAATGCTGCAGCAGCACAAGCGCAGTCCGTCGTACTTGGAAGACGAGAAGGCGCGAGAGTGTCGATGCAAGTTGCGTCAAATACCAAAGGCCTATCCAACTTCCAAGGCACCAAAGACATACCGTCTGGTCTCTTGCCATCGTCGCGCAACAAACCAGCAGGTTCAAGCACGGCAGGAACACGGCGGATAATACTGCGCTCCTGCCGCATGGTAAGCCGTGATGCCCAAAGCTGTCAACTGCTTCTCTATAATGACAGCGATGAAGAGAGACACAAGGAGCACCCAATCAAGAGGCATTGCCACGCTAACAAATCATGAAAAAATTGAAATAAATGATCAAATAATGGTATTTTAAAATGCCAATTTTCTAGGCTAATGGGTTGTTGACTTTTCCATGCCTGTATATTTCACACGGAAATTACGCTGTTCGTTAAAAACAACCTAGAACTATTTAGAACACGTAGAAAAACGGGTGAGAACTGAACCAATGAGATCCCAGTATCAGAATCGATTGTACACCGGTTTTAATACTGAGTTACTTTAAAAAAGTGTCCTTGGCATGGCTCCTGTAATTTATAATAGAATACCAAGCACTATGAGAGAGCAGCCTCTAAAAATGTTTAAATATAATCTAACTCTGGTGCTGTTAGATAAGTTTTACTATTCGGTATCGGAATTTTTTGCTGACAAGCTGATACCAAACTAGAATTAAGTTTTTTTGCTACTGACTAAAAAAAAACGGCCAAGTGCGAGTCGGACTCGCCCATTAAGGGTTCTGTAGCAGCAAGTACCATAATAATGTTTTTTTTTATTTTTATATTTGAGTTGATTGAATGAAAGGTAAATTGCAGTTTACGATTAATGACGTATTAAAAAAAAACTACTAACTAGATCTCGTTCAAATCAATTTTTGTTGGAAATTTACTTGGTAATGCACATCACATATTTTTTTTTAGTTTTATCATTCTCTTATTTTAGAAATTACAGGGGGGGGGGGGCACATTTATCAGTTTGGAAGTGTCACTTGCGCAAACCATTCAGTTTAGAAAAAAATGATATTAGAAACCTCAATATCATTTTTGAAGACTTATCCATAGATACTACACACGTATGGGTTTGATTAAAAAAAAATTTTTGAGTTTCTCTTTCAAGCATGGGGACCCCCAAAATTTATTGTTTTTTTTTCTATTTTTGTATGAAAATCTTAATGCGGTTCACAGAATACATCTACTTACCAAGTTTCAACAGTATAGATTTTATAGTTTAGGAAAAGAGTGGCTGGGACATACGGACGGACAGACATACAGACATGACGAATCTATAAGGGTTCCGTTTTTTGCTATTTGGCAACGGAACCCTAAGAACATAGCGTGAAGCATGAAGCGTCGGTAGCTTAATGGTTGAGACCCTACAATCGAGACGTCCCGGGTTCGAATTCTGGCCATTACACTACTGACGTGAACCCACTCCTAACACAAGCAATTTAGCTTAGCTGGAGGGGTTGGCGGGAATATTAGTAATTTCGGTTACTAACATTCTTTAAAAATATATATATAATAAACACGGGTGTTTCTATGTATAATATGTATGTATTTACAAAAAAAAAATATAAGTATGTTTATCCGCATTCTGGAACCCATAACACAAGCTAGTTAAACTATGCTTACCTTGGGTCTTGAAAGCGCTGTGTAGAATGTCGTAGAATATTTATTATTTATTATTTATTACAAAATATAACAAACTTGTCATCAAAAATTTGTGTGCTAAATGGTAAAATGTATCAGGGACCCTAATGTTAACATATTATTGTAATATCTGCATTCTAAACAAATAAATGAAAATTATAATACATTTCTATTGTTAAAAATCTTTCACAATTCCAAACAAAAAAACTTTGCGATCTAAAAAGCCGACGAAAACGCAACATAAATTAAAAAAAGAAAAGAAATCTGGTAAAACAATACAAGTAACTTGTTGGAGCATTTAGGCGTTTAAATATGCTTTCGACCGCAGTCACGTAACTTGCGCCCGAGATGTCATGACCCTACAACTCAACAAAATGGAACCCCTTCTGGCTACAATAGCCCACCCTCGCGCAATGGCCCAAACGACTCAACACTCGGCCAAAAGCGTTTTATATCTGGCAGCGGCCACAATAAACACGACAGCCAATTTTGTCACAACTCATTGGGTCTTTTATCTTGACCACAAATCCAACTCTGATACTCACTACCAAAATACTATACGAAATTATATTGTCAATCTTAAATTCAATTTACATTACGTGTTTGTCCCAAAACAATATTTCCATGTCTGTATAAAAGTGGAAATGGTTATCACAGTAGAAGAACGAATACGATACTTATACGAAAGTTGTGAGGGCGTGCCGAAGAAAAAATGGTCATAATTGGGTAGAAATCGTCGACATAATGCCACTTTATTTATTTCTTAATAGCGAAGAAAACATTTCGGAGAAAACCAAATAGGGATTTGGGCAGATGTATGTTGAACATAAATATTACTTTTCGTGACGCAATTGTCACATTCGTAGAAAATAGTGGCACTGCCACTATAACGTGAAAATAGTCATTTTTAGCGACTTTAAAAAGGAGGAGGTTCTTAATTTAAAGATTTAGAACGGAAAAAAAGAACATCTAGGACGGGACTTGAACCCGCGACCCGTCCCTTACAGGGGGAATGCTCTGACCAACTGAGCCACCTAGGCACGTCCCAGATATTCGAAATTCTCCGATACATTAATACGTCTTAAGGCGACGTTTCCGTAGTTCGCAAGAATTACGGTAGATGACTCCAACGTCGCAAGGGACTGGTGGCGGGTTCATGTCCCGTCCTAGATGTTCTCTTTTTCCGATCTAAATCTTTAGAAAAAAGTAAGCATACAAAATGCTTAAAAATGTAATTGAAAGGTTCTTAATTTGTCAGATTTTTTAAGAGAGTATTCAATGAATATGCCTTATCATTTTGTTCAATTACAATGATTTTTTGTTTTCAAAATGGTCTCGTAGAAGTACAGTCAACGACAAAGTAGCTATATATATTTCAATTTCTTGATAACCTTAGCTCTTAAACCGTTAATAAAATAAAAATCAAAACATGAATATATTAACTTTGTCCTTCGAGGATAATAAAACTGCTTATACATCAATCGTCGGTACATCTATTTTAATGTAGTAAAGGTTTGTAGATATTTTAGTGTTAATCAAGTGTTGTCTTTAACTGTACCTCAGAAGTAGTCCCACATTAATTTGCTTTTTAGGGTTTCGTTGCCAAATGGCAAAAAACGGAACCCTTATAGATTCGTCATATCTGTCTGTCTGTCTGTCCGTCCGTATGTCACAGCCACTTTTTTCCGAAACTATAAGAAGTATGCTGTTGAAACTTGGTAAGTAGATGTATTCTGTGAACCGCATTAAGATTTACACACAAAAATAGAAAAAAACAATCAATTTTGGGGGTCCCCATACTTAGAACTGTAACTCAATTTTTTTTATTTCATCTAACCCATACGTGTGTGGTATCTATGGATAGGTCTTCAATTATCATTTTTTTCTAAACTGAATGCAGGGGTAGGCAGAGACAACATCTTTATTTTTATCTTTTAACAGCTACGCCACAGAGGCCGCTACAATACAATCTCACAATGAAAGCTACATAAATAAAAATAATAAATAAATAAATAAATATTCTACAACATTCTACACGGCGCTTTCTAGACCCAAATAATAATAATAATAATAATAATCATTTATTTCAGGCAATATTTACATAACGATCTTAAATATGTAAACAGAGACCCATATAATAGATACCTTACAACTAACATACATATTTGTATAAAACTTTGTTAATATTGGACTTAACCTATGTTAGTAATGTTTGGTGATGTCGCGTGCGTCGGCATGGTGCCTCGGAACCGCCGAAACACGACATCCTTCGGCCAGAAGTCCGCGCTGGCGATGGTTTCCAGCAGAGGCTTCGGCACGCGCACCACGTACGACGTGAAGTGCACGTAGTGGCGCGACTCCAGCTGGAACACCCGCAGGCTGAAGCCGGACTTCTGGCGGACGTACTCCGTCACGTCCTTGGCCGTGATAGTGTGGTGCAGTCGCGATACGTAGAGCGCGACGTTTGGTGTGGCAGCGCGCAGCACGGAGTCCTCCTCCGGTGCGGCGGTACCACACTGGCTTCTATGCGGCTGCCTACGGGCCTTGCGCTTCTTCTGTACCAAGGTGAACCCCTCCTCATCCACCTTGGCACGAGGGGGCTCCTTCGAAGTTGACTGAGCCCTCGGTTTAGCGGGCGTCTTATTAGACGCGGGTCGCCGGCGGAGTTGCGTAGCAGCGGTGACGTTACCGCGGCTCTCACGGACCGCTGGCGGCGGGTTGGCGAGGACAGGCGCGCGCGGCGGGGGCTGTGCGCACGTGCGGACGGCGGCGGCCGCGGGCGCAGGCGGCGGCACAGGCTGCACCGGCGCGGGCGGCGGCGGTGAAATTGCTGACACGGACGTCAGTGTTTTGTCGCGGGCTCCACGTAGTGCGTCGATATAATTTTAGGCGTCAGCTGACCTACTTACCGAGGCGGTGCTGCGCAGCGAACGTACTTCACTACGCAGTTCGGCGATAGTATTTTGTGATGCCTCAAATTTTATTTGTATGTCGGCCATACTCTTCTTTAGGGACACGATGTCCTTTAGCAGGCTGGTGACGTCGACGTGGTCGAACGTGATGGGTGGTAGCTTAGCCAGCTCCCTCGCCACAAACGACGGCACGTCGTCAGGGTCCTTCTCCTTCAGCACCTTAATTATGTCCTGAAGGGTCTTCTTCCCTTGTTCATCACCCCTCCTGTGGGCAATGAAGGTGCCGCTGATCTTCAACGACCGGTAGAGCATCTCCTTGGCGCTGCAGATATCTTTCAAACTGAAGTTGCTGGAGCAGATCTGGATAGCGGACAGCTCGTCCATCACGTCCAGCTTCTGCTGCAGAAACGCCAGGAGCTCGTTGACGATGAGCGGCGCGTCGGCGGCACTCATGATGACGTGAGCAGCGGTGTGAGCCGCGCTCAGTACGTAAATTAATAATTATTAGTTACTAATTAGCTCGCTCAGCAATGCGACCACATCGCAGCACGCATTGCACAAGGATAATATGCCTTATCATTTTGTTCAATTACAATAATTTTTTGTTTTCAAAATGGTCTCATAGAAGTACAGTCAACGACAAAGTAGCTATATATATTTCAATTTCTTGATAACCTTAGCTCTTAAACCGTTAATAAAATAAAAATCAAAACATGAATATATTAACTTTGTCCTTCGAGGATAATAAAACTGCTTATACATCAATCGTCGGTACATCTATTTTAATGTAGTAAAGGTTTGTAGATATTTTAGTGTTAATCAAGTGTTGTCTTTAACTGTACCTCAGAAGTAGTCCCACATTAATTTGCTTTTTAGGGTTTCGTTGCCAAATGGCAAAAAACGGAACCCTTATAGATTCGTCATATCTGTCTGTCTGTCTGTCCGTCCGTATGTCACAGCCACTTTTTTCCGAAACTATAAGAAGTATGCTGTTGAAACTTGGTAAGTAGATGTATTCTGTGAACCGCATTAAGATTTACACACAAAAATAGAAAAAAACAATCAATTTTGGGGGTCCCCATACTTAGAACTGTAACTCAATTTTTTTTATTTCATCTAACCCATACGTGTATGGTATCTATGGATAGGTCTTCAATTATCATTTTTTTCTAAACTGAATGCAGGGGTAGGCAGAGACAACATCTTTATTTTTATCTTTTAACAGCTACGCCACAGAGGCCGCTACAATACAATCTCACAATGAAAGCTACATAAATAAAAATAATAAATAAATAAATAAATATTCTACAACATTCTACACAGCGCTTTCTAGACCCAAAGTAAGCATAGTTAAACTAGCTTGTGTTATGGGTTCCAGAATGCGGATAAACATCCTTATATACTTTTTTTTTGTAAATACATACATATTACACATAGAAACACTCAGACCAATGCAAATAGACATATTCATGCATACAAATATTTGCACTGAGCGGGAATCGAACCCTCGCCCCCCGTCGTAGCAGTCAAATGCACTACCGCTACGCCACAGAGCGCATTTGAAATTCAAGTACTTATCTGCGAGTCGAAGTAACAAAAGGGAATCGGAAACGAGCTCTTGGCAGAATACCAACTACTTGATAACCGACTTGATATAATGCGCTTTTAATTAACTCCTGTACAACAATGCACCAAACACTGCAATATTTTTCTCAGTATAAATATTTATTTGTATTTCTGAAACAGAATTCATGTTTGTTTTGCACAAAGAACTCTCCTTTTTTTCATGTTGAAACCCCTTCGAACTTCACCTCACCGGAGCTAAGGTGAGCGTGTCGGAGTCGAACCGACTAAAACTGCACGGTGTTACGTCACCTTGGCCTGTGTGGCCCGGTATAAGAAAGGATATCCCAGAGACCCCGATCAGCCCCAGTCGCCAGTAGTGGCGACCCCGACGTGATGTTAGGAATCTAAATCACTCCCCTTATAGAGAATCGCGCGCAGAAATCCAACGCACCGCCAACCTGGGCCTGCTTTTTTTTTTTTTTTTTTATATTTTGGACACGTCAATTTGACTTCACCTCGCCTGATGGTAAGCTGAAGGTAAAGTCTCAGGAAAGTGGGTCACCATTACATACAAGTACCATGTTAACAATGGTGGCACTCAGCTTGACGGCCTCATCAGAAGAGGATTGTCGTCGCAGCACCGCGTGACACCCACCGGTCCCACTAGTGCTGCGACCACAACCCACCCGGCCGAATTTTGTGACAAATTTGTGTCATCAAATTTCTACCACCAGTTAAAGTTAAAGTTTGCTAAGGTAACGACGAGGACGCTGCAGACTAGTCTACATCCGGGACTACCGACCTCCATTATCGGGGCCTGAGGACGGCAGTCGACCGACTCGCCGTACTTACAGAAGCAGGCCAAGATGGAGGAGTGTCGTGTGTATCCTAAACACGCCTGCTAACTCACCGTCGCTTGATAAAACCCGCCCCATAAGCGAGGCCACGATGGCGGGCAAAGTCCGCCGGTAACCCTGGGGTTATCCTTTCGAGTGCTTACCCGGGGTGCCCGGCAATGGACACTTGGGGAGGACACCGTGTGGTTTAAGACGGTCCGATTCCGACACGTCCATCCATCGTTGGCACCGATGGGGTGAAGCCCGTGGGGGTTTCAACAACTTAAAATAAAAATAGGTGACGACTAGCCCAAGCCATCAGCCCCAGGCCCGCGCTTACTCAAAGAACCCTCCGAGCAATTTCCCGCTTTCGTCTAAGTTCAAAATTTAGAGCCCATGGTCCGCTAATTATTTTTGGTTGGTTTGTCGTCTGCCGTCTGAGCTCCCAACCCCGTGAGAAGAGCCTGCACCAGAGCCTAGTTCGTTATTTAACACCTCCAGGTCAAGCAGGTCGGGTTGACTTGGGTCCTGAAAGTGTTGGCAGGGCCCTGTACAACCAAAGAACACTGTTAAGAATATATGCCACTACTTAGGGTACCATAAGATCTTCAACGTAAGTCAACATTACCAGCAAGCCAGTACACCTGCTGCTTGATGGACGAGACTCTGGCGCAGATCTTCTTCTTGGGGCTAGGTCACACGGCAGTCGCTCCTGCAAAGGAACGGGAGAGGGCCTTGAGCTCGATGGTTGGCGCTCGGATGATGAAGGAAACACTCAGAACTAGGATAGATTTGGAGTGGAGTGATACGCGAAGCTCAAATTTGACAGGGACGGCAATGATTTCTGGGTACCCTCTGCCTACCCCAGCAGAAGCAGGCCGGGACAGCGGGGCGACTAGCTTCCCTCCGCTAAAACCGGGGCAAGACGGGGACACCGTGGTTCCCAAACCCGAGGGGGCCATCTCGAAACCGGAGATTTCCCAGGGTCAGTCGGGGTGCGAGGGATATGCTCTATGGGCAACCTTACACCCCGGCGTCTTAAGACCCGAGACGGCGTGCTGTTTTAGTCGGTTCAAGCCCGACATAACCGCCTCCGCTAGCCAGCGGTGGGGGGGGGGGATCCGACGGGATTTCCGCACGAAAAAAAAGGGTACCCTCTGCCTCATCTAGAGGGCAGATATCTAATGAATGTAGAATGGATGAAATTGTGTCAGGTTTCAAGAATAACACGTGATCAACGAATGGCTCTGAAGCTGGGTGAGAACAGGTGGAAGGCAATAATTGGGTATGCGGTACCATACTTTCTTTCCAATCTTATAAAGTATTTCATTAATATATAATTTATTGTCTCTGCCTACCCCGGAGGGAAAAAGGCATGAGTATATGTATGTATGTATATATTATTTTTTTTATATTTGTAGGACACGTCAATTTGACTTCACCTCGCCTGATGGTAAGCTGAAGGTAAAGTCTCGAAAAGAGGGTCACCATTACATACACGTACCATGTTAACAATGGCGGCACTCAGCTTGACGGCCTCATCAGAAGAGTATTCACACACCCGGTCCCACCAGTGCTGCGACCACAATCTCCCTGCCCGGCTATGCACTTGCTGACCCCTGTTGTTTAAACGTAAAAAAAAAAAAAAAAAATTTAATCAAATTGAAAATCTACTTATCTTCAAAGTCGGTTAGAACATATTTTCATGCTTCATATTAAAGTTTTAGTTTCACAAAACCGTTGAGAACTATTAGTTGCGACTTTTGTGGCCGGTGAACTATAAAAGAACTTCAACCTCAGCAAATTTAAATATCCACTTTGTACTGCGTAGCATAATTAAAAAAACTAGCTGTTACCTGCGGCTTCACCCGCGTGGAATTCGGTTCTTATTCCGGCAACTCATGGGAACCTATTCTTGGGATAAAATGTGTTATTCTAGACTATAATCTATCCTTGTACCAAATTACCGCCAGATCTATTCAGCCGTTGGAGCGTGATTACGTAACAAACATACAAACATCGTCACAAACTTTCACATTTATAATATTGATAGGATAGGAAGTAGAATCCTTTAAGAATGGGAAATGATGCTTAATGCTAATAGAACTGTTGACCACGGCCTCGCGCTTGTGAAATTATGATCCCGATCACCTTTTTTTTTTTTTTTTGTGCGGAAATCCCTTCGGATACCCCCCCGCCGGCCAGCGGGGGCGGTTATGTCGGGCTTGCACCGACTAAAACCGCACGCCGTCTCGGGTCTTAAGACGCCGGGGTGTAAGGTTACCCATAGAGCATATCCCTCGCACCCCGACTGACCCTGGGCCATCTCCGGTTTCGAGATGGCCCACTTACTTGCTCTCCACTGTGCCATCTGCTAATCAGAGGGACACGTGGAAAGCTTCCGAACAGCCCTCAACAGGGCCGTCCCCGCCTCGGTTGGAGTTGGCCGTAGGCAGCAGCGTCTCTCCCACCCTAGGAGAGAGGCGCTGCCGTCTCCGTTGCCCAGGATGCACCGCGTGGAGGTCCCCAACCAAGCACCCCTGATCCCGTTCACCTAAGGGTAAAAAAGCTTACAACCTATTCACAGACCCTCTCAGACCCTCTCAGACTTAACAAATATACACAAAAAAAATTCATAAGAATCGGTGACGCCGTTTCAGAGGAGTTCAGTAACAAACACTGTGACACGATATTTTATGTATAAGATTTATTTTTATTTCTGTTTCAACAAGATCTTGACCAAAATTATATAAGAGTACTCCTAAGCGTATCATTTTATAAGTTTGGTAACAAAAGTTATTTAATTTAACTACGCGTGTCAAACATTTGTCGCTAAATTGTTTACCACGCTTAGTCATATTTCAGGAGCTTCAGAGAAAAACTCACGCGATACAATTTTTTGAAATCAGCACAACCGTTGCATAAAATTATTATTTTCATTTTAACACAACTAACATTTCTAATGTTTGCTTTTAAAAAAAAAAAAATCATATTTCTATTTATCTTCATCTAGGGGGGTGAACGGGACCAGAATTTCACGCGGACCAAGGCGCTAGTAACAGATAGTTATTTTATAAGTCGAAACAACACAACAACAATAACGACCGAATTCCAATCTATACGTGATTTGAAGGCATGTTCCAATTTGATAATGGTGTAAACGACCTGGGAGGCGCGTGCCACCACAAAGAGAATTCCTCGGAGATTAGAATTTCCTAAGCCTTCTGTGTAACCGGATCGAATAACGGATGAAAGTGATATTAAATAGCAACTGTGCAATTTCCAATCTGTTGTAATAGAATTTTCTTAATATTTTTTGAAGTGAAAACTTGATTTTTCTGAGAGATAAACTTTTTAATGTAAAATAATTGTAATAGTTCTGAAGTGTTAAAATTTTAATGTAATATAAATTGTCATGTTTGTGTACGATAAATAAATGAATATTTTATGTTAACACATAAATTATAGTAATTTTATACTGATAATTAAAGCAATTCGAGCAAAATTATTCCCTAACTATTCCAAAATATCAAAAATGCACAACGTTAATATTCAAGTTCCTATGTCTGCCGGTACTCCCGGAGTGCAACCCGTCGTTTTTTTTTCAAAGTGTACACTAAAAACAACTATTTATACTGTAGATTGATGGCAATTGGTGGAACTTGCTACACATATTGAAATAATTAATCACCTGATATTGTCGGAAGTTTACGCGAATGTCACACATTGAAATAAAACTATTTCTAACGGATTTTATCGCAATTTATTTGATGTTGTTTTATGTCTCCCCGTGACCATGGCTGATGAAAAGCAACCGAAACGTCGGGATCAATGTAAAATATAAAACTAGGTCTGCAAGGCGAATCGCTGCTTGCAATGTTGAGCTGAGTGAGACATCGTGAATCAGATTTTGAAAATTTTGAACAGTGATCATTCCTCCGTGGCAAGTCCGATTCTTTTTGAAAGTCACAACTCTGGACATGCTTTCTGAGCGTGTAAAGTTTGGTCACAGTGTCTCGAGCGGTTATTATGTAATTCCATCTGGAATTTTTTTAACGGTGATCATTCCTCTGTGGTAGCATTAATTTTTTCTAAATATATCCATAAACCTTCCTCTGATTGACCTCTTTAATCATGCCAAATTTGGTTCTGATTGGATTAGTAGTTTAGGAGGAGACCTGTGACAAAGAAAATCCTGAAGTCTGGTATGAGGAGCTTTCGCTCGACTTCGTCTCACTCAGCTCAATAACATTAAATAAATCGCGATAGAATCCGTTAAAAAATACTTTTATTTCAATAATTAATCACTTGTTTTATATGTCAGTTACTAACCCTTAGTAACTGTTACATAAAACCTTTGAAAATGCCGTAGTCGAAATCGGTCAGGTGTAATTTAATAGACATTAGTGGAAAAGTACATGTGATTAATTATTTCAATACTTAAATTAACATTACTGACATTACGTTCATAAATATATTTGAAATTGTTCGAATAATAGGTTGGAAACTACTGTTCAGGATATTATTATATTTCCTTAAGGTCTATACATTTAGATCGGAAAAAGAGAACTTGAACCCGCGACCAGTCCCTTACAGGGGGAATGCTCTGACCAACTGAGCCACCTAGACACGTCCCGGATAATTTCCGATATATTAATTCAAAATTCCCATCCAATCCAAAATTCTCCGATATATTATATACGTCTCAAAGTGCCGCTCTACTACTGACCTTCTGCCGTAATTCTTGCGAACTACGGAAATAATGAAACACTTTACAGTCATTTTAAAACATTGTTTTTTTTTTCTTCCTTAAGGTCTCCTACTTATATTATAAATGTGAAAGTTTGGGAAGATGTCTGCCTCTTTGGATGTTTGGTTACACAATCACGCTCAAACAGCTGAAAGGATCTGGGTGAATTTTGGTAAAGGGATAGATTATAATGGAATAATATATAGGCTACTTTTTAACCCTAGAATGCGGTAACGGGATCAGAATTCCACTTGAACGAAGTCAAGGGCAACAGCTAGTAGTAGGATTTAGTAAGTCCAAATCCCAAGCCGTAAACGGCTGTGAGGAGTTACGGACTGAATTTAGACAGTACAATATTTCGACATGTAGCGAACTTCGAAAACACATATATCGACAATTCATTACTTCGACAGACAACTGTTAGACATTACACACCTTCGAATTACCACTACTTCGACAGACGATTATTCTACAGACAATACTTTGACAAGACATATCTTCGAATGACCACTGGTTTGACAGATTTTTTTAACATTCTCCCAAAATAATAATGCTCTGAAATGTATTAAAAATAATGTGCCCTACCTAATTAAATATGTACCCAATTAATTGAAATATCAATTCTCTGTTGTCATCAAGGCTCTGTTGGGGTCACAGTTCTAACCTAACCTAACCCACTTTACTTCAACGAAAGACTACAAAAAGAAGATGTATCTTGTCTAAGAATTGTCTGTCTAATAATTGTCTGTCGAAGCAATGACTTGTCGATCTATGTGTTTTTGAAGTTGGCTACATGTCGAAGTATTGTACTGTCTAAATTCAGTCCATAAATGGGCTGTGAGGCATCACCAGTTTTATATCTTATACGATGGTACAGAACCCTTCGTGGTCGAGCCTGATTCACACTTGACCAGTTTTTACCGTTAAGTACCTTGTGAATCTCCTATCGCACCTCTCATCTGACTCCACGTAACAAATTTCATTCCGACTATGAACTCTGTAGTAAATGCACAAACCGTGTCGGGAGTCCCCCGCGCCTTCGTATGATGACATCATATTACGTTCAAAGTAACTTACCATGTACATTTTGGGACATAATATTTTCACTCTGTGTGATAAATTATTTAAAACTCATATTTTTGCTGAAAGTATCACGACTGGAAGTAATATTTAAAAAACATACAATAATTTTAACGGGAATTATGGCGACCATATATAAGTATATACATACCTTTGGATTACCTGACATTTCGACCAGGTGACACTGGCCGTGGTGGCCACTTCATCCAAGAACTTTGTACATCACGGAATCGACGACGGAGGGCGTGCACCACTGAGCCAGTCGGCCTGTGACCATGGCCAGTGTAACCTGGTCGAAACGTCAGGCAATCCAAAGTTACATATACGTTTTTTTTTCGTGCGGAAATCCCTTCGGATACCCCCCCGCCGGCCAGCGGGGACGGTTATGTCGGGTTTGAACCGAGTTCTCGGGTCTTCAGACGCCGGGGTTAGGTTGCCCATAGAGCATATCCCTCGCACCCCGACTGACCCTGGGCCATCTCCGGTTTCGAGATGGCCCCCTCGGGTTTACAAACCACGGTGTCCCCGTCTTACTACGGTGTCCCCGTCTTAGGTACATATACTTTTTTTTTTTTTTATCGTGCGGAAATCCCTTCGGATACCCCCCCGCTTGCCAGCGGGGGTGGTTATGTCGGGCTTGAACCGACTAAAACCGCACGCCGTCTCGGGTCTACAGACGCCGGGGTGTAAGGTTGCCCTACATATACCTATACATGATGGCGTTAATTCCCGTTAACATTATTGTATATCATGGAACGTGAAAATTTAAAAATGACTATAAACAACATACCTATATCCATATATGTAAAACAAAGTCGTGTTAGTGGTAACCGGGATAAACTCAAGAACGGGAGGACCGATTTTCATGACCTTTGTTTTTTTTTAGATTTGTCTCCGCCTATACTGTGCCATTTTGGGGTTTATTTGTGGAAATCACCACGGTTACCCCTCCCCGCCGGCTAGCGGGGGTGATTATGTCGGACTAGAACCGACCAAAACCTCACGCCGTCTTGGGTCTTTAATGGGTGCAAGGAGATATTCACAAAATACATTCACCTGACAAGGTAACCAACATAACTTGATTCTTAGGCGGAGCGGTGGTTGCCGGGTCAGCTAGTCCATACATTCACACCTTTTTCCCTTCGGGGTAGAAAGAATCAACAGTCCGCCATCTGCTTCTATCCTTACACAATTCACGAGCTTCCTGTGTGCATGCAAGCCCGCCGGTTTCGAACGCTTTTAACCTGCCGTTTTTCCATTAAGGCCCTGTCTGGACGCAAGCTACCATAATTATGCTTATTTTTTGTTTCTAAGATTATTTCTCTCTCTCTCTAAGATTACTGATGCTAGACAGTTGATTTTTTTTATATATACAGCTAATTATCTACTGTTCACGCACATCCATAAACATTTTGGATAAATAGAGCAGTTTCTTTTTAAAAAAATTGCAAAGAAACACTCTTTGATATAAATTTTTCGGTTCAATTATCTCACTGTTAAAATAAGCATAATTATGGTAGCTTGCGTCCAGACAGGGCCTTAAACATTTGAAAAAAACTGACTCATGTTTTATATATTATGGAGATTACATTGCTTTGGTGGCGATTGCTGTATTTGAAGTCTTAGGTTCGATTGCCAGAAAAAGTATGAGTTTTTCTATCTTACATTTGTTGAATAGATTAAAACTTTAGCTAAGTAAAAAATGTATCAGTTGTCTGTTCCAATTCATAATATATTACAATATCTTATTAGTGCAGTACGAGATGTATTACCGAAAGCATATCCAAATCGGACTCAAGACACCGATGCTAACTAAGTACTAGGACATCGATAACTGTCTCCGGTTTGGGCGAATTAATCAATTTGCAACATGTACGAATACGTCAATGTTAATTACTTTAGAGACTAATAACGTAACTACTACTAACTAACTAATAACGTATATTTATTTAAGACTGGCTATTACTCTCGCGGCGACGGGCAACAGCCAATGTTAAATAAAGAAGAAAGAGAGCGCGGAATTCTGATCCCGTTCCCTCAACCCATGGGAACCTATACCTGGGATTAAAAGCCTCAATCGTTCTGTACAAAATTTCAGTCAGATCTTTTACCTGTTTGTACGTGATTGATTGATTAACAAATATTCCAACTTTTCGCAAATTTCTATATTTAGGTATAATATTAGTCCGGTACACCCTGGGCGGCGGTCAATGGCTTCCCCTTCACCCTTTCATAGGGTTGGCATTGATCGTCGGCCAATACCCAACGTGGCGGGAACACATCGCTCTCCGTACTCCTCTGCTTTCAGAGGAGACAGGATGAGCGATGCTGTTAGTGGTGAGATGGCCCAGGGTCAGCCGGGGTGCGAGGGATATGCTCTATGGGTAACCTTACACCCCGGCGTCTGAAGACCCGAGACGGCGTGCGGTTTTAGTCGGTGCAAGCCCGACATAACCGCCCCCGCTGGCCGGCGGGGTGGTATCCGAAGGGATTTCCGCACGATAAAAAAAAAAAAGGTATAATATTAGTAGGATAGGGTATATCAATCAATCGATCAATTAGCCCATTGCAGTCCACTGCTGGACATAGGCCTTTACCGATGTGTGCCATGGCACCCAATCCGTCGCCTTGCGCATCCAATCTATCCCAGAAACCCTTTTCCAGGTCATCCGTCCATCTTGCTGGGGGGCGTCCCACCTTCCGTTTGATGATCCAGGGTCTCCATACTAGGACTCGTGAGCTCCATCGACAATCGGCCCTTCGGCAGATAAGGCTAGCCCATTGCTATTTCAGCTTGCTTATTCTGCGAGCTATGTCGGTAATTAGTACTTTGTCGGGCGACTTCAATATGAATCTTATCCCTCAAAGAAACTCTGAACATAGCTATCGTGTATATTAACTAAGTCTTTAGTTAAAATATTTTTGAAGTGTGAGTTGTTACGTATCAACACTAATGTAAAGGCTAAGAGCTCTAATTGAAGTACTAAGGGATGTCTCGACAGCTGCCGCGGCTCACTGTTACCGTAATGATGCGACCCCATTAAAAGCTAAATTGAGCTAGATGCTCGCTCAACTTTGAGCAAAATTGAACAACATTCAGTAAAGTTGAGCAAAGTTTCAAAAATTTCCCGCAGTAACTACGTTTAAAAATTTCATGAGACGATCGGATGAGTGTACGGGAAAAGTTGTTTCATGTACTGAAGTTTACTTTTAGGCAGTCTATGGATATAACGTGGAGTTCATTATTAAATTATTAATTCGAAAGGCCGATGAATTTTTGCAAACATGAAACGTGAAAAAGTTAGGTTTTTGATTAAAATATTCCTAATTGATGTATAAAATTATAAATAAATAAATAAATATTGTAGTACAAAGTACACAACGCCATCTAGACCTAAACTAAGCAGTGCTTGTCATATGAGTTCTAGAATGCGGATAAACATACTTAAATACTTTTTTTAAATATACCTACATACATATAATAATACATACATATTTTACATAAAAACACCCAGACAAATGCAAATATACATATTTGCACTGAGCGGGAATCGAACCCGCAACCTTTGGCTTAGCAATCGAATGCACTACCGCTACGCCACAGAGGTCGTCAATTAGGCTTAGTATCAGTAGTCCGATTAAATAGTCCGATGATCGAACTAATGAGACTTTTTCGGCTCACTAAGACTACTGAGCCGAAAAAGTCTCAGTAGTTCGATCATCGGACTATTTAATCGGACTACTGACACTATCGAATCAATTATCATCATCCATGCCTTTGTCAAAATTATTTGGAATCTGAGCAACATGTCTATATCATCCATACTCCTACCAGACGTTAGGTGTTCAGGGAATTACCAACATCCTCGAGGCCCAAGCCCCCCTCACCTGCAAGTCAGTGCATCTGCTAAACAACGGACGAGGCTTTGGCGCAGGTGCACCTCTTAAAGTTGGGAAGTCAGATAGCAGTAGCTCCTGGAGAAACCAACTTATAACCATAATTTCATAACCATATTTTTTTTATATTTTTTTTATATTTAGGACACGTCAATTTGACTTCACCTCGCCTGATGGTAAGCTGAAGGTAAAGTCTCAGGAAAGAGGGTCACCTTTTACATACACGTACCATGTTAACAATGGTGACACTCAGCTTGACGGCCTCATCAGAAGAGGATTGTTGTCGCAGCACCGCGTGACACCCAGGTAACGTTACGTCAGGCAAACCAGTTTACAAGTATTACGGCGTTAAGGGCGTTGTATGAGGCTCTCGTGAAGAATCACCTGGAGTTCAATGCGATAATCTGGTCTCCACATGAGGACAAATATAAGGTTATGTTGGAGCGTACCCAGAATAAGTTCCTTAGATTTTTATATTGGAAACAGTATGGTGTCTACCCGGGATATCCGTGGTTGTATCCTACGTCGTTCATTCTGGGTATGACAGGTTATTATAAGCTGGAAGTGAGGAGGGAGGTGTCCATGGCCACCTATTTGTTTAAAGTATTTCGTGGGCTTATACACAGCCCAGCTATCCTACGGGAAGTAGGGCTGTGTGTATCAGAGGAGTACGTGTTAAGGCGGCGGCGCCCCTCTCTGCTGCAAGTGTGTCGCGCACCTACCAACTTGCTGCAGAGGGCGCCGCTGACGCGGGCGCTGCGTGCGCTTAATACGATGGCTGGCAGATTAGATTTATGCTTGTTTTCATGCTCCCTGAATGAATTCACAAGGGCTTGTTACTGTATTTTGAGCGAAGGAATCTAGGTTAAATTGATATAATCTGCTTATGTATTGCTAGTATTAAACAACATATTTTAATAATGTAAATTGAATTGAATTGAATGGGCTATTTGACATTAAATTATTGTGAATTTGCTATTAAATATGTAATTTTGACCATTAAATGGAATCACTATTTTGACATTATTTATTGAATTATTATTTAGACATTGTGAATTGAATTATTATTTTGACTTTATTAATGGAATTATTACTTTGACATTAATATTTGAATTATTATTTTGACATCAATTACTGAATAATTATTACTTCTGATATGACATGTTCATGAATAATGTTTGGGATGGTAATTGTATCTACTTTAATTATTAATGTGTTGTTAAAATTATTACATAGTTTTTGAAGCATGTTTATGTATGATTATGATTATGTAAATGACATATATTGTAAATTAAATGATTATAATTATGTTGCTACTCTGTCGCATTGGGTCTGCCCGTAATGAAATTGTATGTATGAAATGAATAAATAAATAAATAAATATTTACCGGAAAAATAAAATCAAGAATAAGCGAAATGTATACTTAGGTTGTAATTCAACCCCACTAAGACACAGTATATGCATTCACTGCTAAGAAAACCCCATTTATTGTAGCGCCCCAATTCCAACACACCACCTAAAATCTCCGAAAGTATCGGGGTCCTCGGTGTCGACATCACCAACGAGGTTCAGTACCGCAGTCACCTGGAATACAAGGTCAAGTTGGCATCTATGAAACTTGGAGTGCTCAACAGGGCGACGCACTACTGCACTGCAGAGCAAAGACTTCTTCTTTATAAGTCGCAAGCTCGGTCCCAGATGGAGAACTACTGTCACCTTTTTGTTGGAGCACCTACATACCCACTTGACCCGTTCGACTCGGTATAAAGACGGGCGCTGAGAATCGTCGACAATTTCATACTTACAGGCAGTGTAGAACCCCTTAACCTTAGGAGAGATTTCACCTTCCTGTGCACTGTATTCCGCGCACCCTCAGACTGAGGAATGATCTTCCTGCTGTTGTTTTTCCAAGCGACTACAATAACTATACAGACACATACAAGCGAATTCTTCGAGAAGGGCACTAGGAGGTTTTTAAAGGGTCGACAGCACGAGTGTGACGTCCCTGGTATTGTACAAGTCCATAGGGCACGGTAACCGCTTCCCATCAGGTGGACCGTGAGCTTGTCTGCCACCTGAGTTATAAAAAAAATAACAATTGTAACAGGAAATAAACAAGGCTTAAAAAATAAATAAAAAAGTAACCGAAATTACTAGCATTCCTGTTAAACACTCCAGCTAAGCTAAATTGGTTATGTTAGGAGTGGGTTCACGTCGGTAATATGATGGCCAGGATTTGAACCTGGAACCTCTCGATCGTAAGGCTAACTCCTCAACCACTAAACTATTTTAACCTTAACTAATTTAAGTAGTTTTTTAATTAAGTGTCCTGTATCAATCAATTATGCTAAGTAAGCAGTTACATCTGTAGCTTAACTAACTTACTTATATGCAATTGCAAATAGGAAACCCAATTTATCAATTAATATCTGATTGATTGCAGAACGTGACATAGACCAATATTGTATTATCAATCATTAATTCAGAAGATATACTTAAAAGTTCTGTAGATAGTAACTCTAGTTAGGGTGTGATTTTAGGTATCGTATATTCAGTCGGGGTGCGAGGGAAATACCTAATGGGCAACCTTACACTTCGGCGTCAGAAGACCCGAGACAGCGTGCGGTTTTAGTCGGTCCAAGCCCGACATAACCGCAACCGCGGACCGGCGAGGGGATTTCCGCACGAAAAAAAAAAAGGTATCGTATATTGTTTTACGGTCCGAGCTTTTTCTACCCCAGTTGAGGCGGCTTTTAAGTGCGAAACTTCGATTCGATTTCTGTAAAGCGACCGCCATGTTACCTGTACAAACCACTGGCGTTATCCAAATCAAGTAGTTAGACCAAGTTGTGAGACTTATTAAGGCTCTAACTAGCCGGAACAACCGTCGCAGATGATCGTTTGGCAACCGGAACCGACGGTTTAACGTTCTCTTTAAGGTACGGAGAGGTCTGAGGCTGCCCCTCACCCCAGCAGAAGCAGGTCGGGGCGGCGGGGCGGCGGGGCGGCGGTGCGACAAGCGCCCCCCTTTCCGGGGCAAGATGGGACACCGCGTTTGGGAACCAGACGAGGTGCGAGGGAAATGCTTATGGGCCACCTTATACCCCGGCGTCTGAAGACCCGAGACGGTGTGCGGTTTTAGTCGTTTCGAATCCGACATAACCACCGCCGCTCGTCGGCGGGGGGGGGGGGGATATCAGGGGGAATTTCCGCACGAAAAAAAAGGTACGAAGAGGTCTCACCGTATTAAGAACGGTCACCCATAGGTTTGCAATGTGCTAACCTACTTAGTTACAAGTCAGCCACGAGTCCCCTGGCACTGTATCTCTGAGAATTAACATAGACGCCATGCGTCTCGTACTCGTAAATCTCAGGCCGTCACCGTAAAAGTTTCAATTTTACCTAAGTAGTTGTTTTCTGACCTTTCATTCGAAATTGTAACAGGGATGCACAAAGCTAATATCGTATATAGAAATCTAAATATTACTTGAAATGTTTCTGAGACTTAGTTGAGCTAAGTTTGGTTCAATTAATTCATATACTAGTGCTCTCAATATGGCTGGTTCGAGAGCTAATGTGACTCTGACTTTGAGCAACGTAGTTATACACTTTGAGTGGAATGACTTGTGGAGTATTTGAAGTTGAAGGAACTACCGCTTGCTACTTGAACCATGGCTGCACAGTATGCAAGTTATGAAGTAGCAGCAAATTTTGATGATGTACTTTTTTTTTTTTAAAGAATATTAGTAACCAAAATTACTAATATTCCCCCTAACCCCTAAGCTAACCCCTAGCTAAGCTTAATTACTTGTGTTAGGAGTCGGTTCCCGTCGGTAGTGTAATGGCCAGGATTCGAACCCGGGACCTCTCGATCGTAGGGTCGACTCCTTAACCACTAAACTACCGAGACGCTTAAAAAAACAAAAAAAAACAAACAAATCTATTGAGTGTCAAGCGATTTTACTTATTAAAGTTTAATGATTAACATAACATCCTCACGCCTGTATCCCCGAAGGGGTAGGCAGAGGTGTATTACACACCCACGATTCGCTATCTATGTTTAGGTCGCAATGTAATAGGAGGCGAGCCTATTGCCATCTACCGGGCACATTACTAAGCGAGCGATATTCAACATAATATAACTACGAAAAGTCAGAGGTGTGTGCCCGGGGCGACTGGGGATCAAACTCAAGACCTCGTCTCGGCACCCCGTTACGTGCACCACTGGGATATCGCCGCTTTTTTTTAAATAATTATTGTAAGGATAACTCCTATAATATTTTTGGTGAAATAGAAACTACCTTCAACAGAACAAGGCTGTTGTTAGTTTTGATGTGCACAACCATACACGTGTGGGTCAACCATTGTCAGACGTCTTGGTTGATCTTCAAATTTTATGCTTTCTGACGTTGTTTTGTTTTTCATCACAAAAGTCTTATGCGTATTTTTGTCTTTTAAATTAAAGGTCCACTTCTTATTGCTTTTATGGTTTTTGAAGTTGGTGTATTTTTTAAATTTAATTTTATTTTATACACTGCCTTAAATTTTGACAACTTGTTACTTGCACTTGAAGGGTATTGGGGAAAGTACAATTATCGAATCCGGTTCGATGCTGCAATCGGGTTATAAAATATTTGTTACGACTTTTAAACAAACATTGAATGTATAAATTTAAACTGCACTGTATACTGTTTATTAACATTTTCTATAAAGATACTGTGGCAATCAAACTGAGTATTATCAAATCGAATATTTTTATTCATGTGGATCACAAAATAGCACTTACGATCTTCCAGATTATTGTTTTTACATTTTTTTTTTTTTTTTTTTTTTTTATTTGGCTCACTAAACTGGATACACTCTGAAAATTGACACTTTAGCAGCACATACAAACTGATAAGTTAGGGCGAGTGTCTCCTTCTAGAGGTGAGCACAGCGTGCATATACATAGATGTGCTCTGGACTTACAAATAAATACTAACAATATTAGCAATTTGAACCCATAAGTGGACACAGTTCAGCTCCGCAGTCACCAACCCAAGAGTCACCTAAATCCAGCAGAAGTCTTCTGAACCTAGGGACCGATGGGCTGAATATGTCCACCTCCTGACAGATTTCATTGTACAAAAAGCAGATGCGATACAGGCTAGAATGTTGACCGTAATTTGTGCGTGCTTTGGGTAGATTGAACGTTTCTCTATTTTTGATGCGGCTACACTGACGTGGGATGGTGAAGTCAATTTTACTCAATAACAGAGGACTGTCTATGAGGCCATGAATTAGTTTATGTAAAAAGATAAGATCGGCAATTTTTCTACGTTGTACAAGCGGAGACATCTCAAAATGCGCAAGTCTGGATTCGTAGCAGTCTAACTGACGACAGAGATTATTTGAAAATGATAGATGGTATAAAAATTTAGACTGTAGCTTTTCTAACCTTCTTATGTGAACTTTGTAAGAAGGGCTCCAAACTGGACTGCAGTACTCCAAAAGACAACGCACGTAACAATTAAAAAGTAATATTGACACATCGGGGTCCCCAAAAAATTTTGTTTGCCTTAACACGAAACCTGAAAGACGAGATGCCTTCTTTGCAATGTTATCGATGTGCTCTCTAAAATCTAATTTTGTGTCAACGACGACACCCAAGTCTCGCATTGTAGAAACTTCTTTCAGCGGACAATTATTTATGAAGTAAGTATTTTGCGAAGGAATTTGTTTCCGAGAAAAATTTAGGTAAAAACATTTCGAGAAATTTAAGATCATCTTATTACAAACACACCAATCGTAGATCGAATTTAAATCACTTTGTAGCATACTGATATCTTCTGTAGAGCTAATTTCTCGGTAAATTTTTAAGTCGTCAGCAAACAGTTGAAATTTAGACTTTAATTTAGTGGCTATATCGTTCACAAAAACTAAGAAAAACAGGGGCCCCAAATGGGAGCCCTGAGGTACCCCTGATGGCACGGTTCTTTCAATGGATTTAAAGCCACGGACCTTTACAATCTGAGAACGGTTCCGCAGATAAGATTCGCACCACCGCAATAGAGAGCCGCATATTCCGGCGTGACCAAGTTTTTCAATAAGCAGTTCATGATTGACTATATCAAAGGCCTTGGAAAAATCTGTGTAAATAGTATGCACTTCGTGGCCATCTGTAAAAGCTTGAGTAATGTCACTCACAAAATCCACAATATTTGATGTGGTTGATCTACCAGGTAGAAATCCATGCTGTTGTGGTATGAAAGAGGGCTTAAGGTGGAAAAAAATAATTTTCTGGACCATTGATTCAAAAAGCTTACCCATCGCAGATAAAATTGAGATGGGTCGGTAGTTAGCCATGTTTCCAAGGTCTCCCTTCTTGTGAATTGGTGTGATGTGTGCAATCTTCCATTTTGAGGGGAATATTCCACATAATAAAGATTTATTAAATATCATTCGTAACGGCTTAGCCAATTCCGATGCACAGGCCTTTAAGAAAGTAGGAGGTATGGAGTCTGGGCCAGGACCCTTATTTGCGTCTAGGCTTTTGAGCGATGATTTAACATCCGAATCCGTGAAGAGACACAAACAAAGTGACGTATGACTTTCGGTGGTTTCTTTATTGTTAGTTGTTAAGTATGAGTCACGCTGATAGGTTGAGTTGAAATATTCCGAAAAAAGATTGGCTATCTGCTGGCCGCCCTGAACGCTTTGATCCAAGTAAATCATTTCATCCGGTATGTCGCTGCTATTCGTTCGTAAGGATTTAACGAACGACCAGAAATACTTAGGGTCCTTCTTTATGAGAGTTTTGGCTTCCGATTTCATTCTATTTATGTCAGCTGTTAAAAGATTATCACACCTTTCGCGAAGCAATCTATAAGCAAACTGATCCCGAGGATTACCATACATTTTAAACCTACGATGATTCTTAGCCTTTTCCCTCAAACCCTGGATCAACGATCGACTAAACCAATATGGGAAATTTCTCCGACCCTTTGTACTCATTGGAGTATTCTTATTAATGATGGATGTAAGTATGGCATAGAAAGCATCTACGGTCTCATCAACTGATAGATTAGAATCAAAAGTTTGTTCCCAATTTATGTTGTCTAACTCATTTCTAATAATGTCATACTTGGCTTTCATGAAATTTGGGGTAGGTATTATATTAATTTTTGGGGGCCTCGATGTTTCAACCTTTATTTTGACTGATATACTTAGTACCGGGTGATACGTTTCCAAACCCACTAATGGGGCAGTTCCTTGGGAAACTGACACGAGTCTTGGTGAGTTCGTAATGACTAGATCCAAAAATCTGCCATTTAAGTTAGGTATTGGACACATTTGGTGGAGATCGCTGAAAGAAAGAGCATCAATAAGTAGGGCTCTGTGTTATCTGTAGGAGAGCTGGGGATCAGAGAATATGAGTTTGATTCTGTGCTGCGAGACCAGTGGAGAGAAGGCCTATTAAAGTCACCGACTAAGAGAAGTATGGAGTTTCTTGACATTCTGGTTTGTAAAACATTTGCTACATTATTCAATAACTTATCTAAAGGATCGTACTTCACAGGGGGAGGAAGGTATAGTGCACAAATACACAATTCCACCGTTGAATTTCTCTGGCCAAACTTAATTGTAACCCATAGATTCTCATTTGTAGACTCCCATGTTAGTTTCCTAACTGGGGCATACTTTTTGTGAACAGCTATAAGGACCCCACCTCCCTCCACTTTCTGTGAGTTCGTAGAGTATCGATCACGCCTGAAAACCGAGTACCTATTATCGATAACTTCATGGTCATAAACAGATTCATTCAAGTTCGTCTCAGTCAACAGAATAACGTCCAAGTCTTGTTTTAGTACATTTTCCCGTATAATATGCGCTTTGGTTCTAAGACCATTTACATTTTGATATAGAACTTTTAGAATACAAACAGAATTAGTTTTAGATAATGACAACATATGACAAAAATTTAGAGGGAGTTTAAGAAATTAAAGTCTCTAACTACGAAACCTTTGGAGTTAGCGTCTTTTCTTATGTAGATCTTGCCACCTCGAACCCACACAAACTCGTATTGCTTATCTTTCGCAACTTTACGTGCAGCTGCGTGAAGTAATTTGTTATCTGGAGAAAGATGCTCGCACACGTACACTGGTTTCTTGTCTCCAGCGAGGCCCAGGTGACCAGTATTTAGTTTGTCCTTCTGGTGAGTCTTGTTAAAGGTTTTCACTGCAGCTAATACTGAGTCACGAACAAGGGGGCTCGCCAACTTCACAACAATAGAACGAGGTCGACTGGACTCTTGGTTCTTCTTGGCAACGCGATGGAAGTTAACCAGTTCGTGGGATGACAGGTCACAGCCAACAGCAGTAAACAGCTGCTGAACTACTGTTTTCAGGTTCTCAGTCTTATACTCAGGGACGCACTGCACCTCTAAGTTACAATCCCGGGACTGCTGTTCAAATTGATTAAGTCTTGACTTCAGCTCAGTAACTTCGCTACGCAGCGCAGATACCTCAGTCTCTTGCCTTTTAATAACCTCAGTTGCGGTAGCTAAATCACTTTGGAGCTTATCAAATTTGGCTGACATAAATTTAACACTATCATTCAATTCCTGAATACTACTGCGAGTGTTATTGTTCTCGGTGGAGACGTCACGTCTTATCTCTCTAAGAAAATGAGATAGCGTATCATCAAGCTTTCTATCTAGGTATAGCTTAAGCTCTTCTATGTTATTCGGAGATAAGGAGTCGTTCCCAGGGCTGAATGCTACGGCCTGAGAAGGTGTAGAACTCGAACTTTCGCCTCGCCTGTCAGCCTTGCAGTTGGGGCACTTCCACGACGCTTTGTATGCCTTGGACTCCTTGCCGAAAGCCTCCAAAGACACTCCAAGGCACTGGTAATGGTAGGCGTTGCTGCACTTATTACACAGTTTAATATCGGTCGGTTTGATTTGCTTGTTACACTTGATGCAGATACCCATATTGATATTTCCCTATGAGGTGGGAAAATTTCTACGCTGGCAATATTTGACGCTTGTCAGAATCTAAATTCAGAATGTCAGTTGAATTTGACAACTTGTCAAAATCGAATCTCCAATTGTCAGTTGAATTTGACAGTATTTTTAATCGCCGATTGAGGGTGATTGCAGAAAAAAAAAATGACAGCCTCAGAAAAAGTTCATTTTTGAAGGTATATAATTCTAACTTGTTTTACTTGATTTATACGGCAAATAATAGGAACTTATCTGAGATAACGCCTGTTCCGCTTCTTCATCGACTTTGTTTTGTGTCTGTTACACTAACACCTCAAAACTAGCAGTAATTTTATTTTAAACTATAAAAGTTCCTGGAGCACTTTATCAATAGTGGCAGAGTTGCCAGTTTTGCAGTTTTACATTTACAGCCATATTCGCAAGGAAAATAGGTAACGACGTTTATTTATTTTTTACGTGCGGAAATCCCTTCGGATACCCCCCCCCCCTCCCCGCCGGCCAGCGGGTAACGCCTGACAGAAAAGAATATGATAATAAAATTCATGACCACTTTCCTGATCGCCAGTAATCCCATTATATAATATCATTAGATGCAAGTATAAGTATAAGTATGTCAGTATAAGTGTAAATTAAATTATGTGTGCGATTGATTATTATTATGACATTATTATTTGCTTGTATAATTATTGATTAATTGATAGTACTGGGTATTCTGACATTACAAATTTATTCTTACATGCATTCTTGACTAAATATTGACAATAATAGACATTTAGTTTGCATTCTAATTATTTTAATCTAATTATAATTCTTAAAAATTAAATATGTGACATTTTAAATTCTATTAAATTAATTAATTTAACTTTGCATGCAGAGAATCTGCGAAACATGTCGGATAATTATTTGATTTTGTAACACCATTGTAAAATACCGTATTTTGAGCAATAAATTATTTACTTACTTACTCATATAAATGTGAAAGTTTGGATGGATGGATGGATGCTTGTTACTCAATCACGCCAGAACGGCTGAACGGATCTGGTTGAAATTACATATATATCCCATGAATAGGTTCCGATGGGAAGCGGAAACGGGTTCAAAATTCCACGCGGGCGGAGCCGCGGGCCACAGCTAGTAAAGTCATAAGCAAGCCATAACAAATCAAGCACTCATGTTCTTTCTCGGACAGTTATAAACTTCAGTAGCCACGAATATTAAAATTAGAAAAACTGTAACTATATATTACGAGATCGTTGTGCGGGATGCACCGGTCCGAATGATAACGGCACCGGATACGCCCGTATACCTGCTTACCGGTTCATTTTGCGGTAGTCAGTGTTATATATCATGTTTCAGGTAACCTTTACGGGTTGAAAATGAAAAGTTTTCCTTTATTTACGACTAGCGGCCCGGGAACCGGCTTCACCCGGGAATAAATTCGTAAAAAATGACCTATAATCCGATTGCAGAGCCACCTTTCGGGTCCAATGGTAAATATAAGACAGCTATAAGAAGCTTTTGAATTGAATTTCGTGCTTCTTACTACAAAAATGACAGACTTTCATACTGTTAATCCCTTATTTTACCCCCTCAGTAGCAAAATATTGAAAAACGCTGATACAGAAGTAGCTATATGAAATTTCGTGCTTCGTACTTCGAAAATGACGAACATTCCATATAAGCATGCATCGCCTATTTTACCCCCTTAGTAGTAAAATTTTAAAAAACACTAATACACGTAATCATTTATTTATGAAAATACGTACTTGTATGAAATTTCACGCTTCTAACTTCAAAAGTAACCAACTTCCCATATAGTCTTTCAACCCCTTTTTCACCCTCTTAGGGGTAAATTTTGAAAAACATTGATACACGTGTTCATTCATTTGTAACTAGAAGTAGGTGTATGAAACTTCGAGCTTCTAACTTTGAAAATGACGGACTTCCATACAGACGTTCATCGCTTATTTTGTCACCTTAGAAGTGAAATTTTCAAAAATCCTGTCATAGTGGATGCCTACAACATAAAAAGCATCTTCTGTCGAAATTTCAGGTCAGGTCCAGCAGTTTAGGCTCTGCGTTGATGAATCAGTCAGTCTGTCAGTCAGTCAGTACAAGAAATTATAATATTAGGTCGTTACATATGATATTGCCGTTGTTCTTGAAGAAATTGGAGGAAACCCAATTTTCAGTACTAACATTTTTGCATTTTTTTTAGGAATGACAAATCCAAATTTTATGTTATTTTTTTTTGTGTATGAATGAGACAACATTAAGCTAACAAACAGCAACTTTTAAAACATTTTTAAAAAGTGACTGCGGTTAAGTAATACGAAATTTATCATCAAAATGGATAGCATTTAGGAAGTACTGTTTGAAGATCGAATTAATTTATCAAGCGGCCAATAAAACAAAATTTAATACAGGGTTCTGTAAAATCTTGAAATCAACTTTCCAACAAAATATAAATAATGGAAATAGCTATTAAATTACAGGAATAACGAACTCATGAATTTGTAAGAAAATTTCGGCAATTTCATAGGTAAAGACCTATTATATAGGTATATGTAAGTATAGATGACAGCTGATAGCGATAGATATGGTAACTGCAGACGCTTTTCTTTTTACGTGCGGAAATCCTTTCGGATACCCCCCGCCGGCCAGCGGGGGTGGTTATGTCTTTAGCTATGTTTTAGCTATAGCATATATTCAATCACCATTACAATCCCTGCAACCCCAAGCATCTGTTGAGGCAGTCAAGGTAGGGACCACCATTCTAGGATTGTCAGCATCTGGAATGGTGGCCCGTATCTTCTGGACTTCACCCTAGCTTCTCACCATCCCATCCAGCAGGGTGCAGTCAATTGAAGAACTGAATATAACAAAAAAAGTACGTAGGTACGCAAAAGTTTGTATTGCTGTATTAATGTTTGTTTCTTTTCACGCAAAAGCTGCTGAACGGATCTGAATCACATTTGATATACAGATAGATTCTGGTCTGGAATGGGGCATATTATTATGCTACTTTTTATTTCGGGAATACGTTCCAGTGGGTGATACAATTTTCTGAATGCATATCAGTATTATCCATCACAAATAGAAATAACAGGCATGCGCGTTTACAGCGAAGGTATCTCCTTTCCTTCCCCTCCCAACTCTTCGGAACACACCACTACCACTGCAGGACAGTATCAACATGCTCGGTATGGATGTTCGCTGCAAACTTAATAATAAAAATTATATTGAGAGCGTTATTAAAACAGCTTCTCGTAAACTCGGAGGGCTGAACAGGGTGAGGCGGTTTTTCACGCCGGGGCAGCGGTGTCTTTTATATAAGACTCAAATTCGTCCCTGCGTGGAATACTGTTCTCACCTGTGGAATGGCTCCGCTCAGTACTTACTAGACGCTCTCGATAGATTGCAGCGACGGGCAGTCCGGATCATTGATAGTCCTGAGGTCACCAGTTCTCTAGAATCTCTGCAGCTGCGTAGAGATATAGCCTCCTTGGCAGTATTCTATCGCATGTTCCGATGAGTTATTCCAACCTTCAATATTGGACTTAAGTCTCGAACAATACCGTAGCATTCCGGAGTATATTTTTACATCGTGTTGGAGTTCGTAGTACATCATTCAAATGTCTCGTGGTTGGTGAGAGCCTAATACCTCTTAGAGTGTTTCATTTAGTTAGATAATAATAACCTCAATTGTGCTTGCGACCTTTTCCTGAAAGAATTTATTAATTGTTTATATTATGAGCTTGTGGGCTGTTATGATTTCCATTATTATCTAATTTGGGCTAAAATACTTTTCATCAAATACAAGAGCTTAAATAAAACCGGCCAAGTGCGAGTCGGACTCGTCCATGAAGGGTTCCGTAGCAGCAAGTAAAATTTTTATAGTTTAGTTGATTCAATCAAAGGTAAATTGCGGTTTATGGTTTATGACTTAAAGTATAAAAAAAACTACTTACTAGATCTCGTTCAAACCAATTTTCGGTGGAAGTTTACAAGGTAATGTACCTTTTTTTTTTACATGGTAATGTACCTACATCATATATATTTTTTAGTTTCATCATTCTCTTATTTTAGAAGTTACACGGGGTAAAAGCGTAAAGTACCCTATGTGTTATTCCATTTCAAACTATAATCTATCCCTGTGACAAATTTCAGCTCGAACCGTTCAGCCGTTTTGTTTTTATATTTAGGACACGTCAATTTGACTTCACCTCGCCTGATGGTAAGCTGAAGGTGAAGTCTCAGGAAAGAGGGTCACCATTACATACACGTACCATGTTAACAATGGAGGCACTCAGCTTGACGGCCTCATCAGAAGAGGATTGTCGTCGCAGCACCGCGAGACACCCACCGGTCCCACTAGTGCTGCGACCACAATCCCCCTGCACGGCTATGCACTTGCTGACCTCTGAACGCAATCAAACTGAAATTGGATTACTATGGAGGGATTTTCGCAATCGTGCACGGTGGTACCCACTCGGCTGAATTTTGTGACAAATTTGTGTCATCATATTTCTACCACCACCAAATTTCACACATAAAGGTAGTAGTAGGATTCATAAAAGCACTTTTGCAATCAATTTAAACAGAACTTCTACGTATTCGATTAAAATATGTACCTATTCAGATTTACATAATATCTCCTGAGAAATCATAAAATTATTTTGGAATACAATTTTAGTATCGATTTTATCTCGCTTCTTTGCTTGCTTGAATTGGTTGTTACTTGTAGAATAGACAACAGAATAGAAACAAGCACAGTAGTTTAATCCCTTTTCGCGTTCATTATCTTCAAATCCAATCTCGCTATCGTCATCTGCCTATTATTCTAATCTAAACTAAATTTAAACCCTATTTTCGAAGTTGTTTAATTAACAAACAAGAAAATGTCTTAACGAAAGTCTTGACTAGACTTTAACAACGCCACGACCTACTAACCGTATGAATTCACGACAAAACATAACAAATTATACTCGTTTCTCTTTGCAGCCTCCATTCTGTGAGCAATCTCATAAAAAATGGGAAGAGCAACTTTGATGCGTTTTGATAATAGTAAAATATTTGAATCGTAAGTTAGGGCGTGGGGGAGAGGTCCCGGACGCGGGAGTAGGGTGGATAAATAAAATTTATTGCCGTTCCGAACAAATTCACTAGTTTTATTAGAGAATTTCGATTCAGACCGTGAAAGAAGTACCGTTTCATTAAGAGGAAGGTTTTTTAAATTACAAGAATGTTTCGTTCAGAAATTTTTGTGAGCGTTTAGAATACAGGGTTGATAGGTATTTAGTACTGCAGAACGGCAATTATATATAATTGCCGTTCTGCAGTACTGGCCATTTCAAATCAAAATAATTTTTGTTTGGCTAAGAATTCTAATTTCAAATTAATTTTATTTTAAAAACATGGAATTCATTTTCCAAAGTAGTCATTTGTTTATTGATTAGTGTTACGTTTTCATCGCATTTCAATCTTTTTTGTCATCATGGATACGTTAAAAATTCGAGTAATTATGAAATATGAGTATCGTCATGGCAGCAACGCGGCACAAGCAGCACGCAACATCAACGACGTTTACGGAGCTAACACTACAAACCAATGTTATTGGTTTGCTTGCTTCCGTTCTGGAAATTTCGACCTGAAAAATGAACCTCGCAGTCGTCCGAAGACTTTGGTCGACAAAGACGAATTAAAGGCGATTGTGGAAGCCAATGATACACAATCTTCGGTTGAAATAGCAGCAGCTTTCGACGTTAGCGTCAAAACAATATTGGTCCATTTGCATCAAATTCGCAAGGTAAAAAAGCTTGACAAATGGGTGCCCCGCCCCACGTACTCAATGATCGCCAGTGCGAAGTACGCGTCGAGACATGCCTTGCATTGCTCAACAGACACACAAATGAAGGAATTTTGAAACGCATTGTTACTTGCGATGAAAAATGGATTCTGTTTGATATCCGCAAGCGCTGATCAAGTTGGTTGGATCCTGGTTCAGCACCTAAACAATGCCCTAACCCCTAGAAAAGTGATGGTCACTGTTTGGTGGTCTAGCGCCGGTGTGATTCATCACAGTTTCTTACCAAACGGGGTGAACTGTACACAATGATGGAGAAGCTGGCACATCTCCAACCAGCATTGGTCAATCGCTCGTCTCCGCTGCTCCTGCACGACAATGCGCGACCTCATACTGCACAGCAGAAGGTATCCAAGTTGCAAGAACTGGGGTTGGAAGCTCTCCGTCATCCGCCATACTCACCAGACGTTGCGCCTACAGACTACTACTTTTTCCAGAATTTGGATAACTTCTTGGCGGGAAAGAAATTCAATACCCGAGAGGCAGTACAAAATGCCTTTGAAGAATTTGTTGCCTCCCGTCCAGCTGATTTCTTTAAGAAGGGCATCAATAAACTGCGGCTGCGTTGGCAAAGATGCATTGATTGCATGGGTAATTACTTCGATGAATACAAATAAAAAATACATTGCAAAAATCGTTTAATTTTTTTCATACATAACGGCATTTTCATAGGTAACCTAATATTTTACTTAAAGAAAAAATGTATAAAGAAGACCATTTCTGTACTAGGACCAGTGTGCTGGTTGTTGTAATAACAGTCTCATTATTTGCGTTATTATTCAACTTACTATATACATACTAGATGTTGCCTGCGGTTTTGGGCATATACACAAAACATTCAAAAAGATTCGTATCAGAGGAGTTCGATAACCTACTGTGACACGAGATTTTTAAATATAAGATACTCACGACTGCATATCTCTTAAGTTAGGTTAGGTAGGTTAAGGAGTAGTTTAGGTATCTAATAACAGGTTAAGGAGTAGGTTAGGTATCTAATATCTAATAACAGGGCACGCCGCAATAGCGGCGGTAAAGCCCATCATGGAGGATTGGCTAGAGAGGCGACACGGAAGCCTCTCGTACCGACTGACGCAGGTGATCTCCGGGAAGGGGTGCTTCGAGGACCACCTGCATCGGATCAGGAAGGAGCCAACGCCTGAGTGTCATCACTGCGACGCGAGCGAGGACTCAGGGCTGCACACGCTGGCGGACTGCCCGGCGTGGGAGGCGCCGAGGCGTGACCTCGTGGCAGCCATCGGGGTGGGAGTCCTCTCGCTCGGCAGCATGATTGCGGCAATGGTGCGGAGCGCGAGCGCGTGGGCCTCCGCTACCTCTTTCTGCGAGCATGTAATGCTTGCGAAGGAGATGGCGGAGCGCGCCCGGGAGAGATTTAGAACTCTGCCGGCCCGCCGAGCCCGCAACTTGCTCGCCGCGCGTCGCAGGCGACTCAGGCGCCGGAGGTCGCTTAACGACCTCCGTCCTCCATGAGCGCAGGCCTGGGGGTGGCGGGTGAGGCCGCCTGTCACCCCAGCAGAAGCAGGCCGGGACGGTGGGGTGACTAGCGCCCCTCCCCCAAACCGGGGCAAGACGGGGTCACCGTGGTTCCCAAACCCGAGGGGGCCATCTCGAAACCGGAGATGGCCCAGGGTCAGTCGGGGTACGAGGGATATGCTCTATGGGCAACCTTACACCCCGCCGTCTGTAGACCCGAGACGGCGTGCCTGGCGGGGGGGGGGGGGGTATCCGAAGGGATTTCTGCACGAAAAAAAAAAAAAAGGTATCTAATAACACTCATATTTCGTCATCATTTTCCTTCTTGTATTTTAATTCATAGAAAACCACATGGCATGGGTTATATTTGCCCAATTTAGGAAGTGGTAAATACCTATTAGGGGCCTGCCAACTCACCGACGCGGGATAAAAACCGACCCCACCAGGCGAGGCCGTGGTGGCAGCCAAGTTCCGCCGGTATCCTTTCGAGGGCTTACTCGGGGTGCCCGGCAATGGACACTTGGGGAGGACATCGTGTGGTTTTAGTCAGTCCGATTCCGGCACGCCCATCTCATCGTCGGCAAAAAAAAAGGGTACTAAAAATCACATGGCTAACCGGATGGTGAGCATTTCCATTAGATATTACAACGTGTGTAGACGACGTGCCTCGCCTGCGAACCTGCGAAAAAATAATTATGGAGCTGAGAGTGAGACGGAGTCGAGCGAAAGCTCCTTTCAATCCACTCGATGTATTTCGTTTGTGTCCCTCTAGCGCCTAAACCTTTCAACCGGTTTTAATGATTTTTAGCATAATCATAGATGATAGTGATGTAAAGGACATAGGCTATACAAATTTAAATAATAAAGTACCACGGACGAATTATCACCAATCAAAAAATTCGAAAACAGATTTCTCAAAAACCACAATTAATAATATCTAAGTTATGGCGCCAAAACGTAGCCTATAACCCTAAATACTGATTAAAAAAAGAAAACTGAAAATCGGACAAGACACGGAGGAATAATTACTCAGAAAACAATTCAATAGTATTCAATTGAAAGAAAATTGCGCTTGAATTGTAGGTAATCATGTAGTGCACTCACAGCTCAATATTGCAACAGCAAAATGCATTGCGTCCCTGGCTAGTTAGTGCATAAAAATATATTCAAAATTCAACTTTATGATAACCACAGTAGAGATTAATTGATTGTTTGGCCAAACTTATTTCAAAGAATTAACTACTTACGTTAATGTTGTACCTACCTACATGCCTGTTTTTATTATAATAAAGATACTGCATTAGCTGCTCGCACACTTTGTCATACATTTTTGTTGGATCGGACGTCGCATACATCAGTAGCCCGAGGTAACACGTCCACATAGTTTGCGCTCAGGTGATACTTGCTTACCATTCAAAAGTTTTCTTGTTATTTTACACGAACCCGAAAACATTCCACGCTTACCTGCATCCCGTACAACATGCATAGGTCACTATGCACACTTTCTAGAGAATGTCCCGACGAAAATGTAATACAGCATACTGCTATTTAAAGCCAATAAATACTAGGCAGGCGATACCGGAGGAAACCCATCCGTTTTTCTTTTCGATTTTTGATTTAAGGTTTTGTGGCAGACAACCTACCCTTAAATAAGTTGTTATCTAGCCAGTCTGGTATTAATTGACAATTAACCCCCCCCCCATTCTCCCCACAACTTTGCAGTATTGCCTGCTTCTTATCTCTTTACTTTATGGTACTTTTATAACAGATTTCCTTTGTAGAATATTTCTAGTCTTTATAGAAAGTCTCCTAGCAGTTATTTCAGTATGTTCTTACTGCTATGTCATATTATATTATACATACATACTCGTATATACATATATATATACATATATATATATATATATATATAATAGCTGTTGCCCGCAGCGATGCACGCTTGGCCCGTTCTCGTGACCTACAGGTGCCTATTTTAGTAGTCTAAGGCGTGCGTGAGAGGTGAGTTTAGGCGACCGCGATCACTCAGCAAAATTCCGCCGATATTTTATTTTATTTTTATATATTTAGGACACGTCACTTTGACTTCACCTCGCCTGATGGTAAGCTGAAGGTAAAGTCTCAGGAAAGAGGGTCACCATTACATACACGTATCATGTTAACAATGGTGGCACTCAGCTTGACGGCCTCATCAGAAGAGGATTGTCGTCACAGCACCGCATGACACCCACCGGACCCACTAGTGCTGCGACTACAATCCCCCTACCCGCACTAACCCCTAACGCAATCAAACCGAAATTGGATTACTATGGAGGGTTTTTCGCAATCGTGCACGGTGGTACTTTTTTTTTTTTTTCAAGCGGAAATCCCTTCGGGTACCCCCCCGCCAGCCAGCGGGGGCGGTTATGTTGGGCTTGAACCGACTAAAACCGTTCGCCGTCTCGGGTCTACAGACGCCGGGGTGTAAGGTTGCCCATAGAGCATATCCCTCACACCCCGACTGACCCTGGGCCATCTCCGGTTTCGAGATGGCCCCCTCGGGTTTGGGAACCACGGTGTCCCCGTCTTGCCCTGGTTTGGAGGAGGGGCGCTAGTCATCCCACCGTCCCAGCCTGCTTCTGCTGGGGTGACAGGCGGCCTCACCCGCCACCCCCAGGCCTGCGCTCATGGAGGACGGAGGTCGTTAAGTGACCTCCGGCGCCTGAGTCGCCTGTGAAGCGCGGCGAGCTAGTTGCGGGCTCGGCGGGCCGGGAGAGTTATAAATCTCTCCCGGGCGCGCTCCGCCATCTCCTTCGCGAGCATTACAAGGAGGTGGCGGTGGCCCACGCGCTCGCGCTCCGCACCATTGCCGCAATCATGCTGCCGAGCGAGAGGACTCCCACCCCGATGGTCACGCCTCGGCGCCTCCCACGCCGGGCAGTCCGCCAGCGTGTGCGGCCCTGAGTCCTCGCTCGCGTCGCAGTGATGACACTCAGGCGTTGGCTCCTTCCTGATCCGAAGCAGGTGGTCCCCGAAGCACCCCTTCCCGGAGATCACCTGCGTCAGTCGGTACGAGAGGCTTCCGTGTCGCCTCTCTAGCCAATCCTCCATGATGGGCCTTACCGCCGCTATTGCGGCGTGCCCTGCGCTTGGTCGCTCAAGTCGTTCCTTCCACTCCACCACGATGGCCTGGCGGAGCTGGGGCTGCACGGCCTCGATATCACGAGGCTCGGGGTTCCGTCCCTGCTCCCGCGCCTCCTTTCGCCACTGGTACAGTTGCGAAAGGGCTCTCGCCTCCAGGTGCACGGTGGTACCCGGCCGAATTTTGTGAGAAATTTGTGTCATCAAATTTCTACCACCAGTAACCAGTAACCAACTTTGATTATGCCTTGCGCCTTAAGCCTTATGCCTCTTGTCTTTTCTATATTATTCACGCCTAAACCTTATGAAACCAGTTTAGAGTTCATCGGTTGACTATTTAAGTGGAGCATGAAAAAGCATCTGATGAGGCCTTCATGCTAAGGTACCCCTCCTTCCTTCCTCTCCCAACTCTTCAGAACACACCACTATAACTACAGGACCACATTAACCTACTCGGGGACGTCATCAAATCAACTTAACGAACACTTGGAGTTCTGAACAAGGCGATATGGTGTTTCGCGCCGAAGCAGCGATGTCTTTTGTACAAGACACATTTTTTTTTTAAACTTGTTTATTTTCTCAACAATAAAGCGATAATGAAAATCTTAAAACTAAGGCGTTTTTTATTTTCACATGAAAGTACTGTAACTGGTTCCCAAACTAGGCTGGAGCCTGTATTTTGGGAGTCAGTGCTCAGACGATGAATTAACACATACGTTGTCTTTTATGAATCCTGTGCTATACACATTATACAGGTAAGAATACTTACTTAACTTTTTTTTTTAATGATCAAGTCAATATGATGACTTGATCATTTAAAAAAAAAAGTAGCTATGAGCGAATCGGACTCGCCCATAAAGGGTTAAAAATTATATTAGAAAAATTATATTAGAAACCTCAATATCATTTTTGAAGACCTATCCATAGAACCCCATACGTATGAGTTTGATGAAAAAATATTTTATAGTTTCAGTTCTAAGTATGGGGAATCCCCAGAATTTATTGTTTTTTTTTTGTGTGAAAATCTTAATGCGTTTCACAGAATACATCTACTTACCAAGTTTCAACAGCATAGTTCTTATAGTTTCGGAAAAAAGACATGACATGACGAATCTATAAGGGTTCCGTTTTAGCCATTTGACAACGGAACCCTAAAAAGAAACTCATATATTTTCAAAGCGATATAGTTAGATAAACATACCATTCGCTCACAAAATACATATGCGAAGAGTTTCCCTCGCGTGTGACAACTAATTTATTTATTCGCAGTCATCTATCATTTTGCTGTGCGTAACATATTTTATTATAGTTCCTACCATTAAGGTTATGTAATAAAGGCTTTTTAGGTAAATTACTAACATCCATTTAATACGTAAGTATAGCAAATATTTCTTTTTTTAGGGTTTTTCTTTAGAAAAGCCCTATTGCTATCGAGTTGTCGTCGTCGACGTCGTCGTTGCCAATTTTCTGTCACGGTTTTGGGTATGAAGGAGATGAGCTATCGAGTTGCTGTTTTTGGTAATAGATTCGTGCTGGGGTGAACCATTGCAAGATAAAGAAAAAATCGCAAAAATCGCAAAATCGAAAATCCCTTGTATTCGGCTGAGCTCGTCTCAGGAATTCAACTTGTCTTTTAAGCCTAGTAACTGAAAATACTGGAATTCCCGTTACAGCGTAGTTAAATTGCAAGTGTTAGGACCACACCTACTAAACCCACGTATAAGTTAGTAGTGTAATGGCCAGGATTCGAACATGGGACCTCTCGTTCGTAAGCCCGACTCCTTAACCACTAAGCTCCCATGTTTGATGAACATTTCACTACTTGTCACAACAGTAAGATACCACTAACAATAATAGTTAGATACGCTTTTTTTACGTGTGGAAACCCCCACAAACTTCACCCCACCGGTACCAGTGATGAAGTGGGTATGTCGGAATCGAACCGACTGAAACCACACGTGTCCTTCCCAAACACCCATTGCCAGGCACCCCGGGTACGCCTTCGAAAGGATAACCCTAGGGTTCCTGGCGGGATTCCTAGTTAGATATACTTACACTTTTGCTGTAAATTTTGTCACTTGATTCAAACGAGCTATCCAGTAACTAGTCGCATAAATCTGCATTTCATTTTCAATTAAGTTGGAATACATCAATGGCAGTGAAAATGATAGAAGTATATGATAGAACGTTTGCAGAAAGATAAAATTATAAGAAATATACTGGCATTGTATTGTCGGAAGTTTACACGAATGTCACACATTGAAATAAAACTATTTTTAACGGATTCTTTATTTATTTGATGTTATTTTATATTTTACATTGATCCCGACGTTTCGGTTGCTTTTCAGCAGCCATGGTCATGGGGAGACTCCCCTTACTCCCTGACATTAACCAACTGCCTACTATCAGTCTTACGAATAGCTTTCAGTCAGAATAAACTATTTTAATATGTATAATAATAATATATTCTTCATCATCATCATCATCATCATATCAGCCGTAGGAAGTTCACTGCTGAACATAGGCCTCCCCCATTGACCTCCATTTTGACCGGACTGTAGCGGCCTGCATCCACCGAGTCCCTGCGCTCTTTACCAGGTCGTCTGTCCATCTTGCGGGAGGCCTCCTACGCTGCGTTTCTTCTTTATTGACATACATTATTTTCATTACATTATAGGAGTCCCTCACACCTGCGCTAGGATAAACTGTGTTCCAGGTGTCAGTGCCTTCCCCACTACTAAGGTGACAATAGTTTTACATCAAGATTGAATATTCTAAGTACATACTAACATTATCTATAATATACCAAAATTTTATTTAATTCATTTATATAATCAATATGTATACTAAAAGTTTTGAGCTTACAAATATAACTAATTATGCTTGTATGCACATGTGTGTGTGTGTGTGTGTGTGTGTATGGATGTGTGTGTGTATGTATGTATGTCTGTGTGTGTATATGTGCGTGAGGGTGAGTGTGTGTGTGTGTGAATTATAGCTGTGTTGGTGTTACTAGATTTTCTACAGAGTTATAGTCCATGAATTTTAGCCATTCAGATACAACAATAAAAAAAAAAAATTTACGTACATAATTTTCTTTAATATTTAGGCCATACTGAATGACAAAACAAACTAAAAAGTGATTTTTCACTACATATATAAAACTGCACGCCAAAGAGATGGGATGGTCAATGGATTAGACCATCCACTCCATTGTTGCCCTGGTAATACTCTTGAATTTTTCCATACGTGAAAAATAAGGATATAAAAAATCCCAGACCAATGACAAAAACAGTTTCACAAAGATACAATCAAAGAGCCATAACGAATCTAAATCTGACATTTAAAAACATCCAGAGGGCATTGTTCCTTTGAAGCTTTCTACATCTGGGCAGGTGTCATGTGTGTATTATGAATATAATGTAACAAGAGATTTAACTGTTAAAATGAGGGACAAAAGTATTCATAACTACACATGGATACAGAAAAAGGTACGCTATTTTTGAAGGGTAGAGGTGAAATTTGGTTGTAGTCATAAGTGAGACATATAATAGGTAATTGTTGTCTCATGTTAAACATATTTGATATGTTTTGTATTAAACATTATTTGAAATTTGTTTGTGGGGATTTTAAAGGCTTTACAGGCAGTTGGTGATCTTGAAAACAAACAAAATAATATTTTGCCTGGACTTGTATTTGTGAGGCTTGTAAATGAATCGTTGTTGGATACTTTTCAAAGGTTTTATAATGAATTGTTTGTTACTTGTGATGTTGTATGACTTCATAAGTATAATAATAAAATGAGTTATATCATCACTATATTCTTAAAAATATCTTGAAACTTAAAGCACATTATTAAATGTCAGAAATTAACTTGCAATTCACTTACCGCATTGGAACCCTTTTGTAAACAGCTTACAGGCATAAACATAACTACCTATACAGTACCTATTTCCTTCAAGAGTATTAACTGCAATAATTATCTTGTACTAGAGCGTAGAACTGCGTGCGTCCTACCTGTCATAGCTTGTAACAATTTATTTTCTGAAATAGATTTAAAATAAGGAGAAACGGTAGCGACATCTATGCATGGAATTCTCCCGGAGTGTAGCAGCGTTCGATCGGAATCCCATAGTGGTGTTGTGGTTCACAGTAATACCACGAGATGGCGTTGCTGTACTGGATGCAATAAAATTCCATTTCATTTAATGTGTCCCTGTATTCAGTCCTGTGGGAAGAATAATTATGATTTGTAGTCAAACGTTAAGTTCCAGGCTTTTCCCTAATTTATTAGCTCAGTCCCTCTATGGTTTTCATCTTCATAAGCTATGGTTTGTTTAGTAAAATACGTATAAATTAAGTAGATACTTAATCTGACTTGTGTTCACAGCGACAAGTTGACATTTGATTGTACCGCATTATCGGAGTGACTTTGTGTTTGCTGCGAGACTCCTCGTGAAAAAAAACGCTGGAATTTGGTCTTTTCGAGAAAGTTCTTAGCTAGAAGGTATATAAGGCCAGGTCAGCTGGCGGGCCGTCACTTGAGAATTCTTCGTTGAGAACCTATAACGGTTATTTTGTGTATAAACTATTTTGTCAATTTCTATAAGTTCATAACCTATATTAATTAGATTCAGTGATTCCCACATCGTTGGTAAGTTTCTGCACTATATTTGCTTCTAAGTTTCTTCTGCATTAGAGTCAATACTTTATACTCATTTTGGTCTCAGGGTCCCAGATTCGGGTCTTGGAATCAACTTGCGAACGTGATTGAGCGGAAATGCAATCCCGAGTGTCAGTATCGCTATACCGAGGGCTCTTCTCGTCTACATCTCGGTAGACAATGGAGGACTCGCGGGGCGATGCTTGGCCCCGTGCTGCCAGAAAACCAAGGCTCTGGTTACGTATTTAATTTTATCTGTAATATTTTGTGTGTACCCTAAATGTCACTAAACTTGTACTTACTTGGGCGTAGAGGAGTTCCCCAACCACCTTGGGTTGGCTAGGAAGACCCCACGCATGAGTGGAGAGACCGGCAAGACCTTTATGTAATTTCAAGTCAACGTATAATCTTATTATGTATTCATGAACTTTTTGTATCTTGTGTATTGTTTCTGAAGTAAATATATGTATGTATAACTGTGTGTAAGAGAGTTTTCTTTGAAGTGACACCCGAAAGTTCCTCGCACACCCACAGCACTATTTTTTTCTCTGACCTCTGATGAAAAGGCGCCCTGGGATATATGAGCTCATGCACCCTACTACTGAGGTAGCTGGTGAGTAGATCGTCTGACAAGGTTCGGCGGTTACAGATTTGTAGACCGTCTGACAGGTTCAGCGGTTATAAGTTTGTAGACCGTCCGACACGTTCAGCGGTTACAAGCTTACGGTGCCGAAACGTAGACATTGACAGTGAGGCTAGTCCACGACTTATAAGTCGCGCAGCGGGCTATGGAGCGAGCTTCGCTTGGGGTTTCTTTGAAGTATAAAATTCGAAATGAGGTCATCCGACAAAGAACTAAAGTCACCGACATAGCTCGCAGAATAAGCAAGCTGAAGTGACAATGGGCTGGCCACATCTGCTGAAGGACCGATGACCGAGACCACGAATAGGTAAACGGAAGGTAGGACGTCCCCCATCAAGATGGATAGACGACCTGAAAAAGCTAGCGTACAATGGGACCCCTATGTCCAGCAGGGGACTGCAATAGGCTAATTGACTGAAAGCGTAGAATCATTAATTTTCTATAATATATATAACGCCTCTGTGGCGTAGCGGTAGTACATTCGACTGCTACGACAGGGGGCGCGGGTTCGATTCCCGCTCAGTGCAAATATTTGTATGCATGAATATGTCTATTTGCATTGGTCTGGGTGTTTCTATGTATAATATGTATGTATTTACAAAAAAAAAGTATATAAGTATGTTTATCCGCATTCTGGAACTCATAACACAAGCTAGTTAAACTATGCTTACTTTGGGTCTAGAAAGCGCTGTGTAGAATGTCGTAGAATATTTATTTATTATTTATTTATTTATTATTATAAGACAGGAATATTTTATTTTTCTTTCTTACTTACTAAAATTTAAACCAAAGTGTTCAGTGTCAGAGCATTGTCAGTACAGTGTCAGTAGAGTGCCGGTACAGTGCCGGTACAGTGTCAGTACAGTGCAAGTACAGTGTCCGTACAGTGTCAGTACCGTGTCAGTACACTGTAAGTAGAGTGTCAGTACAGTGTCAGTACAGTGTCAGTACAGTGTCAGTACAGTGTCAGTACAGTGTCAGTACAGTGTCAGTACAGTGTCAGTACAGTGTCAGTACAGAGTCAGTACAGTGTCAGTACAGTGTCAGTACAGTGTCAGTACAGTGTCAATACTTTAGTCTTGAACGTTAGAGTACAGTAAGAGCAGTGTATATGTGTCTAATTAGTGTATTTTTATGCACGCCATCTCTTATGCTAGAATGGTTCCGTTTAGTTTATTGCGCTTTCAATGTGTGCTGTATGCGCTGACCACACTTTTTTACATGCTCTTGTACCGAGTACCATCCATCACCGCATACACATGTTTTAATTCAAAACGATGAAGTTGTTTCAATAAGATTTATTCCACCACACAAGCCACGTATTTACCTTACCTACACCTTACATAACTATAGGGAGCATTTTAATTTCCAAACTGTTAAGGTAGCAGGTATTAAGGTAACTAATTGGTTATAAGTTTAGTTTGACAAGTGACTGTTATTAACAATAGAAAGCTTTGTATAATCTTGTTATCGGTCAATCACAACATCTACCATACGCTCTTGTTTTCAATCAGTAAGCTTCCAACAGAGTTTAGCAATTTATTTGCCCCTTGACATTTTGAGTGGGTGAACCCTTATCAAAAGGCTCTGAAGCAGTTAGTACGGAATTCAATTTAGAACCACTGTAAGTTTAGAGTTTCGCGCTAATTTTTCAAGTTAGATATTTTTACACGCATAGATATAGTCGTGCCTTTTTCCCGTTGGGGTAGGTAGAGACAACAACTTAACACTTGCGATATTTCTGTTATATGCTTCTGCTTTCGTAATTAAACCCTTGTCTGGCGAACCTGTAAGTTTTGCAGTTTTGCCGTTCGTCGTGCGTGGTACAACTTTTTTATCTTTGTAAGCCCCCACGGGCTTCATCCCACCAGTGCTAGCGATGAGGTGGCTATGTCGGAATCGAACCGACTAAACCACACGATGTCCTTTTCCAAGCATTCATTACCAGACACCCTGAGAACGCCCTCGAAAGGATAATCTCGTACCCCCGGCCTTTGGCCGAGAAGGAACAGGTGCATTCTTTCGATTTCTAGATGATTTTTATGATGATATTTGGATTCCTCATAAGATTCCCTACCGATTAGTATGTAAATATTTTAAAGTTAATTACATACATATTGTGAAAATTGCTGGCAATTAAGAAGAAAGTAAAAAGCTGCGGTGACACTGTAGAATGGTAACATGTGTCACAATGGTCAAAATGAAAAGTCCGTAGGTAGAAAGATTCTGCTGGGTAAACGGTAATAACTGCATCATTTTGTTGACGAACAATCCAATGGCAAAGCGGTCTCAGGAGACCGGTTGCGGAATCAAATATTTCGGTCATAATAAATCCGAAAGACTCAGTAGGAGACCATCACAGTCTGGTGAAAGGGGCCTGGATTACGATAATATTAGGTGTGACTAAAAAATATAGCTGACCTGATGTGCAAGTCCAAGCGAAATATTTAAGACATTTTTACCTGCGGGGACAAATACTCAATTGTTGGTGTTACTATTCATAGCTCACGGTATCATGAAGTCTGGTTCTATTATGATTTTTCTCGGCATTAATTAAGTGTACGACTAGGTCTCAAGCTGGTGGTATATTCCTAACATCTTCTCTATTAAAATTAGGATGTTTTTTAATTTCAATAGCCTCGCGGAGCATCCTAGGTAGGAATCGTGTTTCTTTAGCGAGTATCTGCGATTTATCAAATCTCAAGTAATGCCTGGTATGCTCACATACAGCAGACTTTGGTGAGCGTTAGTGTTTTATATCAGCTGTGTTCTTTGACGCGAGTGCCAATGCTTAGCTTGATTTGGCCAATATAAGAGAGCCCACACTTTATTTTATATACCCCTGCATCTTGTAGAGGTAGTTGGCAGATGGTTGTTGGAAGTCTGTACATTGGAGATATTTGAAAAAAAAAACTTGGGTTATGTTGAATGGACGATTCTAAAAACAAAAATATTATTTTGGAATTCTTGACTCTATGCCTGTTTATGAATTTATTCGCGATGAACGTGATAGATTATTTAAAATAATTGTCTAAATATATGCAATCAAATATCCCAATAAGTATGTGTGTGTGTTCAATTCATAACTAAGCAACTTGGTAACCTGGCAGTTGTGCCAATAGCAAACTGTGTTATGAATCTAATTCGATCTTAAATCATTGTTATTCATAGGTTATATTACGATAATAAGGTCAATTGTTCTTGTATTTACATGTTTAGCAGCTTCTCAACCCGACAGTTGTGTTGATAGCAAATTGTGCTATGAATCTAATTGCATTTTAAATCATTGTTGTTTATAGGTTATATTTTTGGTTAGATTACAATAATAAGGTCAATTAGTGTTATATTTACATGTTTAAACATACAACTTAAAATAAATTATGATTTGTTTTACCTGTATGTTAAATAAATTAACATTATTAGTGTTAACTAGCAGCAAATATTATGACATTTACTAAAACACGTGATTCCCCCCACTCGTTTGTTCACTGTATAAAAGGACACGTGTTAGACGGATCGAAAGACATTGTCATCGACCGTCGAACCGAATGGAGCTCCAAGTCTGCGCTACAACACCATAAGAAGTTGAGTAAATATGAGATTGTTATTATATTTAATGTTTCGTATTTATTGTGTATATTTTAATGTTTGTATTATTGACTTAGGTAGGTATGTACTGAAATTAAATTTACTCGGAATTATTTTATATTATTGTTTGATTGATATTCAGGAAAAAGTTGTCAATATATTTATGTACAGAAATATGAATTGAAGAATTATAACGTCCACTCAGATATGATGTCTTTTAATTATTTATCCCATAAATGAAGTTACATTGAGGTTAAGTTTTCTATCAAATTTGTGAATGGCTTAGCGTTGTATACGCTTAAGTTGTGAATATATACATCCATTCCACATGTTTGACCATATATAGTCCATCGACGTGTATGCTGATTGAATTATTGTAATTAAATATATATTATGTAATAAATCTATTATCAGAAGTGGGATTCGAACAGAAACAATAATGGGTTATATGATTTCAGAAACTGTGAGCGTAGTCTTATAATGGACCCTGCGGTGATTGAAAATCTACTGAAGTAAATTCAAGCTGCATTAACTGATCAACGCCGAGGTGATGATGTCATACTGCCTCCTTTCGATCCAGAGGAAAACGAAAGTGGTGCTGATAGCTGGTGTCGCGCCATCAACTCTATTGCTGTTGACATGGGATGGAGCGAGATTACAACCATTTCCAAGGCAGGTAAAGCCTTAAAGGGCTCTGCTTTACTATGGTATGAGACCTGGGACCCTGAAGAGGGTAGAACATGGGAAGTTTTTAAAACGAATTTGACTGACTTATACCCAGAAAAACGTAATCTTTCTGAAAAACTATCCCGAGCAGTATGTTTAACATCTGAAAACACAGACTCTTACTGTGAATACGCTAGGGAAAAACTAAGATTATTTAAACAAACAAAAATAGCCTTCACCGGAGTACAGTTAGTAGAGCTTATCTGCGGGGGCATACATGATGCCACGGTTAAAATGGCAGCACACAACAGTTGTGTAAGAACTACTGCCGAATTAATATCTTGGTTTACAACATACGCTAAGGTTCCCAAAAAGCGACCTTTGGAGTCCAAAACTGATAAGACCGACTTATCCATTTCTAACAGTTCCAATGCATCTCAAAAACGACCTAGAATGGAAGATAAACGTTGTTTTCTCTGTAACAAAACTGGTCACACTCGTACTCAATGTTTCCATAACCCAAATCCTGATACCAATCAGGTTAAGGCCTCTAACTCATCGGAAACTCGACACACTGTGCAATGTACATACTGTAAAAAGATAGGGCATACTGAAAATATATGTTTCTTTAGGCAACGAGCTATTAATTCTAAAAATAATGATACAACTACAACAAGATGATGAAGATGATACTGAAGATGTCAACTGTTTTATTTAAGTCGCAACCCTGTAACTGTAAAGCCTTTAGTTAATATCATTGAAAACTTAAATTCTGATCCACCATCATGGTTAAAAACTGCTCGGCAAAACGATCAAGAAACCCAAAATATATTAAACCAAGTTGGAATCGGTGACATCGACGCTAACCAATATGTTATTTTTAACGATTTATTACATTATAAAACTGACCCTAACGCTGTTGCAAAATTGTTTGTTCCAAAGGGATATAGGCTGAGTATGCTACGGCTCTATCACGATGGGAATTGCCACGTAGGTTACGATAAGACACTTGACAAACTTAAAGAACATTTTTGGTTTCCTAGCATTGCTGCTTTTACAAAAAAAAATATATCTCCCATTGTCTAAATTGCACTTCTCGAAAAGGTCATTCGGGACTTAAACAAGGTCTGCTCCACCCTTTTGTGAAAGCTATTCCTTTTCATACGTTGCATCTTGATTGTACTGGACCATTTTGAGTCAACTGATGAATATAAGCACATTTTATTAGTTATTGATGGTTTCACAAAGTTTTGCATACTAAACCCGCTTAAGAATTTAGGAGGGCAGGAATTAGCATTTAGTTTACGCGAAACAATAACACTATTTGGAACCCCTTCCTTGGTAATTACTAACAGAGGAACAAAACTGCAAATTCGACACCATATGATGTCCACCGATACACCTTGCAGTAACGGCCAAGTTGAACGTTATATAGCGACGGTTATAAATATGCTGACTTCAACAATTAATGATATTGCAGAATGGCCAAACGCTCTTATGAATGTACAGCAATCCCTTAATACCACCATACAGAAAGCTACAGGATTTTCCCCTATTAGGCTGTTGATAGGCAGAGAAGAAAACATACCTTCCATACAAGCTCGTTTAGATGGCGTGACAGAAGTATCTATTGAGTCTCATATTAATATAAATACTGACCACGACTTAGCACGACAAAGACTTAAAGAAAGCGCCTTTAAATTTAAAGACCGGTTTGACAATACTGGACGAAACAATAAGACTTATTCTACGGGTGATACTGTTTACGTCAGAAAAGACCATAGACGTCATGACAAACTTGCCCCTAAATTTAAAGGCCCGTATGAAATAATACAAGCACTAGACAATGACTGATTTAAATTGCGGGGTCAAAATAATATTAGGGATATTACTGTAGCTAAGGAAAAATTAAGGCTAGAACAGAATATTTCTTTTGAAGAATCTTTGTGATTTTGATCCGTGATAGATTATTATCAGATAAGATGTAGTGATTGTAGAATACAAAACATGTATGTGAAAATAAATGTAATAAAATGATAATGATGTATTTATGTTGTATTCAAATATTTATTGTTTGTATATTAAGATGCAATGAAAAATGTTAAGATATTCTTTATTTTTATAATGATGTACCTATTTAATTATTTATATTGTTTACAAATATTTCTATCAGTTAATTACTGTTTGTATATTAAGATAAATTGAAAAATGTTATAAAAATACTTTTATGAAAGACACACATACTTATGGATTTACCGCTAGTCGGATTCGAATCTGATATCTATTTATACACCACAGTAAAACAAATACATGCCGCTGGTCGATCTTTGCCCTGATACTTCACCGAAATTCACACTGCAGCGGGTGATAGGTGCTTGTATGCCAAGGCCAAAGATCAAAAAAAAATAATAATAATAATAACACAAAAAAATAACTACATGCCGCTGGTCGATCTTTGCCCTGATACTTCACTAAATTCACACTGCAGCGGGTGATAGGTGCTTGTATGCCAAGGCCAAAGATCAAAAAAAAAAAAAAATAACTGCTGGTTAATTAAACATTAATGCAGCAGGAGCTAAAATCAAATTTATATATACTGAGAGATTAATATAAAGTGTACTTCGAGAGCGAAGTACTGGTCAGTCTGGCCGTGATAGATTATTTAAAATAATTGTCTAAATATATGCAATCAAATATCCCAATAAGTATGTGTGTGTGTTCAATTCATAACTAACCAACTTGGTAACCTGGCAGTTGTGCCAATAGCAAACTGTGTTATGAATCTAATTCGATCTTAAATCATTGTTATTCATAGGTTATATTACGATAATAAGGTCAATTGTTCTTGTATTTACATGTTTAGCAGCTTCTCAACCCGACAGTTGTGTTGATAGCAAATTGTGCTATGAATCTAATTGCATTTTAAATCATTGTTGTTTATAGGTTACATTTTTGGTTAGATTACAATAATAAGGTCAATTAGTGTTATATTTACATGTTTAAACATACAACTTAAAATAAATTATGATTTGTTTTACCTGTATGTTAAATAAATTAACATTATTAGTGTGAACTAGCAGCAAATATTATGACATTTACTAAAACACGTGATTCCCCCCACTCGTTTGTTCACCGTATAAAAGGACACGTGTTAGACGGATCGAAAGACATTGTCATCGACCGTCGAACCGAATGGAGCTCCAAGTCTGCGCTACAACACCATAAGAAGTTGAGTAAATATGAGATTGTTATTATATTTAATGTTTCGTATTTATTGTGTATATTTTAATGTTTGTATTATTGACTTAGGTAGGTATGTACTGAAATTAAATTTACTCGGAATTATTTTATATTATTGTTTGATTGATATTCAGGAAAAAGTTGTCAATATATTTATGTACAGAAATATGAATTGAAGAATTATAACGTCCACTCAGATATGATGTCTTTTAATTATTTATCCCATAAATGAAGTTACATTGAGGTTAAGTTTTCTATCAAATTTGTGAATGGCTTAGCGTTGTATACGCTTAAGTTGTGAATATATACATCCATTCCACATGTTTGACCATATATAGTCCATCGACGTGTATGCTGATTGAATTATTGTAATTAAATATATATTATGTAATAAATCTATTAAACGCATAAACTACATAATTAATTTTGATACGGTTATGCCTATCCGCCGCGGGCATCTGCTAGTGAGTTTATAAAAATAGCATCTACATCCCAAACTAAATTAATAAACGCTGTAACGAAGAAAACCAATATTCCAAATTCGGCCCCAGCTTGTGGCCTCGTGTTCATTTAATAACTAGTTCAAACCGGGCTGAGCCAGTAATATCAGTCTAGATAAACTAAAATGTACCGAGCTGTATTTCGTGTTGATATTCGATTAATATTCCGTTTGAAGGTTAACTTATATTTGAATTCAGTTGAATCAGTGTATGTAATTCGTTGACCAGAACCCGTTCACCCACCGGATTTACCCACTGGTGGGAATAGGGGGAATTTCACTTTCGCAGTATACCCACTGTGCTATGCCTAGAAACAATAAATTTTAATAGTAACGAATAATATGCTTTATTGTTATACGTAGTTTTATTGCTTAATTTAGTAGGTTTATGAAAATAAGGTAATATAAAAATAATTAATACTGGTGGTAGAAATTTGATGACACAAATTTGTCACAAAATTCGGCCGGGTAGGTACCACCGTACACGAATGCGAAAAACCCTCCATAGTAATCCAATTTCGGTTTGATTGCGTTCAGGGGTCAACAAGTGCATAGCCCGGCAGGGGCATTGTGGTCGCAGCACTAGTGGGACCGGTGGGTGTCACGCGGTGCTGCGACGACAATCCTCTTCTGATGAGGCCGTCAAGCTGAGTGCCACCATTGTTAACATGGTACGTGTATGTAATGGTGACCCTCTTTCCTGAGAATTTACCTTCAGCTTACCATCAGGCGAGGTGAAGTCAAATTGACGAGTCCTAAAAAAAAACGTAAATAACTACGAAAAGTCAGAGGTGTGTGCCCCGGGCGAATGGAGATCGAACCCGAGAACTCGTCTCGGCAGTTCGGTACGTACGCCACTTCCTTTGATTACAATACCTATATGGCTTTTTAATTGAAATTTCGAATTTCTTCAATTTAGTTTTGATTAACTTCGACGAGGGATCCAAGACAGTTTAATTTTCCTTATGACTCGTCGAGTTTCGTGATATCGTGGTTTACTGATGCTGATCCTGAAATGGCAGTGGAAGTGTGTGTTTCTGTGGGAAATTAAAAAGTTTTATTATGATATCTGCTGCCTAACATTCCAACTTAGCGGTTTAGAAGTCGGCTTTACGATTTAGAGTTCCCGGGTTTGAATCCTGGCTATTACACTACCGACTTTAACCTACTCCTTACACAGGTAATTTAGCTTAGCTGGACGGTTTAGCGGGAATACTAGTCATATCAGTTTTTAGTACCCGTGTAACAATGCACATTGTTCTTTTAAGGATATTGGTGGAATATGTAGTCGATTCCTTAGTTGATATCGATTCATAGTCTACTAATATTATCTGTATTCTTTCATCGACTCTGTCTAGGGTTAGCTGTGGTCAACTCTATCAGCTGTGGCATATTATCTATGAACTCCTACCAAGTCGCTTCTTTCAGCCAACGTTATAAATGTCAGTGCAGTGGTTTTGCGAGCCCCTAATTTTCTGCATCGTTTCCACAAGCACATTCTAGCTCTGGTACTGAGCCGTTGATCCGCCGAGCGAGTCGCGCAGCGGTTGGAGCCAGCGCGACACGCCGGGCGGGGACACAAGCTAAGTACAGATTCCTGGCTGCCGCGGGTCGTCCTTACACCTCCTTCTTTCACCTTCTTCAGACTTTAACTATTTTAATTTAATCTGTGCGTACCACTTATAATACTTTTTAATATATGAAAGGTAAAACTATTCCCATGTTTAATTTACTGTAACTTTATATCAAACCTTTAATTAACTTGTAACGTTACACCCGATTTAAAAAAAATGTGGTTAGTTTAGGCCTCAAAGGTGTTGAAAGGGCCCTTCCCACCCTGAGGTACACAAAATATGTATGTTATGTATATAAATATGTTTCAAATGAAAAGTTGTTCGTTTGCGTCGATTTACACAATAATTTAAAACTATCACAATGGAAGATAATTTTCCTCATTTCAGTCAAGAAACTCGCACCCCACCCCCTTTATACTTATTCATGCGGAATTCCTCCCGACCCCGAGCAGGGCAATGGGGGTGGTTATGTCGGATTCGAAGCGACTAAATCCACACGCCGTCTCGGGTCTTCAAACGCCAGGGTGTATAGTGGCCTATAAGGCATATCCTTCGCATCCCGGCTGACTCAGGGCCATCTCTGGTTTCGAGATGGCCCCCTCGGGTTCGGGAACCACGGTGTCCCCGTCTTGCCCCCGGAAATAGGGGGGGCGCGCCGCCATAGCCTGCTTCTGCTAGGGTGACAGGCGGCTCCACCTATCAACCCCAGGCCTGCGCTCATGAAGGAGGCATTTCCATCTCACCCCGGCTCTCGGGTCGCACCCCACCCCTGAATTTTTGAATAATTTAAAATAAAAAGGAACTGTATGCTGTATGCTGTTACACTTATAATTTAGTATAATAAATTGAAAATGAATACAGGGTAGATTGTTACTTAAAGATATGAATTACCAATTAACGAACAGTTAACCTTAATTTTTATTAATTTTTAAACTTTCGCGTTCCATAATATACAATAATTTAATTTAACGGGAATTGACGCGATCATTTATAGGTACATACATACCTTTGAATTGCCTGACGTTTCGACCAGGTTACACTGACCGTGGTCACAGGCTGACTCTTTTTTACAATTTCCGACCCGTAGCGGTTTGCAATATTAATTTTTAAACTTTCGCGTTCCACTGGCCGATTACACTGGTCGAAACGTCAGGCAATCCAAAGGTATGTATATACCTATAAATGATCGCGTTAATTCCCTTAAATTAAATTATTGTAACCTTCATTTTACTTGTAATTACAAGTTATCTGTCTCCCTTTTGAAATCAATGTATTTTATAGTTAGGAATAATTTAACAGCAAGCGTCACGAAGGTACAGGACGTCCAACTGAAAATACTTGGTAATTTCCTTATAAAGGGTGTACTCGTGTTTCAACATCTGAAATTTTCATTTCGTAGCTAAAAATGATTCATTCACAATCTCATTTTGATAAAACAGATGTAGCTTTATGGCAATCACATGTTTTCATCAAGGGTCAGATTTGCTTAAACAATGTTGCCATAAGTTAGTGAATAACTTTTCTTACGTTGCAGAAATCAAATTTGTACAAAGTGACAAACATTATATAGGGAAGCTTTCGTCTTACACATCACATAATAAATTTAAACTAATGAACGAAAACTTGTGATATGGTTAAAAACCGTGGTTTGAGTCTGTACACCAGTCTCGCTAAAAAAACGTGGCACGTGACAAATAGTCACTTTGACATGTTTTTTCAGCGATTTGATTGGTCGAAGAAAAGCGAAGTCATATGTCTATGTCACCATGCTGAGGCTGCAGAAACGTACAGATATTACTTCATTGACAGTATTTTCCGCCTCTCAAATAGCAAGTAATTCGATAAGCTATTGTTAGTTTTGCATCCTCTCCTTTCAAATTAAGAACAACATTCCACATAGTCCAAGGTATCCATATGTTAAAGTAAAACCGACTTGAAATAAACCGTTTGTGCCTCTTTCCTTTGTCTTAAGATAATGACTTAAATTAAGATTCTTTACTGATGTACAGTCAACGACAAAAAAGTGGTTTAACTAATCCTAATTTACTAGTCACCTGAGCGCTAGGGCACGCCGCAATAGCGGCGGTAAGGCCCATCATGGAGGATTGGCTGGAGAGGCGACACGGAGGCCTCTCGTACCGACTGACGCAGGTGGTCTCCGAGAAGGGGTGCTTCGGGGACCACCTGCATCGGATCAGGAAGGAGCCAACGCCTGAGTGTCATCACTGCGACGCGAGCGAGGACTCAGGGCTGCACACGCTGACGGACTGCCCGGCGTGGGAGGCGCCGAGGCGTGACCTCGTGGCAGCCATCGGGGTGGGAGTCCTCTCGCTCGGCAGCATGATTGCGGCAATTGTGCGGAGCGCGAGCGCGTGGGCCGCCGCCGCCTCCCTCTGCGAGCATGTAATGCTCGCGAAGGAGGTGGCGGAGCGCGCCCGGGAGAGACCCTAGAACTCTCCCGGTACGCCGAGCCCGCAACTTGCTCGCCGCGCGTCGCAGGCGACTCAGGCGCCGGAGGTCGCTTAACGACCTCCGTCCTCCATAAGTGCAGGCCTGGGGGTGGCGGGTGAGGCCACCTGTCACCCCAGCAGAAGCAGGCCGGGACGGTGGGGCGACTAGCGCCCCTCCCCAAACCGGGGCAAGACGGGGACACCGTGGTTCCCAAACCCGAGGGGGCCATCTCGAAACCGGAGATGGCCCAGGGTCAGTCGGGGTGCGAGGAATATGCTCTATGGGCAACCTTACACCCCGGCGTCTGTAGACCCGAGACGGCGTGCGGTTTTATTCGGTTCAAGCCCGACATAACCGCCCCCGCTGGCACGCCACGGGGGGTATCCGAAGGGATTTCCGCACGATAAAAAAAAAAAAAGTCACCTGAGCGCTTAAACCTTTCATAAAATAATAAACAAAACATAAAACTTTGTCCCCTGAGGATTATAAAACTACATATATATTCATTATAAGGTTCATATATGAGAATGTAAAAACGTTTGTAAATATTAATATGTTCATCTACTTTTGTCGTTGACTTAACATTTGCCAGTAAAAGAAATCTCTCAAGGCTGTCAAACTGTAGACCACTGTTATAAATTTGTTGGCAATTAGAATGGTAGCTTTTATTTTTGGACAATACCCAATTCAGGCGGGGCGAAGTCTCGACAAGCCACACGTAAAAACAAAGTTTTATGATGTAACGAATGTATGTGGTGCTTACTTGGCGACAAAAAAATTTCGCAAGGCTCCTGAGCTATTTTATCACACTAGAAGTGATGGTCCGAAACATTGTATTATTTTGCGAATTAGCTGAGTATTTTAGTGATAATGTGATAATCACTACATTACAAAAATTCCGTTTACAATTCCAAAACTGCTCAGTAATAATTCAAATATACATATTTGCACTGAGCGGGAATGGAATTCGATATATATCTTCTTTCTTTTTCATTAAGTATTTATTCATAAGTTAATGTACTCACAAACAATGGTGACATAGACGGCCTCTGTGGCGTAGCGGTAGTGCATTCGACTGCTACGTCAGGGGCGCGGGTTCGATTCCCGCTCAGTGCAAATATTTGTATGCATGAATATGTCTATTTAATAATAATAATAATAATAATATATCTCTTTATTGTATGTACACAAGAACAAGATTACAGAAACATAAAGTTGGTATACATAGTTATGCGGCATATACAATTGGCGGCCTTATCGCACAGGGCAATCTCTTACAGGCAACCATTGGATGGAGAGAATCAGTGAATAGAACTAGGGCAGTTTGCGGTGTACATATCAAATTAATTTACATTTTCCATTTATACTCTGATACATTATCTACATAAAATAAATACATATTATGCTTACATACTACACATATAATTTAATACATATTATATTTACTACACATATAATTTACAATGATACAATACCTACTATTAGGTACATAATATATACATAACATAATAGAAACACAGCACAGACATGAATAAAGGAGACAGGAAGACTAAGAGACATAAATAATGACTATTCCCGTAAATAGTAGGCGGTCACTAATTTTTTGAAGACGGGCAGAGATTGCGCGCTTCTTATCGTTACGGGTAAGGCATTCCACAACCGGACAGCTTGGACAGTAAAAGACTTATCCATGAATCTCGTGGAATGCCCAGGCATTTTCAGTCTCAGATTCTCTGACGATCTCAGGACCCTAGAATGAGAGTCATGAAGGTATTGAAAGCGTTCTTTTAAGTATACTGGAGTTAGAGGATTAAATAAAATATTATATAATAGATAAAGAATGTGAGCATTCCGGCGAAGGCGTATAGGTAACCACTTGAGTTTTGCGCGAAATTCGGATATGTGATCATATTTGCGTAGTCCAAATATAAATCGTATGCAAAGATTTTGGAGTCTCTCAAGTTTATTAAGTTGGTCTTCAGTGAGATCTGGATAACTGGCATCGGCATAATCAAGGATGGGAAAGAAAAGAGATTGTGCAAGCGCAGTTTTCGTGGCAATGGGTAGAAAATTTTGAAGCCTACGCAAGGACCCCACTGTGGCAAACATTCTGCGGCTAATCTCTTGGAGCTGAGGGCCCCAAGTCAAACTTCTGTCAATATGTATCCCCAGATTTTTTGCTTTTTCACTGTATGGTATGTTTGTCCCATCACAGGAGACTTGAGGAAGTAGTGACCAGTCAATTCTAGAAATAGCATATGCATTGGCGTTTCTATGTATAATATGTATGTATTTAGAAAAAAAAAAGTATTTAAGTATGTTTATCCGCAGTCTGGAACCCATAACACAAGCTAGTTAAACTATGCTTACTTTGGGTCGAGATTGCGCTGTGTAAAATGTCGTAGAATATTTATTTAATGTTTATTTTTCTGTGTCAATTTACCTGTCTTGGCGAAGGTATTTAACATTTAAATGCTGTGTACTGTGTACAGATATAACTGGATGTCAGATTCTAAAAGTGTACTCTTAAATGTTATAATCTGTATATTGTAATCTGTCTGTCTGTGTTGTTTAATAAATAAACATAAAATAAAAATATAAAGAACAATATTTGAGTCGTGTTAAATGAAAGATTCTGAACACTACTTTTTTTTTTGGAATTCTTGGTCGTTTGTTCGTGATGGACGCAAAAACTTCTGAACGGACTTTGGTTTTTTCTATTATGAAGATTTGGTCAGACCTAAAATCTACTGCAAGTTCGATTGCAATTGGTTAAGTAGAGCATAGATATGACCAAAAAACGACCTCCGCGCGGGACGAGCCGCGGGCATCAGCTAGCATCTAATAAAAATAGCATTATTGAACAAAAACCGACACACATACCGATCTAACACTAAAGAATGTAAAGTGCCGTTTCTACTTTGCGTGAACTACTAAAAATGTAATAAATGGCACCAGTTGGATTAAAACCTAAAAATAGATGCCATAAGCCGAACAAATAGGGGACTATTATATTTATTAAATTGTGGAAATACCGTCAAGAACGGGGTCTACATTTTTGGCAAGATTTGTTTCACTTTTGCTCCTTGTGAAACTCTTATTAGCGTTTTAATTACGTGCGAGAATCTCCAAGGGCTTCACCCCACCGGAGTTAACGGTAAGATGGGTATGTCGAACTTGAACCGACTAAACTTACCCAAATTTAGTCGGCTCTCTTGCGTCTGCCATGTGATGCGAGAAATCTGGTGTGCCAAGGATATCCCAGCGACCCCGACCGGCTCCGGTCGCCAGCGCTGGCGAATCCGACGCGTTCTTGGGGATTTAATCCCCCCTTTACTTAAGAGACGACGCACCACCACCCTGGGTCTGCTTCTGCTAGAGTGACGGCTAGCCCCGACCGTCACCCCCAGGTCCGCGCTCATGGAGGAGGTGTGAAACTCTTCTTAGCTTGGAAAATAAGACATTTAATTCAGTTACGCTGTTGAAGAGGGTTCAGGTCAACTTTTTATTGGGTTGATTGTGTAGCCTTAATACAATTTCAAGACTTATTGGTACGTTTATTTATAGACTAGCTGCATAGGCAGCGCTCGTGTCACCTATTTAACCCATACCTACATGTCTGTAGTTTATTAGTTTCACAATAATAATTGGAAATTTGGCCGATTCGTTGGCATATATGATTACTACTCTGCTCCCCTGGATAGAAGCATGATGATATATAGCGTATAGCCTATAGCCTTCCTCAATAAATATGCCGACACAAAAATAATTCTTCAACTCGAACCAGTAGTTCCTGAGATCAGCGTGTTCAATCAAACAAACAAATAAACTTTGTCGTAGAATATATATTTATATTCAAATATACGGCAGATTTTAAGTCTGACCAAGACCTTTCCATTAAATGATCAAAATCCGTTCAATAGTTTTTGCGTCCACCGCGAACAAACAGTCAAACAGACAAGCAGATAAACAGATGAACAGACAATTCCAAAAAAAAACTTTTTTTTTTAGTATCGTTCATTTAGCATAACCTAACTTTTTGTTTTTAAATATCTTTAATGTACAGACAAAGTTAATTTGCAATTATATAATAGTATAACTATATATAGATTCTGGGTGGAGGAGGCAGTTGTTCATAGACCATTACGTGAGGCAGCTTAATAATGGTAAAGCCCCCGGTGAGGACGGAATTACATCAGAGCTTCTGAAGGCTGGAGGAGCTCCTGTCATACAGGAGCTACAGAAACTCTTCAATGCCGAATGCCGTCCTTCACAGTGGGAAATTCCTAAGGCGTGGAGTGGGGTTTGGTTGTTCTCTTTTTTAAAAAGGATGATAAGACACTCCTTAAAAACTACATACCCATCAAACTACTGAGCCACGTCTATAAGCTGTTTTCACGAGTGGTCACGAATCGTCTCGGCGGGAGACTCGACAAGTTCCAGCCACCGGAACCGGCTGGGATCCGCGGAGGATATGGCACCATAGACCGTATTCACACAGTGAGGCAGATTATACAGAAGTCCGAAGAGTATAATCAGCCCCTGTGTCTCGCTTTTGTGAACTATGAAAAGGCCTTTGACTCCGTCGAAACTTGGGCTTTTCTGGAATAGTTACAGCGATGCCAAGCAGACTATCATTATGTCAAGCTGCTGAGAAGACTTTACGAAGCCGCCACTAAGAGTGTCCAAGTACAGGATCAGCAGTCTAAACCCATCCAATTGCGCAGAGGAGTGAGACAGGGGATGTCATATCCCCGAAACTGTTCACGAGCGCATTGGAAGATATGTTCAAGACGTTGGACTGGAAAGGTAAAGGCATAAATATAAACGGCGACTACATCTCACACCTGTGATTCGCTGATGACATAGTCTTAATGGCGGAGTCGCTAGAGGAGCTATGCGCGCTATGGAGCGGATGCTGGACGGCCTAGCTTCAGCCTAGCGACGCATCAGTCTTTGCATGAATTTGGATAAAACCAAAGTCATGATCAATGGCTACATTGATCCAGGACCGGTCGTCGTGGATAACCACCTTCCTGTAATTGTTTCTGAGTACACTTACCTCGGGTAGATTATGCAGTTAGGTAAAAACAATTTTGGGAAGGAGGACCCAGCTGGGCTGGGCACTGTTTGGAAAACTACGTCGAGTCTTCTATCATCCATACCGCAGTGTTTGAAAACAAAAGTTTTCAATCAGTGCGTCCTACCCGTAATGACTTACGGAGCTGAGATGTGGACACTTACGGTAGGGCTGGTCCACCAGTTCAAAGTCGCTCAGCGAGCTATGGAAAGAGCTATGCTTGGAGTTTCTCTGAAGGATAGGATTCGTAACGAATACATTCGACAGACAACCAAGGTAATCGACATAGCTCAAAAATTAGCAAACTGAAGTGGCAGTGGTCCGGCCATATCTCGCGAAGAACTGACAACCGCCGTGGTAAACGTGTTCTTGAATGGAGTCCGCGACTCAGCAAACGTAGTGTAGGACGCCCTTCAGCCAGGTGGGATGACGATCTGCGAAAGACTGCGGGCAGATGCTGCATACGGCAAGCTGAAGACAGGGCGCTATGACGCTCATTAGGGGAGACCTATGTCGAGCAGTGGACTAGAATAGGTTGATGATAGGATTACCTGAATACCATTGAGGGGGATGTATGTGTGTAGTAAGTTCATTTTTATTATATTATTCTTATGGTGCATACCCAATTAGGGATGCAACGATTTAAACCTGGTGATCTTCGAACGTAGGCTCAGATGTATTCTTTAGTTCCACATCACAGGTGCGTTAGCATCAGGTGAGATTGTATATATATATATATAAGTTGCGATAGCCCAATTGTGTACGTAACGGACTGCCGAAACAAGGTCTTGAGTTCGATCCCCAGTGGCCCCGGGCACACATCTCTGACTTTTCGTAGTTATGTGTGTTTTAAAAATGTTGATTATCGCTTGCTTAGTAAATTGCCCGGTAGATGGCAATAGGTTCGCCCCCCTATTACATTGAGACCTAAACATAACTTCTTTTTTTTACGTTCGGAAATCCCTTCGCATACCCCCCCGCTGGCCGGCGGGGGCGGTTATGTCGCGCATCCACTAAAACCCATCGTGCGGTCCCTGCCCAAGTGTCCATTGCCGGGCACCCCGGGTAAGCCCTCGAAAGGATAACACCAGGGATATCGGCGGACCTTGGCCGTCAGCGCAGCCTCGCCTGGTGGAGTCGGGTTTTATCCCGCGTCGGTGAGTAGACAGGTGTGTGTGTGACATACACGACACACCTCCGTCACGGCCTGCTTCTGTAAGGACAGCGAGTCGGGCGTAGACGAGTCTGCGGCGTCCTCGCCGCAGACTGCGGTACTCGGGGGGCAGGGTTCTCTCCCGCTCCCTCTCCGCCGTCTCTTTCGCGCGCATAATCTGCTCGCAGAAAGAGGCGGCGGCGTGCGACTTGCTCCCGTCGGAGACCACGGCCCTCACCATGCTCTCCAACGAGAGAACGTCCACGCCCAGGACCGCAACGAGATCCCGGCGTTGTCTCGCCTTCGCAGAGCACTCCACCAACGTGTGGAGCGCCGTGTCTTCGCCGGAATCCTCGCAGTGCTGGCACTGCGGCGTTGTCTTCCGGTGCATGCGCCATAGATACTTACCGAAGCATACGTGTCCGGTAAATATCTGGCACATCCGGTAGGAGAGGTCACCGTGGTGCCTCTCCAACCACTCCTTCATAGTCGGTCTCACCGCCGCAATGGTGGATTCCCCCCCCCCCTTGGATGTTCAAGTCGCACCCTCCATGTCTCTATGAGTTCCCGGCGGAGTTGGTACCGCTGAGCCCTGATTTCTCGGGGCTCCGGCCTATGGCCCTACTCCAGCGCCTCCTTACGCCACTGGTACAGCAACGCAAGGGCTCTCGCTTCCAGGTCCCATAGAGGGCTCCCGGCTAGGTGACATGCCACCTCGAAGGAGATCGTGCGATACCCCCTGATGACTCTGACGGCCAACATAACTGGCGAATCGTGGGTGTATTATACACCTCTGCCTACTCCTTCGGAGATACATACGTGAAGTTATGTAATACGTCCCTGTAGCAAATTTTAGCAAGATCAGCTCAGCCATTTGCCTCTCGTTCGGCAGGATGATTGCGGCAATGGTGCGGAGCGCGAGCGCGTGGGCCACCGCTGCCTCCTTCTGCGAGCATGTAATGCTCGAGAAGGAGACGGCGGCGCGCCCGGGTGAGATTTAGAACTCTCCCGGCCTGCCGAGCCCGCAACATCCTCGCCGCGCGTCGCAGGCGACTCAGGCGCTGGAGGGAGCTTATCAACCTCCGTCCTCCATGAACGCAGGCCTGGGGATGGCAGGTGAGGCTGCCAGTCACCCCAGCAGAAGCAGGCTGGGAAGGTGGGGTGATTATCCCCCCCACCCGGGACCAGACTGGGACACCGTGGTTTCCAAACCCGAGGGGGCCATCTCGAAACCGGAGATGGCCCAGGGTCAGTCGGGGTGCGAGGGAAATGCTTTTTAAAAAGGCAACTTTAACCCCGGCGTCTGAAGACCCGAGATGGCGTGCGGTTTTAGTCGGTTCAAGCCCGACATAACCGCCCCCGCTTAATCCCCCGTACCCGAGGGAATAACCGCACGAAAAAAAAAGACAAAAAAGTGTAAATTATTTTCATGATTTAAAACATAGAGGTGGAAAATTTTAATGCAGTGAAAGACTACTTCATACATTCCATTCCAGTACGCAATGGCCTGTAATAATGATTATTCACTGAACCACTAAATTAACTCTTTCTTCGTGCTAACTGAGCTCACAATTTCCTGTTATTTTTATCCGGCCACAATGTTCCACGAATGTGCGCTTGATTTCAAATGTATGATTGTATAAATGCTTTTGAAAATGATGTGTTTAATTCAATTAAATTTTTAAGCATACAAAATGCTTACTTTTTTCTAAAGATTTAAATCGGAAAAAGAGAACATCTAGGACGGGATCGCCTTAAGACGTAATAATGTATCGGAGAATTTCGAATATCTGGGACGTGACTAGGTGGCTCAGTTGGTCAGAGCATTCCCCCTGTAAGGGACTGGTCGCGGGTTCAAGTCCCGTCCTAGATGTTCTCTTTTTCCGATTTAAATCTTTATGATGTGTTTAAGTCTTAAATGTTGATTTTGACATATTCAGGATGATTATTGTACACACCCCACGCATTTTAACAATAAAATTAATCTCAAAGTAATTAACAATTATTTGTAGGTCGGTCTTCTATTAAAGTGTGCTTTTAGTTTTCTAAAGTATAATTTTTTTTTATTAGGTATTTTTTTAAATATTTTGTCTTCGGTAGATACGACGTTTTGAGGGGTGCTAGGTTGGGGACCTCCACGCGGTGCACCCTGGGCAACGGAGACAGCAGCGCCTCTCTCCTAGGGCGGGAGAGACGCTGCCGCCTACGGCCAACTCCGACCGAGGCGAGGACGGCCCTGTTGAGGGCTGTTCGGAAGCTTTCCACGTGTCCCTCTGATTAGCAGATCGCACAGTGGAGAGCAAGTAAGGGGGCCATCTCGAAACCGGAGATGGCCCAGGGTCAGTCGGGGTGCGAGGGATATGCTCTATGGGTAACCTTACACCCCGGCGTATTAAGACCCGAGACGGCGTGCGGTTTTAGTCGGTTCAAGCCCGACATAACCGCCCCCGCTGCCCGGCGGGGGTATCCGAAGGAATTTCCGCACGAAAAAGAAAAAAGCTACAACGTTTTGAAGTGTTCCATAATCTTGTATTTTATGTGCAGCTATACCTGTTAATCTGATTGCGATGGAACTCGGTCAACTTATTGCTTTAACTTGCGCAAAGGTTAAAGAGCAATCGAATTATAGAATCTGTTTTCTTACAAAGTTTTCCCGTGTGAAGCCATTACTGGTCACGAAGTACATAAATATTGTAGGACAAAATAAACAACGCCATCTAGACCCAAACTAAGCGGAGCTTGTCATATGAATTCTAAAATGCGGATTAACATACTTAAGTACTTTTTTTATAAATAAATCATATTATAGACACCCAGACCAATGCAAATATACAAATTTCCACAGAGCGGGAATTGAACCCGTGACCTTTGGCTTAGCAGTCGAATACACTACCGCTACGCCACAGTGGTCGTCAGACATAACAGATATAACAAGGCCCGTATTCTATTACTATACTCAATCATGAATCTCGACTTGAGACTAGGTCTAACTATTCTGAGTACAGATTGTATCCAAGACTAAATTTGTGTGGAGATTGTCTGAACGCTCAGGTGATTAACGTTCCAAAAATCTCCACTCAAGTTCAGTTCTAGAAATCAATCTGTACCTACTTAAAACTCGTTCTAGAAAACGGACCTAAATATGCTGAAAAGTACGTGTTTTCAAATTTTCAAGTAGTACATGTATTAATAAGTAGTCAAGTTCAGTATACCTATAACTGTGAATTGGAGTATGTACAATACAGTATATTAAATTGTTTTGTATTATATGTCACGACATTCCAGTTTCTGGCTTCACGAAGTTTTGAAATATAATTTCCAGACGTAAAATTTAATATACTCATTTATCGTAGCGACAGTTTCATTACATTTGTGTCAAACTTCAAGTGATTCTCCTATTATAGTAACCTTACACCCCGGCGTCTGTAGACCCCAGACGGCGTGCGGTTTTAGTCGGTACGAAAAAAAAATGGTACTACGAGTTATATGCTCTATGGGGAACCTTACACCCCGGCGTTTTAAAACCCGAGACGGCGTACGGTTTTAGTCAGTTCAAGTCCGACATAACTGCCCCCGCTGTCCGGCGGGCACGCCAAGGGATTTCCGCAAGAAAAAAAAAGGAACTACGAGTTCGGCGAGTAATGATTCGTTATACAAATGTCCACTATTTTTAATACCCGGTCCAGTCCACAACGTAATGTCCCTAGAAAATTCTGTATTAGTGTTTAAAATTAGCTGCAAAATACATGCACATGATGATCACGGTGACTTGAGGTCAAAAAATATCTTAAATACGAGTTCGTATCAGAAACAAATTAACTGGACAAGTAGAATTGTCGAGTAAAATCCACATAACTTGAATAAAACTCGCTGTTAAGTAGGCAGGAAAGAAAATGCCATACTCGATGATTTGAAAGGTTTATCGAAACCGATATTTTCTATATTATATTCAGTACTTCAATTGCCTACACCCCACTGTATGGTAAGAAACTAGGGTGAAGTCCAGAATATACAAACAAATACACAGTCCAACAGTGAGAAAGCAGTCACTATGAATGCAAACTTTTGTCCACTTTTTCCACTGGCTAGACACGTGTTGCAGTCTTCCAAAAATTTATTAATTTATTTATCCACATACATCAATATTACAGGTCACAAAACCTAATACAGCAAAGAAAAAATAAGAGAATAATAATCACAAAAAATAAAATAGCAAAACCAACCATAACATCCTAAACTAAAGGTGAGTGAGCGAATCCAAGGCCACCCTCTCAAATTCCGCCAAAGTATAGACAAAAATATTCAACCGCTTCGAGGCAAGATTTAAACAAGTTGAATTCCTGAGACGAGCTCAGCCGAATACAAGAGATTTTCGATTTTGCGATTTTTTTTTATCTTGCAATGGTTCGCCCCAGCACGAATCTATTACTGAAAACAGCAACTCGATAGCTCATCTCCTTCATACCCAAAACCGTGACAGAAAATTGGCAGCGACGACGACGTCGACGACAACTCCTTAGCAATAGGGCTTTTCTAAAGAAAATCCCTAAAAATGTAAAGCCCCAGTAATTGGAGCAAACTTTTGGATATTAGTGCGAGATGCACCTCAAACACCTTCATCCGTTGCGCCTGCCGCAGTCTTGTGTTTGGGACAAGCAGCTTCAACGTTTTCAATACTTGAGGATTATTATACTTATCACAAAATACTAAAAATACGTATTTAGCTAAGTGGCAATAGCCTAGTGGCGTACGTAACGGACTGCTGAGACGAGGTCTCGAGTTCGATCCCCAGTCGCCCCGGGCACACACCTCTCACTTTTCGTAGTTATGTGTGCATTAATAAATGGTAACTAATTATCGCTCGCTTAATATTGTGCCCGGTAGATGGCAATAGGCTCGCCCCCTATTACATTGGGACCTTAACATAACTGGCGAATCGTGGGTGTGTAATACACCTCTGCCTACCCCTTCGGGGATACAGGCGTGAAGTTATGTTATGTTGTTATGTTTAGCTAAGGCCAAATTTCTCCTTACTTCCAGCTTATAGTATCCAACCATCCCCATGACAAAGAGCGTTGGATACATAAGTGGATAGAAGGGATAAACACTGTATAATGTCATAAAGAGGTAGCGGGTAAATTTATTTTGTATTTTTTTCACCATTAAACTATATTTAGTTTCATGGGGATTCCAGATCATTATCTTATAGTATATTAGGAGTATAGTAGGTTAGGATCGAGTGCCATTACACTCGATCCTAACCTACTCCTAACTAATGTATTATATAAGGATCTCACTGCATTTGCGTATTGCGTGTATATTCTTGTACGTCTCCATACCATAGCCACATATCTTTAAACGGGCACGTGCTGTCACATCTTAGTAAACATTTACGGGTTGAGAAATTGATCTCTGAATCATATTAATTTAAGCCTCTTATGTAACTAAAAAGCCATCGTAGATAGCGCAGCAGAGACGCTACATAAGCAGTAATGTTTATAACGGGTAAATTCATTTATAGCTGGCTATGTATTACTTAATTCATTAACGCTGGTTTAAAAGCAATGTAACGTAGATAATTAGATAATTTGGAAATACGACTAGGGTAACATACTCGTAATAATTAACAATTATACGTAATGACTATACCTATTGTAACAATGCACATTGTTCTGTTAAGTGATATTGGTGGAATATGTAGTCGATTCTTTTGTTTTTTTTTTTATACCACTAAGGTGGCAGACAAGCACACGGCCTACCTTATGGGAAGCGGTTACCGTGGCCTATGGACGTGTGCAACACCAGTGGCGTCACACTCGCGCTACCGACCCTGTAAAGGAAAGGGTTTGGGAAAGGAGTTTGGGAGGGGATGGGAAAGGAGTTATGGAGTGGATGGGAAAGGATTTTGGGCTCCGGCACTCTCACTCACCAAACGGAACGCAACAGTTCAAATACTGTTACTTGGCGTCGATATTTTGTGAGAGGGTGGTGCTTCCCCGGTCAAGTCGGCCCATTCATGCATCGTTTCGTTTGATATCGATTCATAGCCTACTAATATTATCTGTATTCTTTCATCGACTCTGTCTATGGTTAACTGTGGTCAACCCTATCGGCAGTGTGCGATATTCTCTATGTAAGCGATTTTGTTATATACATTTTGATACATTTTGATCCTTAATAACAGTCACAAAGTGTTGGCTCAGGATTGAAAGGGCCTGTGATCCCCACTAAATTACTAGTCAGCAAAGGTTATCAATGTGAGTGCAGCGGTTTTGCAAACCCCTAATTGTCTGCGGTCGCATCGCTTACACAAGCACAGGCTAGCCCTCTGGTACTGAGCCGTTGGTGGGAATTTAACAATTTATACATTATGTGTGCTAATCGTTTTTATTACAGAGTGCTCATTAGCGTTGGAAGGTGACGTGGTACCAATGGCCCGCCAGGGATATTCCCCGTGGCCTCGTTGTCATCTTCACCCATTGGTGAAGATGACAACGAGGAAGGCCTGACGTTCCCCAGGTTTCCCACTGCTATGCTAAGCTACTTCAGGCATAGTCTCATTTTTTACGTGAACGAGGCTTGCCACAATTCATCCATGTATTGGAATTATATGGAATGTTTTCATGCCACACTCTGCATCTCAGTAGTCGTGGCAAAGTTTTATAATTGGGATGCTGCATTTTACGTGAGCAGTATCTATTTGTTTTAATTGTGTAGCTTATACGCAAGGCATGCTTTCCCCTCTTTCACGCTTGTCAAAAGGACAATAACCTGTGCGGCCACGCGGTCAGTGACCGCATGGTGAACAATCCTTCCTTGTTTATCTATGTTTATAACAATGTTTTGAACATACAAAATATAGATAAATTATCCGGAATTACGGTTTAACCGTGCATAATATGCATATACAACATAATAAGCGACCAGTTATCATGTAAAGTGGGAATGTATGCAAGTTTTTGTAACTACAATAGAATTTTACCAATTAAGTTATTGATGTGATTTAAATGATTAAACTTTAATTTATAGGCAACAATGCTACCAGACAACTTAGTGCACTCTTTTATTATAAAGAGGTGAAGTTTTATTGGTAATTAACTACACTAAGAGGTTTATCACAAGTATGAACATACAATTGCTTATATGCCATCTGTGTACAACCAGAAGGAAATTTGTGTAACTTAACAAAACAACTGAAGATAATTAATCTCCTACAACAATATAACAATGGAGTCTAAGGTTTCACAGATCTGGAATCATTCCAGACTTCATTTCTAACAACAAAATAACAAATTTATTTTCAGTTTTAAAAGTTTGTAACTGGTTTATACAGGTAATGTATCACAATTGTGAAATAAACTATAACACAACACACTTACTTTTAATTATTGGTTTTTATAATTTATAAGTTTAATATCTTTTATGTGCCAGTCACCCAGCGGTTTACCTGACATATCAATAAGTTCATACACCAAAGGAGATTTTTTTCTCAGTATTTTACATTTAACAAATTTGGGAGCTAATTTTTTAGTAAAGTACTTATCCTTATCACTGAGATAGAATGTTCTTTTGCAAACTATATCACCTGCATTAAATTCAACATTCTTTCTGCGTAGGTTGTAAGATTGACAGTTCCTACTGTGTGCATTTATCAAGGAAGCCTGGACCTTATCAAAAATAGACGATAGATAGCCAAGGTTTTCAGCATAGGACTCACGTGGTTCAAAGATAAGGGAGTCATCAAACTTATCGCCATAGAAGGAACCGCAAGTAATAAGTTCACGACCATGTACTAAAAATGAAGGTGTGAAACCAGTGACCTCATTAACAGAACTGTTTATAGCAAATTGTATTTTAGGAATTAGAATATCCCAAATTCTATGGTCGCTTTCAATAAAGGTTGATAAAGATTGTATAACAGTACGGTTATACCGCTCAACAGTATTAGACTGTGGACAGTAAAGACGGGTATAGTGTAACTTAGGAATTTTATATTTGGCTAAAAGGTTTTTGAGTGTAACGCTAACAAATTGTTTACCATTGTCCAATACAATGGTAGATGGAATACCATGTACCAAGAACACATTTTCTTCCAAAATTCTGGAAATGACCTCAGCAGTAGCCTTCTTTATGGGAAAAAGTAAACAATACTTGGAGAAACAACATGTGATAACAAAAATGTATGCATTTTGCTTCCTAGTTATTGGTAAGGGACCAACCAAATCCACACTGATTACCTGAAAGGGTCGGTGACAAGACTTAGGTTTACCCATATGGCCCAAGGTTGCATGATTCTGCTGCTTATGAGCTATGCAAGCATCGCAGGAGTTGACAAATTTAACCACATCAGATTATAGGCCAGGCCAGTAGTAGTTAAGGACTAGACGCTTATAGGTCTTAAATATACCTAAGTGACCAGCAGTAGGTTGGGAATGATTTTCTGCTATTATATTGGAACGGTCTTCCAGAGGAATGACTTCCTTCCACTCAAAATCGCGTGTCAGCGGATTTAAACTCTTTTTAAAACGATATAGTTTGTTGTTAGTGACCTGATAATCCATAAAAGATGCTGGAGCTGACTGACAACCACTGAACATTTTAAGATACCAAGTATCTGAAGTATTAGGTACAAAATTAGAATTAGTTGAGTTTGAATTGTTAGTTATTATTGATACGGGGATAGAACGAGAAAGAAAATCGGGAACGACATTATCGGAACCACGACGGTGTTTAATTTCAAAATTAAAACCAGACAACCTCACACCCCAGCGGGCTAGGCGGCCAGTTGGATTATTTAAGTTTAAAAACCATTTCAGGGAAGCATGATCTGTAAAAATTACAAATTTTTGACCATTTTCTATGTAGCATCGCCAGTGTTCAACAGCTGATAAAACTGCGAGAGCCTCGCGCTCGGTAGCACTATAGTTACGCTCTTGAGGGTTTAGGGACTTACTCATGTAGGCGATTACTCGCTCTTCACCATTCAAATTCTGTATCAGCACTGCGCCAATACCAGTGTTGCTAGCGTCGGTGTGTATTTCGAAAGGTTTTGAGTAATCTGGGCAAGAGAGTACTGAAGCAGAGACCAAACAACCTTTAAGCTTTAGAAAAGCATCCTGAGCTTCCTTATCCCAAAGGAAGGGCGGAGCCTTCTTTCCTTGAGAAGTTAACTTATTCAACGGAGAGGCTAAAGCACTGAAATTAGGAATAAATCTGCGATACCACGAAACTGCACCTAGGAAACGTCGAACTTCTTTCCTATTAGTAGGTGAAGGATAGTTTTTTATAGCTTCCACTTTCTCGGGATCAGCATGTAGACCCTCTGCATCCACAACATAGCCTAAATATTTAAGTTTTTCCCTAAAAAACTGACACTTTTTTAAATTAATAGTTAAGTTAGCATCTTTTAATTTTTTTAATATTAGCAAAAGAAGAGATATATGGTGGCTAAAGGAAGATGATATACAGACTATGTCGTCGACAAAAACAAAAACTCTGTTCTCAAATTCTGGACCACAAAACAGTTGATCAACCAAACGTTGCTGCGTACTCGGGCTTCCTGTAAGACCGAAGGCCATAGTTTTAAAACAGAAGGTACCTCGAGTGGGAATATAAAAAGCAGTCTTACAACGATCCTCTTTCTTGATAGGTATTTGCCAAAAGCTTTTAGATAAATCTAGACTAGATAAATATCTAGCATCTCTTAAGTTGTCCAGAATTTCTGAAATATAAGGTAAGTTATATGCGTCCTTCCTAGTGACTGAATTTAATTTTCTACTATCAAGACAAAATCTAAGTTCGCCGTTTTTCTTGGGAGTCAGCAGAACAGGGGACGACCAAGGACTTTCAGTTGGTTCAACTACATCTTCCCGCAACATTTCGTCCAGCTGTTTGACAAGAATACGTTGTTTTTCAGGAGACATCCTATAGTAGCGTTGACGAACAGGAGCAGCGTCACCAGTGTCTATAGTGTGCTCTATCAAGGTAGTACGACCTAGACCACGTTCCTCATAAGAGATGTCATGGAACTGGGCAACGATGTTATCTGCTGTAACTCTCTGTTCAGAAGTAAGATGATCATACGACTGTAGGTGTTCCGTATGAACGGCAGTAAGTTCTCCCAACCGGGGATCAGATTTGTCCAGCAACAAAATAGAATCTAAATGTTTGGGAAAAAGACCAAACGACCTCCAAAAATCTATACCAAGAATTAAAGAATTAGTAATTTGGGGTACAATGTGAACATTTAAAGTCTTTATTTCATCCTGAAAGGAGATAGCTAAGGGAATAAAACCCAATGATTGTATTTTTTCACCACCTGCGGTGACTAAGTTTAAAGTTTGATTGTTAAGTTGAACTGAAGGTTCCAAAATTTTTTTGTGATAATTATTACCTAAAATTGTAATGCAAGACCCAGTATCTAGCAAACCAGGTACATTAGTGCCTGCAATAGATACAGAAACATATGGAGAGTAACCAATATTAGTTTTTCTGCAGACTGTAGAAACTTTGTTAAATTGAGAAAATTTTGTAACAAAAGATAGCCAGTTTTCCCAGTCCAGCCTATCAAAATTAGAGCTTCTACAATCTGAGTGACTTAGTTTTTTGAATTGTTACAAACAGGACACTCAGGCACACGGTAACCTTTCTTACCACATCTAAAACATACAATGAAGGTTTTGGTACATTTTGTTAGAAGATGGGAGTTGGTTCTGCAACGTGGGCAACTAAATTTGGGACCACTAGGTATTTGATCGACCGCAGTAACCTGTACTTCTGTACTATTATTTGTATCATTGATAGGTGGATTTTCAATGCTATTAGTGCTATGAAATGGCTGTCTATTGAAATTAGGTTTGCTAGAAGATTTATCCCATTTATAATATTATCTTTGTTTACTAAAAGAATTACTATTAAAGTTTTGTTTAGAGCTAGACTGTTTAGTATAAGCAAATTCAGGGGCCAAGGTTTCTGAAGTTTTTCTAGGAGGTTCATGGAATTGATGAAGTCTAGACTGAATATTTTCGAAATTTTTACAAATCTTCTGCAGACTGGATATGTCTGTAATGCCAGCAGAAGAAGCAAGAGTACTAGCATAACAGGGTCGGATATTATGTAATAGGATTTCTAATTTGTCTTCTTCGGTTAATGGTTTGTCTAACCGAGAGAACATACCATGCATGATGGAAATATAAATAGTGATGCTTTCCAATTCTCCCTGTGTACGCAATCTAATTTCTGACATTAATCTATAGTCATAATCAGAAATGCTGAAATCCTGTTTCAACAGTTCAGCTATATCAGACCAAGTCTCAACCTTCGAGCTAATACATCTGAACCAATGAAGAGCATCATCAGTAAAAATCTCATAAGCAAAAGTGACCAACTTATCTTGAGGAATAGAGCGACTAATAATGAATTCGTCAACCTTTTGTATAAAAGAACGAACACAAGTCTTTCCAGAATACTTTAATTTGGAAAGCTCAGAGTAAACTTTCCTTTCACTCATGTCATTAACTGGAGTCAATGGCACTTGATCTGAATGAACAGTAGTTACACTGGTATTTTTAATTTCTCTCCCCTTTAATGATAACAATTCCTTGTATTGAGACTGGAAACTAGACATACAAGTTTGAAACAACTTGTCAATGTCTGGCAGTGTGTGGTCAGGGTTGACCACACACTGCCAGACATTGACATTCGGACATAGACATTCAGTCTATGATATATATGGTTGAGTAATGTTTCAGTACGGGCCAATAAGTTCCTGCTGATACCACCTTTTAAAGTTTTAAGGCTTACATCTGCTTTAGATATAGAATCAAAAATACCTCTGAGATCATCGGCTGGTTCGAGGTGAGATGTTAAGATATCCTCCGGAGGATATAGTGGAGCTAATTTGGCTATTTGTTTTCTGAGCTCAACTACTGATTCAGAGCTAGTACTACCTCGAACGGCCACTTCATATTGAAGCTCGGCTTTTTGTAGTGAGAGGAACTTAATGGTATACGCAGACATAATGAGGTTGAGAATTACAATTTACACACAGTGCACTAGAATATAATGGAATTTTATTGGCTTACCAGTGGTAATAAAAGTAAAATAAAGAAACAGTAACAAATGTCACTCCCTTATGGCTTGAAAGTTAAAGCCTTAAGGATTATAAATCCCAGTAGTACTAATACTGGTCTAATGCTATAAGCATTAGCAAAATAATAAGTGCTAAAAGTAAAGACACTTAAATTCTCAAGAACTACAACATTTAAATATTGTTGTACTAAGTTATGCAATGTTTAACCACTGATAAGTCCATAAAAACAATTAAAAATTAAAAATTAATACTCACGGACCGTCCTTCACATTAAAAACTGTAAAAAAACCGATTATTGGGCGCCATTTGTAACAGGGATAGTTGAATTTTAGTGTTGATTATAAGTTACAAGTTATTAGAAGTTAGTAGTTGGTTTATAAGGTTATAGCAAATCAAACATGAGACTAGTTTTACCTTTCATGTATTAAATGTTATAAATTGTATGTTATCTCAAGGCTGAGTACGCATAATTTTTAATAAGATTGAAATTAAGGAAGTGAAGGACGGCCCGCGGCAGCCAGGAATCTGCACTTAGCTCTGCTTATTATCCGCCCGGCGTGTCGCGCTGGCACCAACCGCTGCGTGACTCGCTCGGCGGACCTGAAAAGAGAAGGCAAAGCTTTCAGTATGTGAATACATACTGCTAGTGCAGGCCGAGCATACCGAAGGCGTAAGAAAGGTGACAAGCTTCCCCAGGCACGTGATGCTTATGGTCATTATTGCAAAGCAGGCAGGTCACAGCCTTTGCAAGCAGCAGGAACAGATGCACAGAAACATAGATGACACTGAAGGATTGTTCACCATGCGGTCACTGACCGCGTGGCCCGCACAGGTTATTGTCCTTTTGACAAGCGCGAAAAGGGAAAGCATGCCTTGCGTATAAGCTACACAATTAAAACAAATAGATACTGCTCACGTAAAAAGCAGCATCCCAATTAGAAAACTTTGCCACGACTACAGAGGTGTAGTGTGGCATGATAACATTCTATATAATTCCAACACATGGATAAATGTTGGCAAGCCTCGCTCACGTAAAAAACGAGGCGATGCCTGGAGTAGCTTAGCATAGCAGTGGGAACCTGACGTGGCACCATTGGTGAAGATGAAGAGGCCACGGGGAATATCCCTGGTGGGCCATTGGTACCACGTCACCCTCCAACACTAATGAGCACTCTGTAATAAAAATGATTAACACACGTAATGTATAAATTGTAAAATTCTCACCAACGGCTCAGTACCAGAGCTATGCACTAGTGGTAGCGATGCAGAAAATTAGGGGCTCGCAAAACCGCTGCACCGTAATTTATAACGTCGGCTGAAAGCAGCGACTTGGTGGGAGTTCATAGATAATGAACCACAGCCGATAGGGTTGACCACAGCTAACATAGACAGAGTCGATGAAAGAATACAGATAATATTAGTAGACTATGAATCGATATCAACTAAGGAATCGACTACATATTCCACTAATATTTTTAAAAGTACAATGTGCATTGTTACAGATGCTAGAAGCTAAGTTCTGACTCCTGGCTGCCGCGGGTCGTCCTTCCTTCAGCTCACATTCAATCTTCACTCTTTTCACCTTTAAATTTAACTAAGCTGTGCGTACTCATCCCTGAGACCACTTTTATTTGTACTCATTTACATGATATATACTTATGGTAATATATGAAAGATTAAACTGTTTTCATGTTTAATTATTTTATTCAACGACATAACCACTAAACGGATCTGGCTGAAACTGTCACCATCATCATCATCATCATCTGAGCGTTGTGTCCCGATTGCATCCAAGGCTACCCCAGGGTCTGCTTTCCTTCCTTCCCCACTTCGCACGATCTTAGGCATCCATGGTAGTGAAACCATTGGCACGTCATGTCGTCAAGTCATCCCTTACGACGTCAAACCAGCCCTTCTCGGGTCTCCCCCTAGTACCGCGGCCCGGCCGAAGTGGCATGGTCAGTCATTTATTACCAACGTAACCTGGCGGTTGCGGCAATATGTGGCCGTACCAGCGAAGGCTTAACCTCGTACTTAAGCTGGTCCGTGCGCTCGACCAAGTCATCGGCTATGCGGACGGGTACGGGATCTGTAGAGTTCAATGCCATGCAATCGGTCTTCGCCACATCTAGCTGAAATTTTATATACGGATAATACATAGTCTACTTTTTATTCCTGGAATAGGGTCCCATAGGAAGCGGCAACGAGAACAGATTTCCACGCTGGCAAAGCCGCGGGTAAAAGCTAGTCGCTATATAAAATAAATAAATAAATATATACTCCACGAAATTCTTCACAGCGCTTTCTAGACCCAAATTAAGCATAGTTTAACCAGCTTGTATTATGGGTTCCAGAAAGCGAATAAACATTTTTTTTTTGTAAATACATACATATTATACATAAAAAAACCCAGGCCAATGCAAATAGACATATTCATTCTTACAAATACACTGCACTGAGCGGGAATCGAACCCGCGCCACCTGTCGTAGCAGTCGAATGCACTACCGCTACGCCACAAAGGCCGTCATGCTTTAGTATGACGTTTGGTTTTAAGGGATCATGTCAACATCTTCGGGGCCCAAGTCCACATCACCTGATAGTTGGTACACCTACCGATCAACTGACGAGGCTCTGAAGCAGGCTTTTCTCTTGAATGCAACCAAGTTCATCGCTAAGATGGTATATTACCTGAATTAGTTGCCACTTCAAAATAAACTTTAATCCCGATGGCATTGAATTCAAAAACGAAAGTCTCAATAAATCTTTAGCGGTAGAGCACTCGACTGCTAAGTCAGAGGTCGCGGGTTCGATTCCCGCTCTTTGCAAATATGTATTTTTGCATGTGTAATATGTATGTGTAATACATATGTGTAATCTATGTGTAATTATTACATATTTATTTACAAAAAAAAGTATCTAAGTAAGTTTATTCGCATTCTAGAACCCATATGATAAGCTCTGCTTAGTTTGGGTTTAGAATTTTTATTAAATTATTATTTAATCATCAAATTACGCTAGCAGTCGACAAAATCTTCTTAATTTTTTTCTATTTATTTATTCAATGATAAAATTAAATTGTAAGTCTGCTGCCATAAACTGGTTAAAATAGATTATACATTTACAGAAATGCTACTTCAATGACTGTAACGGGAAATGGCCCTTAAGGCTATCTTCGTCACTAGCTTGGCTGTAATCGTCTAAACCTAACTAAACATAAAACTAAACTGTGAAATTGAATTCCTAACCGATTTATTTTAAATAATGTACGCCGTGATTATTCTCCTCACTGAATTAATTTAACCTTCGGTTTATATTATATATTAACTAATGTTCTAATCTTTTGAGTTTTGTTGAAATAAAATGAACTCTATCTGCATAAAATCTAGTTTCTATATACGATATTGATTTAAATGTCAAGTTATCATTTACGGTCGTAGATTGTATCTACCAGGTAACTGAGGTTTTCTGGATCCAGATTATATGATAATGGCCTGTATTTTTTATATTTCATATGTTTTGTCGTGAGCTCATATATATATATATTTTTTTGGTTGATATTAAATCAACATATTTTCTCCTCCTCTCCTTCAAGAGTAATTTAATTCTGTTATCAGTACCTCCACTAACGCTAAACGTATAATAGTATTCTTCTCCTTTTTTTTATATTAGTATTCACTAATTAATACCATTACAAGTTTAACCGACCCGTCGTAAATCGCCTCACATATCTAGGTTTGCCTGCATTCCAATGTAGGTTTCGTTCGAGACTGGTATAACTACTGATTTAGCACGAGTTCATCTGTTTTAGCTTGTAAATATAATTTATGGATTTCAGGCAGACCCCAGAAATGTTACACACTGATAACTTGCTCAAACTGAAAACCCAAATGGTTCCAGGAGCTAAAATTCTATTTAAATTATCTATTAAGTGAGCTGATTGTAACACATATATTTATTTATTGCTGTATTCGACTAAAATACTCCCTCTCGTTAGAAAACTGTGTGCAAATAATGATATTTCAGATGTCTCTGAATGAACCTACTAAAACCACACGTCGTCTCTTATGTGTTCTTTGCACTTTACAAGTCGAATATTAATTGAGTTCACCAACGACCATCTCTTTGTATTACTGATACTATTTCCTTGTGTTACTCGATATATTACAAATGTTAGATGAATAATCAGCCACTTAGATAATTTACTCTAATATATTACTCGTCAACTTCTGACCATTCAAATCAATGTTCTATAACTGATAACGGAATAATTATTTATACTTGCTCTAATTCTCGAATGATGTATTCAGCCGTGTTAAAATGCACTTAATTATTTGATTACAGTGCCTAGATAAAATGTTATAATGATAATGATATTTCACGTAATCATTTAAATCACTTCCAAACGTAATTTCATATAAATTCAGACCACAGTTCTTTATCTTGCTATTCAAACCAATATACTATAAAATAGTAGAAATTTACCAGAAACCTTCAATTATATTATTTAGTAATATATTTAAAGTTATATAACAAACTATCACGATTTATTCAGACAATGTTCTGGAACTATTTTCAATACATCTATTTTTAATTATTGAATAACGTATTTATCCACAACTTTACTATAAAATTCACGGTTACTTCAATTAAAACACAATGGATTTGCCGTTGGATTGATTAAGTTATTTATGATAATTATCTTGTAAACAAAGACTTAACGCGATATAATTTACGTAACACTTCACTTCGGTTAGTTATCACTTAAATAAACGTATTTAGTATGATGTTACCTACGAATCCTATTAATCCACCTCGACAGATTAACCTAAATAATTCTAGACTCAAATGACCCTAATGTTTACCTCGGTCTATTGTCCCTTACCAAAGACAATAGGTGTGTATGAATTGATATGTGTGAATTTATGCGAATTGTGTGAAAGGGAATAACAATGCGAACTAAACTAAGGATAAGGAATGGAATAGCTTGCGAAAACCCCTAAAACTATTCCACGGATCCTAGATTATAGGAAATAGGTGTTTGAAACGCTTCCGAAATCAGACTCAATCCCAGAATTTAAGGCTTGTTACCTAAAAGTTCTTTTTTGCCACGTTTCAGGAGGTTGGGTTTATATAGAGAAAGGTATTTATAAAATATAGGAATCTTTAGATATTCAATCCAAAGAGCGTTATCATTTGTCACTGTCTAGTATGCACAACTCGTCAAAAGAATCACCAATTATATTAGCATAACACAGCCAACGAAATTACCAACTAATTTAACAGAGCGTATGCACTTCAACCAGCTACAATGAAAACTATATCATGTCCCCGTTCGAAATCAGTTTTTATATTCCACTGACTCCCCGCCTGATGCTTCCTTGTGGCGTCACACGCCTCCTCGTCGCTTGGGTATCAGGTAGTATTTTTTTTGAGAAATGACCTACGCATTAGACCTTTCTTGTACTTAAAATAGCATGCCAATATTATTTTAAACCAAACATCTTAACTAGTTCAAATTAAGCATATTTTAATTATATACACACCATTAACCTTAAATTACTATCCTTCCATGCAACATGCCACGCTTAACACTTAACTCTCAATCTACGTAATACAAACTCATTGTCAGGCAAAGCATAGCGACATTCAATCGTGTAAAATTTGGTAAACGTGTCCGTTTACTAACCAACAGTCTCGTATCAAAGCTTGACAAAGAAATCAAATTACATCTTATTTGGTTCCTAAAACCCTTTATAAATTATTTTAATACGCATTAACCAATGAGATAATTTAGACGTCCATAGAGTTCATTTTGTAATAATTAACACGTGTCAATATTCCTTTATTTCAAATACGTCGTGAAGACGAATAATTTTTTATGTTGTATGAATGGTATTTGTATTGTTAACAGATGTGAGGTAAAAATTCTCAGCGTTGTTTCGCCATCGTGGCGATATAAATAATACCATTTCATGACGAGGCAGACTTGAGGTGAGAAAGTTTCGCCCCTTCACCTTCACGAATATTTACAAATTTGTTATTCATTTTATATTCACAAACATCCTATCGAAGACACACACACTCCCACTCGCTTAATATTATAAACTAAATATCCTCACTCACATATAAACTCACCCTGACACACACACATCTACACACACACACATACACAGATACTTGGTAGTTGTATTTTAAACGACCATTTTAAAGTAAATACGTATCCTTGTTTGCTCACTATTATCTACGAGTATGCTCAAGATCTGTGTATTTCGTGTGTTATGGTGCATTATTGCGTGGGCACCTGGTGATCTGTAGCACAAGTATTCTTTTAAACCTATATAAGACACCAGCTTCTCACAAAAGTAAATAGTACTACAAAGCAGGAGCATTTATTTTGCTTTTAATACTGTAGTTCCTCTGAAGTGGATACCTGTATTATTATTATTCCACATGGCCTCACAATACATGACAACATCACGTTACCAAGCATGACGTTACAAAGTATGACAGACATATTTCCAGATTAACCTGTCATAGAATGTCAAATCATACTATCGTATTTTTATTTCGCTCTTGATTGATTTGTTTCGTACAGTGTTGGTTGGAAAAGTGTAGCTCTGTTGTATTTTTTCGTCCTAAGGGCATACAAAGCTTCCACAAATAAAGCCTTAATTTTGACAGTAATATTCCTAACGATCTCGTTGGGTTGAATTATGGAAATTGGTAGCCATTTTGTTATTAGCTTACGATCATTATTCTCACATTTTGAAGGATTTTGTTTTTAATCTATTTGTTGGTTGGTATAGTCATTTATAGATCTGATGAAACATGATTAGCAGATAACATAACATAACATAACTTCACGCCTGTATCCCCGAAGAGGTAGGCAGAGGTGTATTACACAACCACGATACTTATCTTTAAAAATAAACTAAGTTTTCATGAAGGTGGATATGTCTTCATTTGAGTGAGCAAATATTAATAAAACTTTTTACAAACAAAATGAAAATTGGTACCCAATTAGCGCATTTGAATTGGCAGTAACGAGACTATGGCTAGGACTAGGACTATAGGGCAATATGATACCTTAAAAGTACATAAATTATTTAACAAGTAATTAAAGATTCAATCAAAATTTCCATTTGTTTATACAATATTAATTCTAACGACAGTGCAGTTGAATTAATTCTCCAAACGATAGGAAGTGGCATATGAAATAGTAGCTTTAATTAAACCCTTTAAGCACGCTGTTGCGCAGACGTTATAAGCAGTGTAAAATTAAAGTGAGAAGCCGCTATGACGTCATAACTATGTTTGAGACGTGAATGAAGGTAGTGCATCAAGTAAATAACATGAAGCTGTTATTTTATGATGGTGAACGTGCGTTTATACGATACAAATAGGTATAAATTCGGTTATTTGCCGGATCTTGAAACCGAATAAATGTCGGGTCTAGTCGCAATATAGGGTTAACCACAATCGTTTTCCACGACCCTGATGGACGTCCAGTGCTTTCAACTTTTTTTATATATTTGACTCGTTAATATGACTTTACCTCTCTAAGCTAAAGGTAAAATCTCAGGAATGGGGGTCACCATTACAGACATCGATAATGTTACAATGGTGGACCTTAGCTGAACAGCCTCATCAGATGATCTTTCACACCCTGCTTAAAGTACCCGGGACTGTAGAAAGAAGGAAACACGTTTGGCGTGTTCACACGGGATCCAATTTGGGGCCGTCGGCTACGGCAACGCAAGATGTACCGTGTGAACACACGACTTTTGAAATTTTTCCAAATCCGATGAAAATAATATTCAACAAAACGTGACTCCGTGTGAACATAGCGTAATTTGCACTGCATCTGCACCCGTTACAAGGACAATTTTATTTATCATTTATTTCAAGCAAATACACTCATAGAATATCATTATTACAGACATCAATATTTTCTTAAATTATTAACTATTGGAAGGTGTAGATTGCAGCAATGGTTCATGTACAAGCAATCCACCCTATCAGCAATCATTTTCAGGAGGGAGTTGGAACTCGCCCTGACCCTGCGCACGAGTGAGGCAGCGCGCTTCCGCATCGTAGTGTAGAAGCAATCTACTCGCGCCTGAGCAAACATGCCTGACGCGCTGCAGCGCCAGGGCAGTCCCATCAACCTCCTGAATGCGTTATTGTATTGGACCCGAAGGGCCCCGTACGCCTTCTGAGTGTAGTCAGCCCACAGACTGCACGTGTAAAAAGACATACAGTAGGCTCTGAAAAGAGTAATTTTTACTTGTGGTGAGCAACGTGCAAATCTGTGAGCTATCATATTAGCTCGGACGGACAGAGCCCTCCGTTCCCGATCGATATCAGCATTGTCTCTGAGGACGATAGATGGACTCTACGGTCAGTAGTGGTCTGGGCCAAAAGGCACCAGATCAAGAGGTCGACCAAAGGCCAGATGGGTGGACGAAATTGTAGCGTGCGCGGGTGGAAGTTGACTGGACAGAGGTAATGATAGGAAAGGATGGCATTCCTTGGGGGAGGCTATTTACCCGAACGGGGTCCATGCATTAAAATTAAATAATTAGGTAGATTATAATTATAGTAAATAATAATTAAACTAATTACAAAACTTAATTTTTCATTTAGAAATCCAATTTATCTTAGTATAACAAATGTAATTGAATATTGTAGGTTAATAAGCTACAAATTGCTATCGTGGAATATGCACTATGCTTGGAATTAAATAAAGCTTTATTATTATTTGTACATACATAAACTCACGCCTATATCCCCGAAGGGGTAGGCAGAGGTCCTAGCACCCACATTTCGCCAGTTTATGTTTTAGGTCCCAATGTAATAGGTGGCGAGTCTTATTCATCAACCGGGCACTTATAAACCTGCGATAAATACACACATAACTTCGAAAAGCATCGAAAAGTCATTGGTGTGTGCCATGGTAAACCCTGGGATCGAACCCGAGACCTCGTCTCAGTAGTCCATTACCCATACACTAGGTTAATTTGCACTGTGGTTTGTCACCGCCAAAAGCAAAGAGCGAATAGGTCAAATACTTTATCGGTTATGGGTTTATTCACAGTTTATTCAATTGTTTTTACTGAAATTCAATTGTATTTGATATTAGCTGGTCGTTTCGATTGAGGACGTTTTGAAGAAGGGCCTGGTCAGAAGTACCCGTAACCGGCGTGCATGTATGCAAACAATTAGGAAAGTGGAAGAATCGGAAGGCGTATGCCAAGATCGTAGCATTAGAAAAGATATTGTCTCTGCCTACGCCAATGGTTTTTTTGTATGTACCTATTTATCTTTGATTTAATCACCTAGTTTATACTACATTTTTATGCCTACCTCGTGATAGCTCTGCACCACCCTATGGTTGACTGGTAGAGAATGCCTATGGCATTAAGTCCGCCAATGTACTATGTGCATGAAGATTAAATAAATAAATACATAAATAAATGGGAAAGAGGCGTGACTATATGTATGTATGTATTAGCTGGTTGTTCCACTTTCCTCGTTCCTCCCCGGGCGTTGTTAGATTTTAAGTCTGACCAGGACCTTTTTAATAGAAAAAAATCCATATCAAAATCCGTTCAGTTGTTTTTGCGTTCAACAAACACACAGACAAACGTGAACGAACAGACAAATAGAAATAACAGATAAATAGATAAACAGACAGACAAACAGACAAGAATGACAAAAAAAAATATGTTCAGAATCGTTCATTTAAGCTTTCTAATAACAAGAGAAATCAAATGAACCCTAACATGGACGGTTTATCTGGTTTAGTTTAGAACGATCCACTACGACCACCTACCGTCTCCATCATCAGACCCTGGATATCAGGTAGCATTAGAGTATTTGCCAAGACAAAACAAATGAGCCCAAATGCAACAGGTTTATCTTGTTTAGTTCAGGACTTTCTATGAACATCTGCTGACTACATCATCAGACCAGCTCCATACCAGCTACCATTATTATGGCTTTGTATCAAATTTGAATCCAATCTAACATCAGGAAGTAGTTCTCATTTGAGTCCAATCTAACGTCAGAAAGTGGTTCTAATTTGAGTCCAATCTAACATCAGAAAGTGGTTCTAGTTTGAGTCCAATCTAACATCAGAAAGTGGTTCTTATTTGGTTGTCTACTACAGTTATATTACTACAGCTAGTAAACGCCGTTTGAATATCAGTTGTGTGAAAAGGAAGGAGTTAGCGGAATTTAAAATTACACATTTGTTTTACGTTTGAATTTCAAGAATCGATCATTACGTGGAGGAACTTCTAATTGCGAAGTTATTATTTAACCTCTATGGCGTAGCGGTAGAGCAATCGACTGCGAAGTCACAGGTCGCGGATTCGATTACCGCTCATTGCAAATATGTATATTTGCATTAGTATGGGTGTTTCTATTTATAATATGTATTTATTTACAAAAAAAGTATCTACGTATGTTTATCCGCATTCTAGAACCCATATGACAAGCTCTGCTTAGTTTGGGTCTAGATGGCGTTGTGTAATATGTCCTAGAATATTTACTTATATATTATTACTAGTTATTCATGCCGTGTTTTTGTGACGGCCTCTGTGGCGTAGCGGTAGTGCATTCGACTGCTACGTCATGGGACGCGGGTACGATTACCGCTCAGTGCAAATATTTGTATGTATGAATATGTCTATTTGCATTGGTCTGGGAGTTTCTATGTATAATATTTTTTTATTTTATTTTTATATTATTTACAAAAAAAAAGTATTTAAGTATGTTTCCGCATTCTAGAACCCATAACACAAGCTAGTTAAAGTATGCTTACTTTGGATCTAGAAAGCGCTGTGTAGAATATCGTAGAATATTTATTTATTTATTATACACGGGTGTGCGTTGTTTTATAGACAATTGTTCAAATAATTTCGTTTTACAGAAAATGTTTCGCATAATTTCGTTTCATAGAATAATCAATATACAGAATACTTACTTTAAAGATTTTTAAATCATTGATTTTTGTTTCACATATAGTTTAACATTAGAATAATCATATCATAGAATAACAAATCAAATATTCTTTATCATTATATTGTTTATTTAATATAAAACTTATTACCAAGAATAACATATTATCAAAGTGAGAGTTTCTAAACGTTTCAATTCATACCGTTCATTTCAGTCAAATAATTTACAGGTGAAGCTATACTTTTTTTAAATATAACGATAAGTTAATACAATAAACGATTCTGGGTGGTAATGTTTCTGGGTGATTAAAAAAAATAACCACGAAGGCTAAGGCGGGAGCTCCGCTCCGCTTCGCTCCCGCCTCAGCCTTCTAACCTAACCTATCCGAGTCGAGGTAATCTGAGTCGGGGTGTTAACTATAATGACGTTTTATTAACAATTTAATAACAAATTGATTTTATTTTATTTTACTTCTGAATGCAAGCAAACAAATTTGCAACAAAATATGCGAAAGATAAAAAATTCTATATTGATATGAAATTATTCAGAAATTAAATTACTACAAGATATCGGAAAAAATTTAAAATTGTAAATGTTACAGTTAAAAATAAATGTGATTTGGAAAATTATAAAGGTGGTTTAATATTCTTTTAAAAATAATTCTACAGTTTGATAAGTTTGTTAAACAAAAAAATGTGATTAAAAATTCATTCAATTGTGTTTCTGTGAAATATGTTTCATTGTAGTAAATTGTTTTTGAAACAATAATATTCGAAATAAAAATATAAGGACCAAATATTATATGAAACATTTTCTGTGAAACGAAATTCTATGAAATTTCTTTCTGTGAAATAAGGGGCGGCTCCCATTATACACCCGTATCAGTATCGTTTAAAACAATTATTATGACAACGTGTCTCTAGTTTCCGAAGACCTAAATAAATAATAAATATCCTCAAGGAAATATTTTTACCTGCGTCCTATACTTATATTAAAATGTATTACGTAGAAATTGGAACACATTTTCGCGAGAACCGGGTATTGAGCAGACATCGCCTGAATGTAAGTTTGGCACCGACGGAACATCTTTTATTAAAAATTTTATCGGCTTCAACGTCGACGTCTTTTTACACACAGCTTTTCGTAGAAGAAAGGAAAAACGTACAGGTCTGAACATAACTTCATGCTTAAGGGTTCCGTCTGGCATTAATTTATAAACATAACAAAACTTCACGGCTGTATCCCCGAAGGTGTAGACAGAGGTGTATTACACACCCACGATACGCCAGTTATGTTAAGGTCCCAATGTAATAGGGGGCGAGCCTATTGCCATCTACCGGGCACATTATTAATTAATTAATAATTAACATTTATTAATGCAAAACAAGTGCAGAATAGGAAGGCCTCCCGCAAGGTGGACAGACGACCTAACAAAAAGCACAGGGACTCGGTGGATGCAGGCCGCTACAGATCAGTCGAAATGGAAGTCGATGGGGAAGGCCTATGTTCAGCAGTGGACTTCCTACTGCTGATATGATGATTAATGCACACATAACTACGAAAAGTTTGAGGTGTATGCCCGGGGTGACTGGGAATCGAACTCGAGACTTCGTCTCAGCAGTCCCACAGTCGCCACTGGGCTATTTATATTTGTACAAAATTAATGTCAGTCTTCTCCCATATTCGAGTACCAATCGTGCTTGCATCCAAAGCTAACATTTTGGTACCCAGAGTTCGCTCGAGCGAGAGACGCTCTCTCTTTATTCTCTAGCTCTTTATTTTGACTATTACAGTAGTGACTGTCGTCTGACCTCCCAACCCCGAGAGAATAGCTTGCGCCAGAACCTCGTCCATCAATGAGCAGGTGTAATGGCTCACAGGTGAGGTTGGCTGATACACCCTTCGGAATATTAAAAATAATTAGGTATAATAATCTCGGGGTGCGAGAGAAATGCTTTATGGGCAACCTTACACCCCGGTGTCTGTAGACCCGAGACGGCGTGTGGTATTAGTCGGTTCAAGCCCGACATAACCGCCCCCGCTTGCCGGAAAGGGGATTCCGAGGGGATTTCCGTGCGAAAAAAATAAAGTTATAGTAATCTATTACAAAGATAAAAACTTTTTAACATAAAATTAAACCGCCGAAAAAACTGAAAAGCAAAAAATAATAAACCTTAATAACTAACTTCTTAAAGTAAAAAAACTATATCCAAGTTTATATTTTTGTAAATAGTTTGGTGAATTTGGTGTAATGTGAGTAAAGCTAAGTAATTTTGAGTCGTACATAAAAAAAAATATACTGAGACTTGAGAACCTCCTCCGTTTTTTCGTCGGTTAAAAATAAATGTATTCAAAACACGTTCAGTTCCGCATCAAAAAGCTAAGAAAACTATGGCAATAGGCAATAAATTCACTTTAACGCTAGCGAAGGAAATTGTATTGCCACCGCAGAGCTGTTAATATTACAGCTATATACGACTCGCGGAGGCAGTTGTGAGCTCCACTTTAAATAGACTTGAATTAATCATCGAGCAAGTTTCTGCAAACTATGTTGTGTTCCGTTTGTTCACGGACACCTCGGTGTGGCGTAAGTAATACATTGCTACCACTTTATGTACCTACGTGATACCAATTCCACTGATTCTATTTTCAGAAAAAACCAGCCAAGTACGAGTCGGAATCGCACATTAATCAAGTAAAATTATTACATGTGAGTTGATTGAATGAAAGGTAAATTACGGTTTACGATTTATGAAGTATTAAAAAAAACTACTTACTAGATCTCGTGCAAACCAATTTTCGTTGGCAGTTTACATGGTAATGTACATCATATTTTTTTTAGTTTTATCATTCTCTTATTTTAGAAGTTACAGGGGGGAGGGGACACACATTTTACCACTTTGAAAGTGTCTCTTGCGCAAACTATTCAGTTTAGAAAAAAAATTCAATTTCCTTTTTCCATAGACATCCTACACAAATGGGTTTGTTAAAAAGAAAATTTGAGTTTCAGTTCTAAGTATGGGGAACCCCCAAAATGTATTGTTTTTTTTTTTTATTTTTGTGTGAAAATCTTAATGCGGGTCACAGAATACATCTACTTACCAAGTTTTAATAGCATAGTTCTTATAGTTTCGGAAAAAAGTGACTGTGATATACGGACGGACAGACAGATAGACAGATATGACGAATCTATAAGGGTTCCGTTTTTAGCCATTTGACTACGGAACCCTAAAAATGTATAGTGAGAGAAAAGTTTTTTAAAAGTATTATGTTTTAGTTTATGTCGTGTACTAGCGGTTGCAATGTGTGTACTTTAGTGTGAACTTTTAATAGGTTATCTATTGTATTTTTATTTATTTTTGCTCATTCTTTTTTTTTTTGAGTCCCGAGACGAGGTTTCGATTTCGATGCCCAGTTGCCCCAGGCAAACACCTTTGCCTTTTCGTAGTAATATGTGTATTAAAAATGTTGATTATCGCTCGCTTAGTAATGTGCCCGGTAGATGGCTATAGGCTCGCCCCCTATTACATTGGGACCTAAACATAACTGGCGAATCGTGGGTGTGTAATAGACATCTGCCTACCCCTTCAGGGATACAGTCGTGAAGTTATGTTATGTTATTCTTGTTTTTACATGTTTGTGATTCTAATTATAGCTTTGTTCTTTTAGTAATTCAGATACAACAATTATTATGGATTTCAATTGTTAAATACATTTTCTTTTTATAAATATGCGATGATGGTGGTCAAGGCATAATGAGCAAAATTTGTGGTCAAACGCTACGGATTATTCTCAATAGTTCCAGTATCAATTTATCCCATGGAACTAGTGAGACTTAAATTTAATTTCACTAGTTCCATTCAGCTTGATAATGGGACAAGAGAGAAAAAAAAATCTCACTAGTTCCATTGAACTAATGCGGTGGAACTAGTGAGATATGTTTTTTTTTAATTGAGTTTCACTAGTTCCGTTCAATTTTTTAATGGAACTGGTGAGAATAAAAATCTCACTAGTCTCACGGGAAAAATTGATACTGGAACTATTGAGAAAACCCCAACCCATTTAATGTGGTTTTTGCCAAATATAAGACGCTTTTTGGTGGGTGTTCAATCATTTGTGCTATTGTGCGTACGATTTGGGGCCTATTGTAGCCGCAGAGAGCCTTATTGTGTCGGGCTGTAGTTCCCGGGCTCAAGATACGTGACTACCGTCGAAAGTGCATATTAAGGGTGCTTCTACAAATGGTAGGTATTGTCTTTACTTTTCTTATATACGGATAGTTTTCGTGATATTTTTTGGTAGCGTTTCTATTGGATATGCTGGGTGATATAACGATTAATAGGGGAGATCTATGTCCAGCAGTGGACTAGAATAGGTTGATGATGATGATGATGATGATGATAACGATTATTGCATAGAATAATTTACACTATGTACAGTAATAGCAAACTCTGAGTGTAATTTATTTTCGAAGTTTTCTTTTCTATTCGATTCAAAGATATTTACTTTCTCGAAGAATATTAATTGTAGGTACACTTATAGATCCCCAGGGTCAGTCAGGGTGCGAGGGAAATGCTTCATGGGCCACCTTACACCCCGGCGTCTGAAGGCCCAAGATGGCGTGTGGTTTTAGTCGGTTCAAGCCCGACATAACCCCCCTGCTAGCAGGCAACCGAGGGGATTTCCGCGCGGGAAAAAAGCTACACTTCCAGAGAGACTGGCATTCTAATAGTAGTGTGGCGATACCACATATACCCAGCGCCATCTAGCGACAACTAGTGGAAATTCTTCGATAGGTACTACTACGTCACTACCACTCCTGAATCGCGAAAGTGAAGTTCGCGCGCTGGTATAACATGTATACAACATACCAACGACAACCGTTGGGCCGCGGCCCTCCAGGTGTGATCACCTTGCCTGGTCGGAGGATCCTCCCTTTGTGTTGGAGGAACATCACACCCGTTCCTCCACAGTAGAATTAAAAAAAAAAGAATAATAAAAGGGTTTACTAAAAGAGAACCATTTACAGGGCCCTTACTAACACTTCAGGGCCCAAGTCAACTTTATTTGCTAGTCAGTGCTTCTGCTATATAACGGACGAGGCTCCGGCGCAGGATTTCCTCTTCGGGGTTACGGGTTCAGACGACAGTCACTCTCGTAAAAGTTTGGCACCAAAGTGTAAAATTTGGACGAAACCGGGATATTGCTAGGGATGAATGATTAAAAGAGAGACTCACATCGGTGGTTCAACTGCAAGTGTGAATACGTCCACCTAGTAATCATTACATCAACGAATGCTGCCTATTTTATTGTTTAGAAATCAAACTCTATTCGATTACAAGTATTATCAGTAAAAAGGTTGTATTTCTGAAAATACAGAAATACTTAATGTTTGTTATTCTCCCTCAAGTTAAATGTGTGTTACATGTTTTGAATTAAATTTGAACGTAAAACTTATGTTTGTCGAGCACCAAGCAAATCCAAGGAGTGGCTTGTAATAGAATTGCAGTATGTAGTTGAAATAAGAGGTCAACGTTCTGTATTATTTTACTTTTTAACTAATTCGTAGTGGAGCATATGCAGTGTATAAATATATGGCCAACCGAGACAACGGACTAAAACAAATCTTCATTTGATCGCCTTCGATTGATTCATATAATATTATAAATGTACTGTAATATTAGAAAATGTTAAGAGTGTAGTTATCTGTGAATCACCGTAGCAACTACTGCGAGGGGCTCACTGTACCTATTTGTAGTCTTTACGCTAGTTCCCACAAGCTGGCTTGAGATACTGTATCGATGTTTCTCGTCGTGTATTCATCTGGCCGAACATTCGAGGAAACTCCAGATTTTTTTTTTAAAGAATATTAGTAACCGAAATTACTAATATTCCCCCTAACCCCTCCAGCTAAGCTTCGAATTCGAACCCGGGACCTTTCGATCGTAGGGTCGACTCCTCAACCACTAAGCTACCGACGCTTCCAAAAAAAAAATATATAAGGATGTTCGCAGTTGCCCTATGATTCATTTTTGTTTGAGAGGTCACTAGTAGTGTCCATACTCCATATTTATTGTGTTATTTGTTGTAAGTGAGAAAACTATAATACCCGATTTGGAGGTTAGATTGTGTTGTTATACCCAGCCGTGAACTGGTAAGTAATTTCATTCCATCGCTGTCAGTGTACTCTCATTATGGGGGATTGATACTGATAAAAGTTATGTATCTTGGCTGCAGGGTCGTTTGATCAAGTTAACATCTTTGGCGTTCGTTTCAAACTGCATACGGCTCTGAGGCTAGCAATATCTGAGGTCTTGGCGGAGATACATTGGGACGCAGATCTTGCCGTAGTACAACCACTGGTGCCCCGCGGAGCCTGTGGATAAAAAGGTCAAGCTATCTTATATTGTAATTTCATTGTATTACTGCTGACCGACACTAGGCTTATGTACTATCACTGAGCTGTGCCACTACTGACTGGCACCTGGTGAGAACCACCTCTGGGACTAACTCCTGTGTACTGATTTTAATTACCTATCTACATATGAGTGTACCTGTACCTGTGTATTCTATGTTATATCCTTCTGTGTAACTTATTACTATATATCTGTCTGTGTGCTGTAACCTGTTACTACTCTCAAGCCCATCTCTTTGTACCTGAACTTATATATATTCTGTATTTCTATTTTCTTTGTGTCTCAGTTTCCTCTGAATGTATATATCTGTATTGTTTCTATATCGTGGCTTCTAAATATATGTATGCCAACTTGTGAGTGTTTTTTTCATTGGAGATCAGCTGACCCATGCACCACCTAGAACCTCTCTGACAAGGCGCCCTGGGATTAAGACCTCATCTGCTCACCTGGTCTAGCCGGTGAGTAACCATTATAGGAAAATTGGTTACAGTACTTACCTATCTACTCAGAGATTGCAGCGCAAAATTTAGTAGATATTTTTCAATACCCTAGATGGGGATTGTGCTGGTGACCTGAAATAAAGAATCCTACCTAGTTTAGGCACCGGTCTCCCACATAAATAATTGTACACTATGTTCAAGTCAACTCAAATGTTTGAAACCTATATTGTAGTGAGAAAAAAATATGTTTTTATTATTATAATTTAGCGAGAAAATTGAAATAGACAACGAGAGTTCGAGTTAGTAAGTGTTTTAGTGACAAATGTAGTGTTGTAAGAGTGTTGTGTACGGGGAACACATGAACAAAGTGTCTTCGCTTTAAAAGGAACTAAGAAATTGTGGGTGAAATTAATTTACGTATTAGTTCATAAGTTAAATTGTACCTAATATTAATAAAGTAATGAATATGGTACTTTATTAGGAAAAAAAAGAAAGGTTTTCTCAATATGGGTTAGAGCTAGAGAAAACTAATGAATATTTTAAATTTAAATATAATATAACATAATTATTAATAAATAAAATCTATTTGTTTGTTTATCCGCATTCTCAATTTTATTTAATAAATACATACATATTTATAATTATTTTATAATTTAAATTGTTAATTTTCAATTCATACCTAAATTATAATTTATGCCGAGGCCGTAACGTCAAGGTTTAACAAATTTCATTCCACGGAACCATTAGGCCTCACTGGCTGCCAAAAATCTATCCAACCGTGCTGCATACTTACATCTTTATGACTAAGCAATGAAGTATTATAGTTCCTCTCAAAGATCTGAGCATATACGTACGTATGTTTATAAAATACAACTTCCATATTAGCCATCCGTTGAAATGGCGGCGAATTTGATCTGATATAGACTACCTTCCATAATCGTAAGCAGTAATAGATAAAAACAGTGGCTTTTTACGGCGACGAGGACCTCTATAAACATACATATATACTCCGGAGTAAACAGAGACTTAAACCCGCTATTGCTTCTTTTCCTACACACTTCACGAGCTTCCTGTGCTGTCATTAAACTTATATAAACCTTCATAAAACTTACTTTGATGACGTGTTTTTTATCAAAGCAAATGTGAAGTAACATAAGAACTAGATTTGAATCATATTTTTTATTAGTATAATTATTCACACCTCGTCTATTATATTATATAGTCAAATAAGGTGAGAGTTATTCACTAACTTTCTAAGCACGTAGTTAATATTGTGACAAAAACCATATTAACGAATAACTTTCCCAAAACGTATCAAAATATGTTGCCCAAATTGTTCCGATTGAGCAACTTTGTCCATTACTTGTTGTTCCACGAGATACGAACCACTTAATATGGGAATAATGTTACGAAAATCGTACTCCTATCATTAACACATGCACCCGAATAACTAAGAGTGGCACATTATCGGAACAAACTTCGAATATGTAATGTGTGTTATCACTTGTGTGGTAGTGAATATTGAGTTTGGCCGAAGAAGTATATAAGTAAACTTGATGCTGTGAAAATGAGAGATTTGGGAAGTATATACCTAATAGCTTGAATCACATCAATGAGGAACAGCGTAATAAAGCAATGTTGTAGTAATGATAGTACATATAGTGACCATGATAATAATAATAGATTTATTTGCTAATAGATTTATTTGCTTAAAATGTGGTAAGTATAAAGGTGACTAATTAAAATTTATGAGCATAAGACACATTTTGCCATTCCTCGTGGCATGCAAACATACAATTGGATTGAATTTTAACAATTAATTATAAAATACAATAAGCACTTAATACAAACTGACACACATGCAAAATTATAAATTATCAAATTCCTAATAATTATATGTCAATAGCCAATATTAATATTACATTACATGACATGAATTATATTATTATTGCAATGCATTTTTAAAATGATAAGAGCGGGAGGCAAATTTTTTTAGAAAATCATTGACGGAGTAGAAGCTCTCCTCTATTAACCATTTCCGTAAAGCCAGACAAAATTTACGATACAGTAGATTAATTATATGCTCAGGTGTAACGGTTTATGTTTTTGTAGAAGGTTCTTAAATGGAGTTGCAATAAAGTTAAGGTGAATATAAGGGATTTTTATATGAAGATACAAAAGTTTAAGGTGTGACTTATGCACTGAAGATTTAATAAAATAATGTAATTGATGCTAACTACCGGCTAGGGCGAGCAGAGAGAAATAAAAGGTTGATTACAATATATTAAGATTATAATCGGCGTAAGAGATCGTTACATACATTTATATTAGGTATTGGAAATAATGAATCTCAGGGAATGGATTCGTAATAAAGATTCTGCCGTGGCGTTGTTCGGTCCGCTGTGCAAAGATGGTAGTATGCTCTTAGCTAGTGGACACGTGGCTTGTGGTGTTGCCGGCGTGCCAGGGTCTCCGCTGGTGTGCTTCGCTACCGCTATGATGGTGCGAAGCCCGGTGCGAAGACCCTGGAAATAGAAAAAGTGCGGGTCAGTTTGTCACTAGGTAATTACGTCCAAGTGACCCGCTAAAATAGCAGGTGAAGAGAATCTCCCAGCGGCAATGCAGCGTAGCTAGAAGCTATAACAAAAGAGAATATAATAGGCAGCACAAGCTGGTGCCGCGACCTCTGACCGTAGGGGTCATCGGCCTCGTGGCACTATTTAGGTAGGCTGAAATAGCACACAGAATAAAATAAAAATATATTAAGCCATGCATTTTAGCAGGCAAAAGCTGCACCGCTGGAAAGTCTTCACCTGTAGAAAGAAGTAGGAAATGTTGATCTCAAAACTTACCCGGAGCCGACAGCAGTTGGCCACGGGGTCAAAGTGACCTTCCTCGGCGAAGGTTGCCAAGGAAAGGAACGATATAAGAGCCGTCAGTTGATAACTGGGCTAGTGTTGTCCAATCTCGCTCGCACAATCATAGATAAATAGTAACAAGTTATCGAAACATACTAAAATATCGATTAATTTACGGATATAGTTCTTATTTGATTTCTAAAGAATCCACAACGTTACACAGGTAACGCATTATAGATAAGCGGTGCCATATAGACACAACTCACTCTAAACATCTCAAGTCGAGGTACTAGCATTTTTAGTTGCATTTGTGTAACTTTCCGCTTATTTATATTATTGTGCATTTCAAATAGTTCCTTGTTAGATTTTACAAATTTGGCTACTTCGTAGATATATATACAAGGAACAGTCAAAAGATTTTCAGATGTAAAAATCGGCTTACATGATTCAGACCATTTCATATTAAATATAGCACGAATACATTTCTTTTGTGCAACAAAGACCCGCTGCAAGTCAGATGAGTACCCCCAGACTATTATACCATACCGAATTATAGAGCAGACATATGCATGGTATACCATTAGTGATGTTTTCCTGGAAGTCACGTTGTTAATTTTTTTTTAAACAAATATAAATCTATTTATTTTTTTGCTGACATTGTCAATATGTGCTTTCCATGTCAGGTGTTCGTCCACTATAACACCTAGAAACTTTGTGCTAGGTACCCTCCCGACTGTCACGCTATCAAAAACAATATTGAAAGTTATGTCTTTGATTTTAGTTGACCTAAAGTGAATAATTTTTGTTTTTGCAATGTTTATTTTTAGTGCATTACTATGTAACCATTTCCCTACATCTTGTAAAACCATATTTAATTTACTTTCACATGTGTTCATATTATCACATTCAATAATAATGGTGGTGTCATCCGCAAACAAAACGCAATCATGATTATGAATTGCTCTAGGTAAATCATTAATATAAATAAGAAATAACAGGGGGCCCAAGATACTTCCTTGTGGAACTCCGTGGAAATTAAGTCTTGGTTCGGAGTCAAAGGTTTCTACACTATTTGTGATATCATTGAACTTTTTAACTCTAAGTATTTGTTTTCTGCCAGATAAATACGATTCAAACCATTTTAGAGCTATACCACGAATTCCACATTTTTCTAATATTTCAGCAAGTACATTGTGATTTACAAAATCGAACGCTTTACTTAGATCCAAAAAAAGTACCACGGAAGGCATTTTCTTGTTAATTCTATTAATTATTGATCTTATCAAAATAAATGTAGCAAGTTGAGTTAATTTATTTTTCCTAAATCCAAATTGCTCTTTAGCCAAAAAATCAAATTTATCTAAAAAACTTAGAACCCTTCTATTCACAACTTTTTCAAAGATCTTGGATAGTATAGGGGTCAACGATATGGGTCGATAGTTTTTTTTAATTTTTTTTTATATGAATTGATAGATTAAGGGATGCTTAGATAGTTCGAAGAGAGTATGGACCAAAGAAGGAGAGAGTCGAGGGATAGTATATAGAGATTTAAGTGTGAACTACAAAAGCGATAATATTATATGTAAGAAATTGTGTGAATTACCAAAGCCATAATATTATTTAACAGACAAATAAATAGTTAAGTTGTAGTATTTCACACATCCTATCATACTGCCTACTTATTTTATAAACGTGAAAGTATCTGAAGACGTTTTTTATAAGTTTCCATGCTAGTCACTCAATCACGTTCTAATGGCTGAACGGATATGGCTAACATTTGCTACAATAATAAATTATAGTCTGGAATAACTCATAGGCTTTTTATCCCTGGAATAGGTTCCCATGGGAAGCGGAAAGAGAACAGAATTCCACGTGGGCGAAACCCTAGTTTAGGGCTAGTTAACTATATATAAAGATCCATCTAACTAAGCTAATTACTTGTGTTAAGAGTATGTTTACGTCGATGCCATATTGGGTACAATTTGAATTTTTAAGAATATCCCCTTATTGAAATTGTTTACCCGCCGGGGTAAACGTGTTCTTGAGCGGAGACCGCGACTCGGCAAACGTAGTGTAGGAGTGTGGCCGGCCAGGTGGGATGACGATCTGCGAAAGACTGCGGGCAGATGCTAGATGCGGCAAGCTGAAGACAGGGCGCTATGGCACTCATAAGTGGAGACCTATGTCCAGCACTGGACTAGCATAGGTTGATGATGATGATGAAATGAAACAATTTTTTAACGAATTCTATCGCGATTTCTCACCCGTGACCATGGCTGCTGAAAAGCAACCGAAAAGTCGGGTTCAATGTAAAATATAAAATAACATCAAATAAATCGCGATAGAATCCGTTAGAAAATAGTTTTATTTCAATGTGTAACTTAATTTTAACATACGTATGCGTATTATTACTTGAAAAAGATCTATATTCGTCCATCAACCGTATAATTTAACGTGAGTTTCTGACAAAATACGTGCATCAGTCATTGGTAAGCTACTGTAAGTAATATGTGCCAGGAGTGGCAGTGGAACAACTAATTGGAACATTTTGTAAGCACTGCTAATCGGAGCAGTCGATTTCCAGGGCTTAGTGCTAACCGTGCGGTCAAAATGTCGAAGTTTATCTAAATGTGCGGTGTATTTAGGGTTGGACAAAATCCTAATGGTTTGAAATAAAACTATTTTTAACGAATTCTGTCGCGATTTATTTGATGTTATCTTATAATTTTGTTGTTTCGGTTGCTTTTTAGCAGCCCAGTTGGTCATGGGAAGTCTCCTCGCAACGCGATAGAATCCGTTTAAAATAGTTTTATTTCAATGTGTGACATTCGCGTAAACTTCCGACAATATCCTAATGGTTTTACAGTGTAATGCTCGTAAATATTTTTATGAAAAGTATGTGTATATATAGTATATATACAATATATGCCCTAAAATAAGGTAACAATTGTAAAATCAGTTAAAAATATATTCGAAAAGATAATATAATTCAATTATATCATTGGACCAGCTGCTGCCCGCGGCTTTGCCCACGTGGCTTAGCCCGTTCCCACTACACATGGGACCCTATCACATAACCACAACCTATATAAGATATACAATTCCACCATACATCATTTTGTTATATCTTAAAGGGTTTAGGCAACGTTTTCCTTGATAGCTCCCAAGGTGACTTATTATTTTTCCGACACCTTCAACAAATACCATTATATTTTAGCCAATGTACACAGAAACTTCACAAAACCTCTCTCGAGAACCACTATATCCATTGGTGAGAACAGTATGAAAATCGGTGCAGTAGTTTTTGAGTTCATCGTGAACAAACCGACAGACAGAAAGACGCTCCGGAGGACTTTGTTTTATAGTATGTAGTGATAATTATGACAATTAGTTAAATCAAAGTCCTCCAATTCATTCGAATCATTAACATTTTATATAGCTGGTGTTCCGGCAGGCAAGGAAGCTTGGCTCGGGCCCCGTAAATATTAAATAAATAAAATAAATATTCTACGACATTCTACACTGCGCTTTCTAGACCCAAAGTAAGCATAGTTTAACTAGCTTGTGTTATGGGTTCCAAAATGCGGATAAACATACTCGTATACTTTTCTTTCTGTAAATACATACATTTTATGCATAGAAACACCTAGACCAATGCAAATAGACATATTCATGCATACAAATATTTGCACTGAGCGAGAATCGAACGCGCGCCTCTTGTCGTAGCAGTCGAATGCACTACCGCTACGCCACAGAGGCAGTCAAGTAGTAGATAGTAGCCACCATGGTAGAGGCCTATCGATAACGATACTGGCAAGCGCCATTTACTCACAATTGATCTGGTTACATAATAATTGAACACTATTTTGAGCTGGATCAGTCATTGATTTATCCCGCATGGCACAAATTACTGCCCTTATGTCACAGCCGGAACTGATTTAGTATCGATGTTAGTGACAACGCTCGCTGCTATTACCATTTGTCCCGCCGTAAATATATTGGGATAGTTTTGGTGCTAGGTCACCAGTCTGGGTTAAACTTTTAATGTGGAGGCAATTAGGAGTTATGTTTACGCTAAAACTAATTTTATAAATGTATCTATAAACATACATATATAACATAAACTCACGCCTATATCCCCGAAGGGGTAGGCAGAGGTGCTAGCACCCACATTTCGCCAGTATATTTGCCATTAACCGGGCACTTATAAACCTGCGATAAATACACACATAACTTCGAAAAGCATCGAAAAGTCATTGGTGTGTGCCATGGTAATACCTGGGATCGAACCCGAGACCTCGTCTCAGCAGTCCTTTACCCATACCACTAGGCTACCGCGGTATCTATACTAATTTTATAAAGAGGGATGTCGAATTTTGTAAGTTTGTATATATTTTTGTCGGTTCGACAGAACCGACAACCGCTGGGGTAAACGTGTTCTTGAGTGGAGACCGCGACTCGGCAAACGTAGTGTAGGACGCCCTCCGGCCCCCCTCCCCCAAACCGGGGCAAGACGGGGACACCGTGGTTTCCAAACCCGAGGGGGCCATCTCGAAACCGGAGATGGCCCAGGATCAGTCGGGGTGCGAGGGATATGCTCTATGGGCAACCTTACACCCCAGCGTCTGTAGACCCGAGACGGCGTGCGGTTTTAGTCGGTTCAAGCCCGACATAACCGCCCCCGCTGGCCAGCGGGGTGGTATCCGAAGGGATTTCCGCACGGAAAAAAAAAGGACGCCCTCCGGCCAGGTGGGATGACGACCTGCGAAAGACTGCGGGCAGATGCTGGATGCGGCAAGCTGAAGACAGGGCGCTATGGCGCTCATTAGGGGAGACCTACGTCCAGCTGTGGACTAGCATAGGTTGATGATGATGATGTTTATAGTTTATAAAAGTATAGATTATCCCCAATAGACACATGTGTGAATAACAATGACTTGCGTTAAAAAATAAAAAAGCGGCCAAGTGCGAGTCGGACTCGGCCATGGAGGGTTCCGTAGCAGCAAGTAACATAATAATGTTTCTTTTTAATTTTTATATTTGAGTTGATTGAATGAAAGGTAAATTGCGGTTTACGATTTTTGACGTATTAAAAAAAACTACTTACTAGATCTCGTTCGAACCAATTTTCGGTGAAAGTTTACTTGTTTAGTTTTATCATTCTCTTATTTTAGAAGTTACATTTTTGAAGACCTATCCACACGTATGGGTTTAATGAAACATTTTTTTTGAGTTTCAGTTCTAAGTATGGGGAACCCCCAAAATTTATTGTTTTTTGTTACAACTTTTTTTGAAAATCTTAATGCGGTTCACAGAATACATCTACTTACCAAGTTTCAACAGCATACTTCTTATAGTTTAGGAAAAAAGTGGCTGTGACATACGGACGGACAGACAGACAGACATGACGGATCTATAAGGGTTCCGTTTTTTGCCATTTGGCAACGGAACTCTAAAAAGAGTGTGGCACTCCGGAGTGCCGACATAAGTGAAAACTTGAACAATTACGTGTGTATTTTTTTAATAGTCATCATGTCTCCTTCCCTAACTCCCTACCTTCTTCCCTCCCTGTTTCTTTCCCTAGCGATAATTAATATTTTAATACTCACATAACTATGAAAAGTCAGGGCTGTGTGCCCGGGGCGACTGGGGATCGAACTCAAGACCTCGTCTTGGCAGTCCGTTACGTACGCCACTGGGCTATAGCCGCGCCGCTTAGATATTTTTTTTTTCTTTGTAAATATGTACATATTATCCAAGACCAATACCAAAATCAAACGCCAAGACCAATGCAAATAGACATTCATGCATATCAATATTTGCACTGAGCGGGAATCAAACCTGCTTGCTGACAAGTTGTATGATGGTACATCAAGGAGACATAGGTATTGACGAAAGAGGTCGCTGTTTTATTTCAAAATATGATTTATTAATGGTATCTAACATAAATCTCTTTCAATTTGTCCTCCAATATCTTTACATGTCCCACTCAGATGTCCTACGTAGTGTTTATATATCTACAGAGTGTTCACACCCTCTTTACTTTTGCCATTAACTTTCATACGACATGAGGATGCGGATTTATTAATTTAAATGACTGATTTGTTGAACCAAAATACTACTGTGAACTATCTTAAAACTTGTAAAAGAGCTAAGTAAACAAACGGCCGGCATAACAGTAAGTGCTAGTTCAGACACTATGGCATCCGCGCGGACGGAAACCACGTGGATCAACCGCGCGGAGCTTATTTATAGTGGCATCGTACTAAAACGTTCTTATTACACCGCACTAGCCACCACTCGAGCGCTGGAAAATGAATACGCCGCGCGGATGTATTTGCTAGGCTTGCCCTGACGTTCAGTTCACGGCGCGTTTAGTTGCTACGTGGAATCCGCGCGTATCGCGGAATAACAAGTGCTGACCTATTGCTTCTTCGACTTCCATTATTGAACTGAGCTAGCTGTCAGCTTTCCTCATACCTAAAACTCTCCTTGTTTATTCAAACACTTTCAATCTTCGCGGATTGGAACCACGCGATTTAAGTCCGCACGGATTCCGCCGTGTCTGCGCTAGCACTATAGGCAACACCGATTCAAACATTTTGGAGTTTTGAAACGATGCCTCAAGCTTTACGTAATAATAGCAATTTCGTTATTTGCAAACCATTAAAAAATCGGCTTTTTCGTAAATTTGAAGTGTTAATTTATAGTCGTCTTGTTTTATCCTATCCAAATTGTCAGATAGAATTCAAGGTAAATAAACTAGGACGGTTGCCAGCTTGGCAATCAACCCAAACTTGAGCGTAGCGAGATTTGCCTATCCAACAATAGGTCAACCTGACCGGTCGACTTTTTTCATTGATTTGGTTTTTCGGTGATTATTCCTCGGTGGTAAGACCGATCTGGACATTCGACCCCTTACGACACTCAGTAATGTCTACTTGATCACCGTGGCAAATTTGGTCGAGATCGTTCAAACGGTCTCGGAGTGGTCTCGGTATCATTTGTTTGAAATGCAACTTTGAAACCAAAAACGCTTCGCTCGCCTTCGGCTCGCTACGCTTAAAAAGTTTTTTTTTAAATTAAACTTGTCCCTAAAAGACTAATAAAAAAAAATAGGATAACAATTTCGAAACTAATCATCATTATTACAAATATTATAAACCCACTGTTTAAATTTTCGATTGTCTGTTTTATTCGGTAAAAATTCAACACTTATCTTTCAAGAATATCATTTTCTAAGTAATAAAAACGGCACAAAAATAAACTAGAAGTATAACTAAGTTTTGTTTTTGTAAAAAAAAAACGTTCACAACAAGAAATAAGGAAGCATTTCAAAATCATTATAACAACTAATTAAGAAGTAATCTTGAACAGAACCATGAAAAATCACAAATTGAAGCGTTTGACTGTAATTACTTTAGATCGAAAACCGAAATTGTTTTCAATGTTTGGAAGAGTTGTTGGAGCTTAGTTTGTTTCAATTCATTTTATGTAGATTCCCAAACTGATTAAGTTTGAATGAAAATACTGGAAAAACGATATTCCACACAGATTCTTATTGATCATGACTGCTGACTTGTTGCTACATTGTCAATGTAAATCATAAAGCTATGGTGTATTTTTGATCACCTCACCGCGGCCTCGGAGCTAACGATGTTGGACTCAAACCAAGTAAAATCGCACCGTGTTTCGTCACATCGGCTATTATGGCTGGGGAACCAGTGGTGCTCTAGAAAAGGTATCCCTGAGACCCCGACCCGCCATGAGCACCAACATTGGCGACCACATTGTGTTGTTGGGGATGGCGCGCGCGTTTCTCTTACATTCTACATTGCAGAATTTATTTCGTTCTAGACTTTACTATTCTACCGTACTCCAAACTCAGAATTCTCATGTAACATTTAGAATATACTGCTTGCCCTTGTTTGGCCGTGGTCCATATAAAACTTGTGTTCCAAACGTTTCATCGATCACTGCGGTCGACGTCTTCAGTGGTCGTCCGGTTGCCGACGAGTGCGTAGTTCTACCCACTCGTCGGCACCCGGACCTCTACCACAGCCCAGAAGCAGTATATTCTACATGAAACGCCGGCCGTAAAAGCCTAAAGATTTATACTCATGTAACATTGTTAATTTTTAGCCTACCGCATGATTTTTTTACCGCATTAGAAAGCTAAATTGCTTGTGTTAAGTGTGGGTTCACATCGGAAGTGCTGATTTAAAAAACAACAACAATATCACGAGTAGTGTCCAAACTTTCAGCTTCAAGTTAATCATAATCATTTATTTGTGGAACATAGGTTGGATAAGTCTTATCGTTATGTTGTAATGTACTCTACGTCCTACTACATTGATTGATATTATCTATATTTTTATTACAATAGTCAATAAAATGGAATTATAACAAATAGCAATATCAGTTAAATAAAGTTAAAAGTTATGTCAAAAGGAAATGTTTAAACTTACATAGTGTAAATCTATAGAATAGATAAAAGTGGTCAAACTGTGTTGAATATGGTCAAACACTAGCAAGTATGGCATCACATATAAACTTCACATTTCGAAAACAATTGTTGAAAATCTTTCTTTAAGAGTAAGCTACAGCTAAGAATTACGATAAGATAAACTTGGAAGAAGAAAGAAATTGATTCCAAGTAAGAAGTTATATCATTGAATGAAAGTTTATCAAAGGATACATAAATCCCATCCGCTCATTAGTCGCAAATAATGATATTGAGCCTAACACACATTGTTTTACGACCTAATAAATCAAATACACTAACATTGGCTCTACATGCCTTTATTCATGTAACTTGTTTTTCCTTATCTAATTCAGATTTATATTAACAGAACTATTGTTACAATTTTTTTCATTTCTTAGCGATTTTCCTTATTGTGAGTTATTGATGAAGTACTGAAGTAATTGGTTATCTGGCAGCGGACGTTTAGTTAAAATTAAAATTGTATCAAATTAAAACAATTGTATTAAGTATAATCTAATAATTTCAACTACTATTTAAATTTTATATTTATTTTCGTAATTAAATTTGTGTGGCACAAACCAGGAGCCCATAAACATCCGGGCCCGTCTTAGCATTCCCTCTTTAAAGTCGACCACCTGGAAAGCCCACGACCAAAACTTAGCCATCCTGTTAGAGCATCCCGGAACAAAGCAGGATTTAAACAGTCAGGTAGAATCTTTCCAGGTTAGCATTTACTCATACCTACATGAGCATTACCCACCATCATTACCTTACGCGCGAAAAAACCGAGAAAACGCGTTCAAAATTAAAATAAGAAAGAAAAAGCGGGACCTTATCAAACGACTACGGTTTGCTAAAGCTATGGGCGATAATCAACTTAGTCATCAACTGGCCAGAGCTTTAAGGTCCATACTGAAATTAATTCAAGGAATTTCTGTTCAAATAATAAATGAAAACAATAATTTTAATAGAGCAAAACATGAAGTAGAGTTCGATAAGGACCCGTTTAAGTACTCGAGGAATATTTTTAGCGACAGAAAGCAAGATAGGCTACTGCTAAGTAACGATCAGATCCATAGCTACTATAAAAGTAATTATGAGGTGCCTAAATACGAAAAACAATACAGTAAACCAAACGCGCAAAAACCATTAGGCCCTCATTTCACATTTGACTGTAATCCACCTAGCTTAGACCAATTCAAAAAGAAACCAACTAAAACCGCCCCAGGGCCTGATGGCATACCTTACATTATCTATAAAAAATGCCCATCGGTACGTAAACATCTTCTAAGCATATTCAATAGGATCTGGTCGAGTAAAGAAGTCCCAGCGGCCTTCGGCAAGGCTAATTTTGTGCTCATTCCAAAGAAAGAAATAGTAACTAGTCCAAAAGATGCTAGACCAATAGCATTAACCAATACAATTTCTAAAATTTTCTTCTCATGGCTTCAATATAAAATGACAAATTTCATGATCAATAATAACTATTTCAGACCAAACCACCAAAAAGGGTTCCTACCCGGAATTTCAGGATGTCTGGAACACAATTCTTTACTGGCGGAAAGTTTAAAAGATGCCAGATCAAATGAAAAGCAAATAACAGTTTGTTGGATAGACCTAGAAAACGCTTTTGGCTCAGTACAACACAAGCTTATGTTGTTTGCATTAAAATGGTATCACTTTCCGTCCATCATTTGGGAAATAATATCCTCTTATTATGGTAAATTAAAGTTTGTGATTAATACCAAAGATGGATACACGCAACCTTTAAATTATAATGTGGGTTTGTTCCAAGGTTGCTGTTTATCACCTATAGTTTTCAATATAGTAATAAATATTTTAATAGACAACATTTCCACACACGACAAGAAGTGGGGCTATCGGTTTAAGCTAAACGGTAAATATACGGAGTCTATCCTCGCATTCGCGGACGATTTGGCAATACTAACTCGTAACCCAAAGCAGTGCCAGGACCTACTGCGTAGAGTAGACGATTTCTGTACATGGACAGATGGAATGAGAGCAAAACCTAGCAAATGCTACTGTCTATGTCTGGGTAGGCGGGGTACCAGGTATACTTCATATGACCCAGGGCTTAGTATAGGCGGGGAAAACGTTTCAACTATATCTGAAACCGTGCCTTTTAAATTCCTCGGAAGAAAGATTGACAACAGAGGTTGCACTCCAGCTTTGGACGAATTAATTGATAGTTTCATTATCGATTTAAAAAAGGTAGACCAACAACCAATAAGTACTGTTAAAAAAGCTTGGATCTATGACAATTATTTAACCTCGCGTCTTAACTGGCCGTTTCTTATATATGATATAAACCAGAGCCTCCTCAAAAAACTAGATGCGAGTGTCACGAAGACACTGAAGTCGTGGCTAGGGCTAGCTCAGTCGGCCGACCCGTCGGCACTATATAGATCCGCGAATAATTTTGGAATGACGCTTAAGAAGCCATCAGAACTCTATAAACACCTAAGAGTAACTAAAATGCACGTCTTATCGGAATCTAAAGACGAAATAGTAAAAGTCCTTCCAAAAGATAAAAATGCATGATAAAAATCACGCCTCCAGTTCCATAAAAGATTCATGATAGGCTCGCAGACTGGTAGAGTAGGTCTAGGTAATATTCAGAGACAAACAGATAAAGAAATAACAAAATCTTTTCTTCAAGCAGACGAAAACAACACCTATAAGGTGCACGCAATGAACCTAGAAATGCAAAACGAATGGTTGACCCTAGGTGAATTTTGTATTCCCATAGCCTTAAAATGGCGTACCATAATATACGACTGGTCACCGGCCTTACTTAAATTTTACCTAAATGCATTCCAGTTGACCCTCCCCGACCAAAGCAATCTGGTCAGATGGGGAAAAGCCACAGATAAAACATGTAACTCATGTGGTGAAGCAACTGGTACGGCTAGGCACCTACTAGTGGGTTGTAAAACGCTATTAGACCGGGGTCATTACTCGCGCCGTCATGATAAGGTATTAGAAATCATACGTGAGGCTGTAAGTTTGGCGGTAGCTAGAGCGAAAAAAGGATTAACCACAAACCAAAGAAATGACATTGCGTTTGTAAAGGAAGGCTGCTCAAAGAAATCACCTCAAAAGCCATATTCAATTTTGATAGCTGCCGTTGACTGGACAATACTCGTAGACACGTATGAGAAGCACTATAGGATACCGGAGGATGTCTGTGCCTCATCATCCAGACCCGACATATTCCTTTTTTCAAGATCGCATAAGCGTGCAGTACTTGTAGAACTCACAGTACCGTGGGAAACTAATATACCTAAAGACCACGCTATAAAGACAAACAAATACTTTGATTTGACTAACGAGTTAACCAAAAACGGCTACGTGGTTAAACTCTATGCCGTAGAAGTAGGAGCAAGGGGAATTCCAGCTAAATCCCTGTACAACTTACTTAAAGACCTCGGATTGCCAAGAGCTTCAGTAAGCTCTTTATTAAAACGTATATCAAAAGCGGCATTGTTAGGATCTTACCAAATTTGGATAGGTAGGGGGGGGGAACACTACTGACGGTGGAGGTGAGCGCTGATGCATCACAAGGTGGCCACCCTAAACCTACATCTGGGTCGCAAGTCCCAGTCGCCGTCATGGTGTTCCTCTCTGTACCACGCTATGGACCCGGCGACCGCACGGTGAATCCATGGAGTGCTGAGAATCGGATCTCTTTTTATTTTTAATTCGGCGACGTTAATTTCATTCCTCTATTTATTTTTATTAATTATATATATTATTAATTATAATTAAACATAAAGCCAATTTAATATGTATCTCCTTACATTTTAAGTAGAATTTTAAGTATATATACAATATGTAATATAATATAATATGTAAGTAACAATATTTGGATTGTTTTTCTGAAATAAATGGTATTATTATTAAGATTTTTGTAGTAAATTTCACATCACACACTATGTTTTGCACGGGGTGTGTTCAAAGGTTGACTGACCCTTAAAAGCCTGACCGTAATATTAGGTTATTTAAAAGTAGAGTATGTCTAAACCATGAATATCGTACAATCGTAAATCAATTTCATTAAAGAAGCAAAAGAACTATTTAAAGATTAAGTTTCATGGTCTACTTGATCAAGGATCATTTCACTATTAAAACAAAGAGTCAGGATACATTGAGAGATTGTTAGATGATAGTAATTGTAGAAGTCCTATTCCTATCTCGGGAAGATACGAATTAAACGAAATGTTCTGCACTGGTTACTTTATACTACATGTGGTCTGTAACATTAGTTATAATATAATCTTACTTCGTATGTAGAATATACTGCTTCCGTGCTGTTTGGAAGTGGTCCACAGGAAACTTGTGTTCCAAACGTTTCGTCGATCACTGCGGTCGACATCTTCAGTGGCACAGGTCCGGGCGCCGACAAGTGCGGAGAACTCTCCTCGGTGGCGACTTCTCTACGACTGATATAGAGGCCCGAGTCACTGGCGTATTTATAGGCGCGGTTGGAGGCGGGAAAAGACGTGATCAATCCTGAGTGGTTGAGAGCTGCGGAACCGACGCGCTCGATCCTGATTGGTCGAGATTTAGTAGGGGGCGTGGCCTCCCGATACCAGGGATAGTGTTGGCTCCGTCAGGTTGGAACTGTGATGACGAGCGGCTCTCAGTGCTGGGTACAAATCTATTTGGAGATGAAAACCTTCATCGATATACGAAAGACCACGGCCAAACAGCCCGGAAGTAGTATATTCTTCATGCATGCATTCCAGCCGTGAAAGCCGAAAGATTTATATTCGTACTTCGTATGTCTATATTTAACGCGAGCCTAAGTATGCGACCTGAGTTGATCTGGTTCGCGTACAGACTGTCGTTGTGTCTGCATTCGTCATACAATGTGTGTTTTTGTTGACGTGCACATTGCCGCTACAGTCATATTTAATATTCTATTTGTAACGCAAACATATATATCACATAAATTCACCATAAAATATGACACCACATAAAATGTATTTCTCCTAGGTAATCTTTACTGCCCAAATACCCAATCTAGATCGTAAAACCGTCAACAAACTCTCAGCGGGTGTGGACTATCAATAATGTTGAAGTACATATTATAGAATATATCCAAAAACGTCACGTTTTATTATATGTACTGATGGTATCAGCTTAAGTCAACGCCAGTTTCCTATAAGCAGAAGACAGTGAACCTTAGAAACTTTTACTGGTGGTAGAAATTTGATGACAAAAATTGTCACAAAATTCGGCCGGGTGGGTACCACCGTGCACGATTGCGAAAATCTCTCCATAGTAATCCAATTTCGGTTTGATTGCGTTCAGGGGTCAGCAAGTGCATAGCCGGGCAGGGGGATTGTGGTCGCAGCACTAGTGGGACCGGCGGGTGTCACGCGGTGCTGCGACGACAATCCTCTTCTGATGAGGCCGTCAAGCTGAGTGCCACCATTGTTAACATGGTACGTGTATGTAATGGTGACCCTCTTTCCAGAGACTTTACCTTCAGCTTAGCATCAGGCGAGGTGGAGTCAAATATAAAAAAAAAAAACTAAATTTCTTTGTTCAAAAATTCATTGAGTAAAATTAAAATTACAAATTATATTCAAAGAGAATTGGAATAAATGACTGGCAGTTCTTTAGAAATTCAGTCAGGGGTAGGCAACCATTTTTTATACTGCAACGTTCCGTGGTATAAATTATACCCGTAAATATATTATACTAGCTGTGACCGCGACTCCGTCCGCGTCGATTTAGATTTTAAAGGTTTTAATTCTTTTGCGTGTACCCTGATTCTTGTTCTTAAATTAAAGTAGCCTATGTTATGACTAATATTTGTTTGTTTTTCTATCTGGTAGGTTAACCTTGATTGGTATTGCATGACATGAGACCATCTCTGTGGCGTAGCGGTAGAGCGTTCCACTGCTAGTCAAAGGTCACGGGTTCGATTCCCGCTCAGTGCAAATATTTTTATACATGAATATGTATGTTTGCATTGATCTGAATGTTTATATGTAAAATATTTATGTATTGAGAAAAAAAAAAGTATGTTTATCCGCATCCTACAACCCATGACACAAGCTAGTTAAGCTATGCTGTTTAGGTCTAGATAGCGCTGTGTAGAGTATCGTTGAATAATTATTTATTTATCTAAAAGTTGTGTTAATGTAAAATAATAAAACTTGCTACCAAAAGCGCCCCATTACGACTTTCAAAGCTTAGGCGTCGTCCAATAGAAACCACACTAGAAATTTCTTTCTATAAAAATTAATGTCGTAGTTGACCAGAAGATATTTGTACACAAAAATAAATAGCGGATAGACAGCGATAGCCCAGTGGCGTACGTAACAGACCGCTGTGACGAGGTCTCGAGTTCGATCCCCAGTCGCCACGGGCACACACCTCTGACTTTTCGTAGTTATGTGTGCATTAATAAATATTAATTATCGCTCGATTAATAGTGTGCCCGGTAGATGGCAATAGGCTCGCCCCCTATTACATTGGGACCTTAACATAACTGGCGAATCGTGGGTGTGGAATACACCTCTGCCTACCCCTTCAGGGATACAGGCGTAAAGTTATGTTATGTTATGTAAAAATAAACATTAAGTCTATATTCAAATGAGATCCGTCAACATTGAGACACCACCAAATATCCGTTTCAGGCGTCGCATAGAAACTGCGAAAGCGTTGTTTATTGTTCAAGTGCTCCATGAATGTATTATTATTTGAGAACAGCATTGTTGTGCTCCCTAAGGTTGATATATTTCCATAGTTTCCTGATTCCAGATAATGGATCTGAACTCTTTAAATTTGTGCCACCAAACTCTTCGTAAGTCTATGTGATTCCCAGCTACTATTTGCCCGGGAATTAGGAGCTATGAGACTTACGTTTCATTATGTTGTAACGAAACGTAAGTCTATGTAATTCCCGGGCACTCAGTAGCTGGGAATCACAATTGGGTAACTTTACAAGATACATTTTTTTTATTAAAAATTAAAAAACCCCTTACACAAATTTATTTATAGCTAAGAACCATCTCGATCACATCAAATATCCAACAAAAAAATTCACATTAAAATCGGTTCATCCGTCCGGAAGCTACGATACCACAGACAGACACACAGACACGTCAAACTTATAACTCTCCGTCATTTTTGCGTCCCGGGTTAAAAAAGGTACCTTTTTTTTTTTTTTTATCGTGCGGAAATCCCTTCGGATACCCCCCCGTCGGCCAGCGGGGGCGGTTATGTCGGGCTTGCACCGACTAAAACCGCACGCCGTCTCGGGTCTTCAGACGCCGGGGTGTAAGGTTACCCATAGAGCATATCCCTCGCACCCCGGCTGACCCTGGGCCATCTCACCACTAACAGCATCGCTCATCCTGTCTCCTCTGAAACAGAGGAGTACGGAGAGCGATGTGTTCCCGCCACGTTGGGTATTGGCCGACGATCAATGCCAACCCTATGAAGGGGTAAAGGGGAAGCCATTGACCGCCGCCCAGGGTGTACCGGCCGCTCCGATTCCGTTCCCCCCGGACTGCAGCGGGATCGGAATCGGAGCGACACTCGAGGAGGTTACCCAACACACACCCCAATTAAAAGGTACCTAAGTAAGAAAGAAAAATTATTGCGCCTTGTTACAATTTATTTTACATTATCAGTCAATTCCAATAATTTCCAAACCAAATCTGTGTCGTTATAATATAATGTAATTACGCAATAATATAATTAAAATTACGTCATAATATTCACGATGGTAGTTATCGACTTAATCAGTTTGTCGAGTAATCAGCTCTTGAGGCTTAAATATGATATAGACGCTCTTGACAGAAGGCCCTTGCCTTTTCACCCTATCTTAATGAAAGGAAGCCTGTGCCCTTTTGTGAGATTATCTGTATTGGTAAATATTCAACGTAAATACTTGAGTGTTTTGGGGGCCTAAGCAAAATCTTCGGGGCTTAAACTAACCTTACCTGTTAGTCAGTACATCTGCTGATTAACAAACGAGGCTCTGACGTAGGCTTCCCTTCGGGATGGGGGTGTCAGCAGGCAGTCGCTCCCACAAAATCCAAGATAAACCAAATCGAGAGAAAGAACAGAAGAATGGACACTTTTTTTTTTTTTATCGTGCCGGAAATCCCTGCGTGCCAGCGGGGGCGGTTATGTCGGGCTTGAACCGACTAAAACCGCACGCCGTCTCGGGTCTACAGACGCCGGGGTGTAAGGTTGCCCATAGAGCATATCCCTCGCACCCCGACTGACCCTGGGCCATCTCCGGTTTCGAGATGGGCCCCTCGGGTTTGCGAACCACGGTGTCCCCGTCTTGCCCCGGTTTGGGGGAGGGGCGCTAGTCGCCCCACCGTCCCGGCCTGCTTCTGCTGGGGTGACAGGTGGCCTCACCCGCCACCCCCAGGCCTGTGCTCAGAAGAATGGACCCTGGGCTCAGAAGTCCAAGCTTTGAATATAACTTACAAAACTTTCGAAAATACTTAGTTTACTTGACTTTTCTTTGTAATGCATTGCTTTTATCAGCAACATTACTTTTTTTTTTTTTTTTTTTTCAACTTAACAAGCCGGTAAGATTTGGGAATAGCTATCAGTGTCTTAAAGTTTAATGTTGAGGTATAATTTTTGAGGAGGAATCCAATGTGTGGTGGAGTTCCGCGGTCTGTAATTCCTTCGGTGTGTATAGAGCAATACGAGTCTTGTTTTCTCATACGAGCTAACAATCTAAGTATTAAAATAAAGAATAGAGAAAAATAACCTTTGAATTGGCCTCTGCGGCGTATGGGTGCATTCGACTGCTACGACATGAAAATATGTGCAGTGAAAATATTTGTATGCATGAATATGTCTATTTGCATTGGTCTGGGTGTTTCTATGTATAATATGTATGTATTTACAAAAAGTAAAGTTATAACTATGTTTATCCGCATTCTGGTATCCACACTGGCGTGGTGATGATCACCACGCCTCCTAAATACAAATTGATTAAAGCTTCTAATGTGAGTTCTACAATATATATATGACCGCGGCCTCTGTGACGTACCGCTACGTCACAGAGGCCGCGGGTTGGATTCCCGCTCAGTGCAAATATTTGTATGCTTGAGTATGTCTATTTGCATTGGTCTGGGTATAATATGTATGTATTTACACAAAAAAAGTATTTAAGTATGTTTATCCGCATTCTGGAACCCATAACACAAGCTAGTTAAACTATGCTTACTTTGGGTCTAGAAAGTGCTGTGTAGAATTTCGTAAAATATTTATTATTATTATTTATTCATTTAGTTCAACTATGCTTACTTTGGTTCTAAAAAGCGCTGTGTAGAATGTCGTAGAATATTTATTTATTTATTATTTATTAAATTGTTCTATCAAATGGCACACTTACGTAAAAACACTTTTATACCATACCTACTCTAAAAAGCTTATTTTATTCACGCAAAACAGTGAATAAAAAGGCCTTTTATTCACTGTTTTGTTTTTATTCACTGTTTTGGTGTTTGAATTTGGAACACAAAAATATATCCGGTCTCTATTTCAATGCTTACACAAACTCCTTGCGCTAAGATTCGAAATTCAAAACTCTTTGGTGCAAATAAATTCTCGAGATTTGATTGGTCGATATTTGCGACAAGGAGTTTGGCATTAGATTAAAAACTGTTTTGTGTTCTTTGCTGCCTTTATAGAAATAAATATTGTTTCACAAGTTGACCACTCTAATGATAATAATAAGAAAATTGCGCTTAATTTCAGTCATTGCTCTAATTTTAATGTCCATTTCAATTAATGTAACAATTCTTATTTCTTGATTAAATTTCTATTTTCGCTTAAATTATGTCTTTTCTCGAAGTCATGGTATAAAGTATAGTATGCAACTCCTGAATAAAGTACGAATTTATATCGATGGCCATGAATCACTCGCGTCGTTCAGGATTCTAACAGTTGAATCACTCGCTGCGCTCGTGATTCAATCATTAGAATCCTGCACTTGCTCGTGACTCATCTACGGCCCTCGCTTTAAATCCGTCCTTTATTCACTAGTTGCATAATATACTATTGTGTCGTAATACGTATTTCTGAGATAAAAATTACTGTCAAATTTTGTCAAAGTTTTAGGTTAGGTGAATACTAGTTAAAAATAGACCACCAATCAAGCTTATTAATATGCTGTTTGGGTCTAGATGGCGTTGTGTACTTTGTACTACAATATTTATTTATTTATAATTAGATTTTGTTTGGTTCTTTAAATATATCAGTATCAGTTATCCCATGGGACTAAAAGAACATAATTATTCCAGAGAGACTAGTGGGATAGACCCTTTTTTACGTTTGGATACACCCATGGGCTTCACCCCACCGCCGGTGCCAACGATGAGGTGGGTATGTAGGAATCGAACCGACTAATCCCACACGTTGTCCTTCCCAAGCGCCTATTGCCAGTCACCCCGGGTACGCCCTCGAAAGTATAACCCCTTTGCATTTAATTTTAATATATTTTAATATATTTTTAATATATTTAGTCACCGATCAGCACATACTCTGCGAGTTTGAGCTCGGTTTTATACGCGAGTATTATGTGACTTTGGCACACACGGTCACGTCTCGTAAGTATGCAGGCGCGCGAGTAACCGATTGTCTCCTGCACGCCCACAGAAACTTCTTGCGAATATTGCGCGTGCGTCTGTAAAAAGGAACATAGAACGCACAGAAGAAAAACGCTAATCTGTAAACACACTTAGCGATAGCTCTCAATTCATTTCCTATTGAGCTTCTGAAAGATTTTATTAAAGTTCGAGATTAAATTTTCTTATAATTGAAATTGTGAAGTTTCCAGTTTTGCTAAACCCTTCTAAGTACAGAGCGTTCTGAAACCTTGATTTTCGGCTCCATTGAACAGGAAACCTTTCAATATTGTAGGACCACTTATTGAGAGTTCCTCCCTAAGTTTTTCTCTCTGATTCTGTAGTAGCTAAGTGATTGCTTTAATAAGGGAAGATCTTTTTTTTATTTGGCTCATTTATATAATTCATTTTATTGGTACATACTCTACCTAGAGATATCTATAGGTTATGCCATTTGTGGAAGAGTTCGCTACCTTTTGGAGGTCAGCATTACGTTAAAAATCTACTAGCTGTTGCCCGTGGCTTCACCCGCATGGAATTCTGATCCCGTTCCCGTTACCCATGGGACCCTATTCCACCACCACAACCTATATAAGATAAACAATTTCATTTTGAATCATTTTGTTATATCTCAAAGGGTTAATTAAGGCAGCGTTTTCGTTGAAAGTTACCAGACGGCTTATTTTTTCTCCGATACCTCCAATAAATATCTTTATATTCTGGCCAATGTATACGAAAACTTAACAAATTATATACTAAAACCTTCCTCGAGAACCACTGTATCCATTGGTGAAAACAGTATGAAAATCGGTGTGGTAGTTTTTAAGTTTATTGCGAACAGACAGACAGATGCAACGGAGGACTTTGTTTTATAAAGTGTAGTAATTTTCCAACTAAAATTTACTTCAGACTATAGTATATTGTGTAACTCACAGGAAAGGCAATCGAAGAAGTATATAAAAATTAAAACCCGAATGCAAAAGGGTTATTCTTTCGAGGGCGTGACACCGTGTGATTTTAGTCGGTTCGATTCCGACATACCCACCTCATCGCTGGCACCGTAGGGGTAAAGCCCGGGGGGGTAACCACACTTATATAAGGGTATATCCCACTAGTCTCTCTGGAATGATTATGTTCTTTTAGTATGTAAATACTAAAATTATGATACTGATATATTTAAAGAACCAAACAAAATCTAATCATAAATTAATAAATAAATATTGTAGGACAAAGTACACAACGCCATCTAGACCCAAACTAAGCAGAGCTTGTCATATGGGTTCCAGAATGTGAATAAACATACTTAAATACTTTTTTTTGTAAATTAATAAATATTATACATAGAAACATCCAGACCAATGCAAATATACATATTTAGGTACACTGAGCGGGAATCGAACCCGCGACCTCTGACTCAGCAGTCGAGCGCACCACCACTACGTCACAAAGGTCGTTAATTTTGTTGTAACTATTGTCAACTGCCTCTAGGACCCTACGAAACTTCAATATAACAAAAACATAACATAACATAACTCCACGCCTGTATCCCCGAAGGGGTAGGCAGAGGTGTATTACACACCCACGATTCGCCAGTTATGTTGAGGTCCCAATGTAATAGGGGGCGAGTCTATTGCCATCTACAGGGCACATTATTAAGCGAGCGATAAATATCATTTATTAATGCACACATAACTACGAAAAGTTAGAGGTGTGTGCCCGGGCAACTGGGGATCGAACTCGAGACCTCGTCTCAGCAGTCCGTTACGTATGCCACTGGGCTATCGCCGCTAACTTCAATATACTAACTGATATTCGCGCAAAATAAGTAAATTACGTAAGTAAGTTACGAGAGGGCGTGTGTATGGGCGCGGGTACACATACAAGTCAAACCACTAACACTCCTGTTCTAGTTTCACTACATTCGGATAAAAGGCCTTTAACCTAAGTCCCTGTATTGATTCCAGCCTCAGATAGATACCTAACCTAACCTAACCTAACCGGTGCAGAACTGTTTTATAGATCACGGATTCTATACGAAACGCGATCGCATTTATTATAAGTAGTTCAAAAGTAGGAGATTTCGCCCATTCAATGGAACAATGACATATTATAGATGGAAAAAGTTAGGACGACTTTTTGATATTATAACTTTTCCTTGGTGAAGTACCTATTGTTTGTAGAAACATTATCAGAATCATTCAAATAGTTTCTAGTGGGAGAGCCAATTTAATTACAGAATCGAAAGTTTTTATAAAATCTCGGTAAAGGTTAATTTCATTTTAGTATTTTAAATTGTAATAATAATTTCTAAATCTAAAGATGTATAAAGATTAAAGTTTTTTTTTTTCTTCTCGAGGGCTTACCTGGGGTGCCCGGCAACGGACACTTGGGGAGGACACCGTGCGGTTTTAGTCGAGACACGACATAACCACCCCCGCTGGCCGGCGGGGGGGTATCCGAAGGGATTTCCGCACGTAAAAAAGATTTCACGGCCGGCGTTGCATGTAGAATATACTGCTTCAGGGCTGTTTGGCCGTGGTCCATATGAAGCTTGTGTTCCAAACGTTTTGTCGATCACTGCGGTCGGTCTTCAGTGTACGGGTCCGGGCGGCGACGAGTGTGTAGAACTCCCCTCGGCTGCGACTTTGAAATACAAGTTCCATATGGACCACGGTTAAACAGCCTGGAAGCAGTATATTCTACAAGTAATAATAATTATTAAAGTATTAGTTATTTCATTATGTTCATTGAAGTAACTTTAATAATTATTACAGTTTAAAATTCTACTTCCTACTAATATCATAAATGTGAAAGTAAAGTTTGTAAAAAGATTGTATGTTTTACTTATTCACGCTCTAACTGCTGTACAGATCTGGCTGAAATTTTATGTAGGGATAAATTTTAGTCTGCATTAACACACAGGTTACTTATTATCCCTGGAATAGGTTCCCATGGGGAGCAGGAATTTTATTCCATTCCCGCATGGGAACCAACAACTAGTCCTAAAATGAAATTAATTTCAATTAATTTTTGACGGCCTCTGTGGCTTAGCGGTAGTGCATTTGACTGCTACGACAGGGGGCGCGGGTTCGATTCCCGCTCAGTGCAAATTTTGTATGCATGAATATGTCTATTTGCATTGGTCTGGGTGTTTCTATGTATAATATGTATGTATTTACAAAAAAAAAGTATATAACTAAGTTTATCCGCATTCTGGTATCCATAACACAAGCTAGTCAAACTATGCTTACTTTGGGTCTAGAGAGCGCTGTGTAGAATGTCGCAGAATATTTTATATGAAATTTAACTTTTCCGAACTGTATTTATTACTTTACAAACTCGCACACATATCAGTGAACGAACTGACTTTATCGCTTCCACTTTTGCAATTACACAGTTTAATAAGTAAAGTTTTCATTTAAATGAAATTTGCTAATAAACCTGATAATAGTTTGTTTCTATTTCAGTTATTCTCAAGCGTCGACTGTAATATCATACTTAAAGGTGTAACCACACTTCGTTATGTGTTATATGTTATGTGACTAAGCTATATTCGTATTTTACTGTGTCTACTTATGTATAATAAGTTTGTGAGGCGAGATATATTTACATTTTGCTCTATAGTTTTCGCTTGCAGTATAATAGGGGTGTGTCTATTACCGTCGTCATGGCAGTTTGGGAACGAAACTTGAATAAATTGGGAGCACGTTGGAAGAGATCTAAGTGTATCTATTTATAACTATATCTATTTTATATTCTCTTAATTCTTTATTGTACACACACAATAAAGAATTAATGAACTTATGAGCTTAACTTATTGAGTTTCCTCCCAGCATACCTTTGCGGATCTTAGAGAAGCATGGTTTGAAACCGGAGGAATAACATACATACTTCTATCAAATACAAATAAATAAATATTCCACGACATTCTACACAGCGCTTTCTAGACTCAAAGTAAGCATAGTTTAACTAGCTTGTGTTATGGGTTCCAGAATGCGGATAAACAGACTTATATATATTTTTTTTGTAAATACATACATATTATACATAGAAACACCCAGAGCAATGCAAATATACATATTCATGCATACAAATATTTGCATTAAGCGGGAATCGAACCCGTACTCCCTTTTTTTTTTTTTTTTATCGTGCGGAAATCACTTCGGATACCCCCCCGCCGCCCAGCGGGGGCGGTTATGTCGGGCTTGCACCGACTAAAACCGCACGCCGTCTCGGGTCTTCAGACGCCGGGGTGTAAGGTTACCCATAGAGCATATCCCTCGCACCCCGGCTGACCCTGGGCCATCTCACCACTAACAGCATCGCTCATCGTGTCTCCTCTGAAAGCAGAGGAGTACGGAGAGCGATGTGTTCCCGCCACGTTGGGTATTGGCCGACGATCAATGCCAACCCTATGAAGGGGTGAAGGGGAAGCCATTGACCGCCGCCCAGGGTGTACCGGCCGCTCCGATTCCGTTCCCTCCGGACTGCAGCGGGATCGGAATCGGGGCGACACTCGAGGAGGTTACCCAACACACACCCCGAACCCGTACTCCCTGTCGTAGCGACTGCTACTACTACCACCACAGAGGCAGTTTGTAAACTTATACAATACATACAATACCATCTTGTTCTATCATACAGATCCATATCGCTGTGTGTACACGGGCCGCTTCTCGGAATCGGCTTTGCGAAACTAGCCGGGCTGCCACGAACAACATAAACACATATCAACACTGTCTAGGGATATTTTACGTTTATAGATGTACACAATTAAAACAAAACGAATTCCAAAAAAATGTTTTAATACGAGCCAAATTGTTGATGACACATTTTTATTTTGGATATCAAAATTAAATTTAAAAAAAAGTATTTTTTTAATATATTTAGGACACGTCAATTTGACTTCACCTCGCTTGAAGGTAAGCTGAAGGTAAACTCTCAGGAAAGAGGGTCACCATTACATACACGTACCATGTTAACAATGGTGGCACTCAGCTTGACGGCCTCATCAGAAGAGGATTGTCGTCGCAGCACCGCGTGACACCAACCGGTCCCATTAGTGTTGCGACCACAATCCCTCTGCCCGGCTATGCACCTGCTGACCCCTGACGCAATCAAACCGAAATTGGATTACTATGGAGGGTTTTTCGCAATCGATTGTAAAACGTGGCAATTCTAGAATCGATATTTTTTAATTACATAGATTATATAAATATCCCTAGACAGTGTTGATGTGCTCAGTTGAGCGAACATCTGACTACCTGGTTCCCAGATACATAAATAGATTTATCTACACCCATGCTATAAATCCTCTATAAAAGATTCTGAAACAGTTAGCTTATTGCCAACATTAATACAACCAATGTCATAATAACCATAATATCATCCGAACGGGTGTTATAATGTTGTATGAAATTTCATAATAACACTCCTTTCGCTTTTTCAATCTCTTCCGCGCAAAGGGTTACTCATCAGACAGCCAAATTCTTACCGCCCGATGCGTGGAATCTGTATGAGTTTCAAAAAAAGAACTGTCATTCACGCGCGTTGCATTGCACCACCACAGCGGCGGCGGCGCGCCGTAAAAAAAAATTAAAGCTTATTCGTTCGAATTCGAATTCCCGCTATTTTTCTTCGCTATTATTTTTGCAAATTGTTTTGTTTACTTACTATTTTATAGAGGACACATCATGGGTGTAGATAAAGTCTTGTATGCAACTGTATAATTAGGTATTAAAACACTCATGTGATACTATTATCACACTCAGCTTCGCTTCGTGTGATAAACCCACATTCATGTTTTAATACCCCTCATTATACCACAGTTGCATAAATAACTATAAGTCAACAGTGCGAGACACTGAAATCGAAATAAAGAAGTCGTATCAATGTAGATTTAAGTGTCTACAGCATACAATACAAACCTTCGTGGTTTAAAGGAATGCTGCCATGCCATAAAACTTTTCGTGTTATTTGAATGTGAAATAAAGGAATAAAAAATAAATAAATATAAATACAGAGAGACACAATATGTGTTATAGATACTAGAACCTTCTCCCCTATTATAACTCATCTTGTAATAAAAGTTTCATAAGTGAGGCTGCAGTGGCGGCCAAAGTCCGCCGGTAACCCTGGCGTTATCCTTTCGAGCCTTCCCGGGTAAGCCCCGGGGTGCCCGTCAATAGACACTTGGGGAGGACACCGTGTGGTTTAAGTCGGTCCGATTCCGACACGCCTACCCCTCGTTGGCACCGATGGGGTGAAGCCCATGGGGGATTCCTAACCCCTCCAGCTAAGCTAAATTGCTTGTGTTAGGAGTGGGTTCAGGTCGGTAGTGTAATGGCCAGGATTCGAACCCGGGACCTCTCGATCGTAAGGTTGACTCCTTAACCACTAAGCTACCGACGCTTCAAACTAAAATATAAATTGTATCATCCAATTTCATTATACTAAGGTATTTCAGTTTTAGTACCAATAACTTGATAGTGAAGTAATATTTGACAGTATCATAAATCAATGGCTGTGACTGTGACTGACTGTGTACCACTTGTTAGTGGAATGTGTCCGAAATAGGAGGGAGAAGGACAACGTCGGGTTCAATGTAAACTATAAAATAACATCAAATAAATCGCGATAGAATCCGTTGAACAATAGTTTTATTTCAATGTTTATCATTCGCGTAAACTTCCGACAATATCATTATGATTTCTGTTAAAACATATGAATTTAAACTGCAGTGCATGTAATTGTTTTGCTACATTGCAAAACGTGCTAAATATCCGGTTGAATATAAAATACAAGGCTGCTTTTATTTGGCGAGGCGATACCGCAGTCAAAGTGGTACCAGCGGGCCACGGCGCCACTGCATCGTTTATGCAGAGAGTCGAGTGTAGTGTTATTCAAATGGTCTACTATAGATGTACAATGTATTTAGTTTTCGTTCCCTCAAGACACAAATTCAAATTCAGTCAAATTACCCAGTGGCGTACGTAACGGACTGCTAAGACGAGGTCTCGAGTTCGATCCCCAGTCGCCCCGGGCACACACCTCTGACTTTTCGTAGTTATGTGTGCATTAATAAATGTTAATTATCGCTCGCTTAATAATGTGCGCGGTAGATGGCAATAGGCTCACCTCCTATTACATTGGGACTTTAACATAACTGGCTAATCTTGGGTGTGTACCATGCCTACCCCTTTGGGGACACAGGCGTGAAGTTATGTTACAGTTATCATAATTTCAAGTGTCAATCTTGGTTGTAACCATAAACTTGCAAATGAAACTTGGACTCTGGTCTCTTATTCCTAATTTGGTTTATCTTGGCTTTTACCGAAGCGACTTGCTTCTAAATCTCTATCTGACAGGAAACCTAGTGCCAAAAGCTTTGTCCGTCAATCAGCTGGTGAACCGGCTTACAGGTGAGGTTACCTTGGAGCCTGGAGATCTTGGTAGGACCCTATACACCTAATTATACAAACTAATCGCTGGCCGGTCTCATCCCATACTTTGGTATAAATATTTTATTACGCGTTTGCTCTCGAATCAGCAATCAACTTTATAATCTTAACTTACTGAACATCTAACTCAATTAGTGACGTATGTTGAATATCTCGTCAGCGTAAGAAATCTCAACCAATAAAGGCCAGTGCAAATTACAAAGCGAGAAAATATTTTGCTGATGTGTAAACTTTTCGTACATTCGACATTAATAAACGCCTTCTTTGTCACATTAGTATTGCTTACAATGCGTGTGAAATTCCGAAGCGCCTAGACTGAGATGGAAATGTGGTGGAGTGCCCGTTATGGGAGGTGCTGAGGCGGGCCCTCATGGCAGCCCTCGCAGACTACGAGTCCTGTCGGACTGGCGCTGCCTCCTTCTGAGAGCAAGTAATGCTCGAGTAGGAGGCGGTGGAGAGGGTCCGGGAGAGACACAGGTCTCTCCGGATTTGGGTCTGGCCTGTGGGTGACAGGTAGAACCGCCTGTTACCCTAGCAGAAGCAGGACGGGGCGGCGGCGCGTTGCGCCCCCCCCCCCTTTTACAGGGGCAAGACGGACACCGGGAATCCCAAACCCGACGGGGCCATCATCCCAACCCGGAAATGGCCCTTCGTCAGTCTGGGTGCGAGGGAAATGCCTTACACACATTACTCACCTGAAAACTCGAGACAGCGACCGGTTTTAGTCGGTTCAAGTCTGATATAACCTTCTACAAAAAAGGCTGAAATTGAAATGAAAAAACGTTTCTCATGTCAACAGTTTTACAACCTTCAATACGGGGAATAGAGTTGATAATGCATTGAATTTATTCACATTTGTTAACTAGAGGGGATACTCGTACCTTCATTAGCTACCATTCCGTGGAAAGGGAAAAAAAATAAGGAAATCCATTAACTTTTCCAGGAAACAAAATTTATCCGTAAAGTCCCGCGGTGTTAGTACGATTGCTAAGTGAAAAGGAATGAAAATATTCATAGTAGACTTATTACAATATTTAAAAAAACAAAACTCCGGAATTCGCATTAAGTCTAATGAATTGCTTTATTTTCATGTTTATGTAATTAATATAACAAAAAGGGTAACCAATTATAGTGACAAATTATTTTATAGAAAAGTAATTGGTTGTAAAAAAAAAAAAAAAACATATCTAGCTGAAAGATATATTTTTGCAAGAAGGGAGCTAACCAAAATAACAATGGCCGTGTTATGAAACTTGACGTGCTCAAGATACAATACAGATAGCCATTACAGTGTAACTGCGAAAATAACTTAAAATGATTATATACAACTAATTATAAATAAATGTTAACAAAACTAAACCTAAAAGATAGAAAAATATTTACATAGATGCGTCATATAATTCCTCCGCATCATCACCGGCTGGTAATGTTCCCAAAAGACTGGCAGCATTACCTCGTTGAATGGCAATGCTAATTCTTTGTGCAGGATGAAGTCCGCCTTCTGGTCACGTGTAGCGTCGATCAGCCGCTTTGCTAATTTTTTGTAGAAAAAACGGGCACTTGGAAATGGCCGAATTTCGATAATTTAAGGTATAAACCTCTACAACCTACAAACAAGGAGCAACAAAGAAACATTTCAGTGACACACATATAACAATAACATACTCTCAGTGCAAACATTTTTCTGTTATCAATTCTTTAGTATAAATTTACTATTATTAAGTATAATTGGATGATACATAATGTATACATTATGTATCATCCAATTATGCAATTAATATACATTAGCTTAATTGGTAAGGTTCTTAACGATTATCTGAAGGTTCTCCATAATTATCTTAAGGGCCTGTGAGGGTTACCAATCCGTATTTAACGAGTGGGTAGATTAAATCTTTAATCCGTCTCATAGAAATCTATTCATGTTTTGTTAATTGGTTGAATATTATAATACATGAATGAATTTAATAGATTCTTATACAGACTGTTCTTCGGGATATTCCTCCTAAGGTTTACGAGGGTATAATGTCATCGGCACATATGACCTCGGGTAGTACATATCATATCAAGGCTATCACAATCTGTATATAACCTCCTTTGATGCCGTCCTTACTCCTAATATTTTTCAGAGAACCGGGGATGGAAGTAATTTATTTATCGCATTATTTTTGGAATACGTATTGACAAATTGCTGAAAATATTAATGTAATTTATTAGATTCAAATGTCAATATATATATATATACAGTAATAATAAATAATTTCATCATGAAGAATATCTGGGTTTAAACATATTTATTTTCTCGAAGAATATAAATTGTAGGGTTGGCATTGATCGTCGGCCAATACCCAACGTGGCGGGAACACATCGCTCTCCGTACTCCTCTGCTTTCAGAGGAGACAGGATGAGCGATGCTGTTAGTGGTGAGATGGCCCAGGGTCATCCGGGGTGCGAGGGATATGCTCTATGGGTAACCTTACACCCCGGCGTCTGAAGACCCGAGACGGCGTGCGGTTTTAGTCGGTGCAAGCCCGACATAACCGCCCCCGCTGGCCGGCGGGGGGGTATCCGAAGGGATTTCCACACGATAAAAAAAAAAAAAAAGGTACACTTATAGAGCGACGGCGGGGCTAATAGCTCCTACAAACCGAGGCAAGACGGGGATACCATGGTTCCCAAACGCGAGGGGGGCATCTAAAACCGGAGGTGGCCCAGGGTCAGTCGGGGTGCGAGGGATATGTTCTATGGGCATCTACCGGCGTCTTCAGACCAGAGACGGCGTGCGGTTTTAGTCGGATCAAGCCCGACATAACCACCCCCGCTGGCCGGCGGGGGGGGGGGGTATCCGAAGGGATTTCCGTACGAAAAAAAAAAGTACACTCATAGAGAGTCTGGAATTCTAGAAATAGTAGAATTAAAAGTGGGGCCCAACACCTTCGGGGCCCAAGTCAATCTTACCTGCTAGTTGGTGCATCTCCTAAACAACAAACGAAACTCTGGCGCAGGCATCCCTCTAGGAGTTGGGAGTTTGACGACAGCCGCTCTTTAAAAGTTAACAAACCAATCAAAATATTTAGCGGACCCCGGGCTGCAAAGAGTACACTTGGACGCAACTAGGATATCACTAGAACGATGATGATGATCATGAAGATCATGTCAAATTTGCGTCCCCTCGAAGAAATGAACCCATCAGACTGGTAGCTGAACGTTGGTCCCGTCCCCCAGTCTGCAGTCGGCGCCCCAGATAGGCCACAGCTTGGCCTCGGATCCCCATGAATAAACTTTCTCCACCGCGAACGGGATGTAATCTACGGCTTCTAGAGGATCATACTTATTATGTTTTTGGGTAAACATAATAAGCTCCCGCACCGGCCCTCCTCCGAGTACCAGAATTGAGTTAAGACGCAAAAGTACAGCAAGTAGATGTAGATTCAAATACTATTGAAAATTAATTCAATCGTATGGTAATGATTGCTTGAACGTATATTTATGTTTTTAGGGTTCCGTTGCCAAATGGCAAAAAACGGAACCCTTATAGATTCGTCATGTCTGTCTGTCTGACCGTCCGTCCGTATGTCACAGCCACTTTTTTCCGAAACTATAAGAACTATGCTACTGAAACTTGGTAAGTAGATGTACTCTGTGAACCGCATTAAGATTTCCACACAAAAATAGAAAAAAAAAACTAAATTTTGGGGGCTCCCCATACTTAGAACTGAAACTCAATTTTTTTTTCATCAAACCCTTATGTGGTATCTATGGATAGGTCTTCAAAAATGATATAGAGGTTTCTAATATCATTTTCCTCTAAACTGAATAGTTTGCGAGAGAGACACTTCCAAAGTGGTAAAATGTGTGTCCCCTAACTTCTAAAATAAGAGAATTATAAAACTAAAAAAAATATATGATGTACATTACCATGTAAGCTTCCACCGAAAATTGGTTTGAACGCGATCTAGTAAGTAGTTTTTTTTAATACGTCATAAATCGTAAACTGCAATTTACCTTTCATTCAATCAACTCAAATATAGAATTTTAAAAAAAGCATTATTATGTTACTTGCTGCTTCGGAAACCTTCATGGGCGAGTCCGACTCGCACTTGGCCGCTTTTTTCATTGATGGTAATGATGTACAAGGATGCATTAGAGTACCTCGTTAGCCTTCATTTGTAACTGAGTGCAATCAATTGCAGATTTCTTCCCTCGCTGAGGTTGTGAAGAACTGATAGTTCATAAAGAAGTAGTCGGGAATTAATGAGTAGAACCTTTTGCAGTGTGGTACGTCGGCGATTGTACTCTGATGGGCTATTGAAGCTTTAAAAGGGGAATGAAGTACCTATGTCGCTGGATAAGATGAAAATCGAACAGTATAATTTATACAATCATTGAAGCCCGTGGAAAACACAGGAAAAAAGAAATTGCGAGGCAAAAATTGTACGTTGAATTTTTTTGAAGTGGGACATGGACGGAGGGATATCTGTACGATTTAAAAAATACACACGTAATTGTTCAAATTATCATTTCTATAGGCACTCTTGGAATGCAACTCTTTTTTTAAACTTTTTATAGGTCTTAGAGAAATTATCATTTTTTTTTATCTAAATATTGCCTTTTTGAAGTGAAAACTTCCTAAGGCGCGTTGACCACTTTTTGAGTGAACAAAAATCATGGAACTTGCGTCATCGTCACTGTGATGCTTTCTATATTTTTTTTATAACAACGCCATCTCTGTTTAAGCTGATGAACTATTTTGTTCTGATTTTGATGAACTTCCGAAGCGATTCTTAATGAACAACATGTAATATTTTTTTCGTCTTTTCACTTCTGTCAGCACTCCCGGAGTGCAACTGGTTTTTTTAAAGGATAGAAGTAAGAAGATTTGCTACTTTGATCTCATGTGCTTATTGTACGTAAACACGTGCAATCGTGTCTTTTGTTGGACTCCTGGTTTTGGAAAATGTATGGAATTTTTAGAAATTCTTAGGAACTGCACATGGTCTGGAAACGTTCTCAATAGACGGCAATTAGCAGTCCACGGGTTCCAAGGTGAAAACTAAGACGATAAAGATGATGATTATAAACTTATTAATCTAAGCGCACGGTAGTGTGCAGGCCAAGTTCCAGCAACAGGCCGCGCGCATGCCGTGCACTATTTACACGAACCGTTTCGACCCACTTTTAACCTCTTTGTAGCTCAGTTCTTATTGCAAGTACAGAGATAAAATTGTATTTACGTAATAATATATTAGTACTAAAGCAATATGCTAAATTTCATAGATATAGCTTTAGTAGATCCTGAAATATGAACTTGGCAAGTTAATTTAATTATATAAATAATAAATTGAATTATACAATTAATCAAGTGTTACGTACAGCACAAAAACCTGCCAAGTTCAAATTTAGAAGTATTATAATTTTAGATATTTTTAACAAAGTACCTATGTATTTTCACAACTACACCATATTTTAAGTTAAGTTAAGTTATTTTATTTTAAGGTAAGTTAACATATAGGTATCCCACTATCCAACTATACTCAGAGGTGGGAGTCCTCAGTGTCAGACAACTGTATATATTACCTGTAGCACTACGATTTCATAAAACATCTTTGGACACTCTTGCCTGTACGTAGCACTATTTCAGATTGGTTACTCAAGTTGAATTATAAAGTAACTGAAGATTTCCTTAAAGTGATAGAATAACCTTCATATATACACATATATATATATATATATACTTATATATCATAGGATGACACACACACACACACACACGCACATACATATACTATACACACGCGCCACAACAAGTTCACGACACACACTTACAACACATACACACTCACTCCATACATACTTACACCACACTTGCATGCACACAAAAAAAGGCATGTTATTTTGATGAGGTTTAATTTTATTCTAGTAATGTACAAGTCGATTGATTCATATTGTCTTATGTGCAATGTAATCCTTAGAGGTATGAAAGAGACTAGAACCCACAACACGGAATCCTAGTGTGGGTTTTTTTTTTTTTTTATACCACTAAGGTGGCAGACAAGCACACGGCCCACCTGATGGGAAGCGGTTACCGCGGCCTATGGATGTGTGCAACACCAGTGGCGTCACACTCGCGCTGCCGATCCTGTAAAGGAAAGGGGATGGGAAACGAGTTTGGGAGGGGATGGGAAAGGAGTTTGGGCTCCGGCACTCTCACTCACCAAACAGAACGCAACAGTTCAAATACTGTAACTTGGCGTCGATATTCTGTGAGAGGGTGGTGCTTCCCCGGTCGAGTCAGCCCATTCATGCAACGGCCAAAATGACTGTTGCTTGACTCTACCACCTGCAACCTGGGTACTACGGCTATAAGCCATGTATATCTTGTTTTATGAGACAATAAATATTATTATTATTATTAGTCATCAGGATGATAATTTTTATAAAGAGCTAGCATCATCACGCGTTTTCTCCCGCGAAAGTCCTGATCCCGTGGGAATATCGGGATAAAAACCCTATACTACTCAGAGGTAATGTAGCATTTTAATAGTGAAAGAATTTTATAAATCAGGTTCGTAGTTTCAGAGTTTATCGATTACAAAGAAACGAATTTTTACTTTAAAATTAGAATTATAAACGGGATATTTACCATGTTTAGTATCTTTATCGAGAATCCGATATTTCGGCACTGTTACAAGTACCATGATCACGGACGGACGGTTTTTACTTTTTATGATATTAAGTAAAGAAAAGAATAAAGTTACCATGCCGTTCGTATACTAAGTTTGACTTAGTAACTGTTCCCTTCTTTCCTCATATTTTTATCATAATTTATTAGATGGAACACGGGTATCTGTTTATTGAAGTACTCTCCTAACCATAGATTTCACCAAATACCCTCTTCACGCGTAAGGAAGGCTCAGACGACAATTTTGTTTATATTAGTATAAAATATGATAATATCTGCCACCCCTGGGACTTGGTCCTCGAAAGATGTCCTTGGGACGCGAATTCGCTCGGAACCTTTCGTTACATATGTTTTTAATGTGGCTATATACAAATTTGGGAATTGAATGAATATTCATGTACTTTTGTATTATCATTATGAGTCAAGAGTATATAACTCGTTGGTTTTACGTTGTGTTTTTTTTGTTTTTTTTTTATATTTGGGACACGTCAATTTGACTTCACCTCGCCTGATGGTAAGCTGAAGGTAAAGTCCAAGAAAGAGGGTCACCATTACATACACATACCATGTTAACAATGGTGGCACTCAGCTTGACGGCCTCATCAGAAGAGGATTGTCGTCGCAGCACCGCGTGACACCCACCGGTCCCACTAGTGCTGCGACCACAATCCCCCTGCCCGGCTATGCACTTGCTGATCCCTGAACACAATCAAACCGAAATTGGATTGCTATGGAGGGTTTTTCGCAATCGTGCACGGTGGTACCCACCCGGCCGAATTTTGTGATTTGTGTCATCAAATTTCTACCACCAGTTACAAGTTGTAAGTTTGTGATCATATTTACGTGCGATTTTGAGTTCTATTCCCGGCTTGTGTAAACTATTATATCTATAGATTTTCTTATGGAAATTTTCAGGTGGCGCTTAGAGAATTTAACGATAGATGGTTGTAATTAGTGACTACTGTCACTACTATTATACTAATAATAGTCCAGTCAAAATAGACATTTGACTAAGGAATTATTCGCATAGAGCTGAAAATTGGCAGAGACATTAGATACATCATTATAAATAACATGTCAAAAATCCCCATCGATCCTACTTCTGCAAAAAAAATTATTCAAGGTCAAACACAAATTAAAGCTATTTTTATTTTTCTCGAAAACGGTAAGTTTTATCGTTAAAATAGGTCAGACAAAGTTATAGATCATACAATTGTCTACAAAAATGGTCCGTCTTTTTTTCTCTTACGACTCACCATTCGTGAGATATCGCGGTTTTAATAATTAGAAAATTCATTAGTTTATTTTAAAATACTCATTCAATTTATACAAGTTTTATTGTGTAAGTAACATAAACCAATAGTTTCTTATTTTCATTTATAATTAACGTCCGATGACGTGTACAGGCTGCGTTTTAGTGCATATTACTCGTATGTAAAATATTATTTTCTAATTATTAAAACTGCGATATCTCACGAATGGTGAGTCGTAAGAGAAAAGATGACTGGACCATTTTTGTAGAGAATTGTATGATCTACAACTTTGTCTGACCTATTTTTACGATAAAACTTAGTTTTCGAGAAAAATGGAAAACCCTTAATTTTGTACGTTTGACCTTGAATAATTTTTTTTGCAGAAGTAGGATCGATGGGGATTGTTGACATTTTATTTATAACGATGTACTTAACGTCTCTGCCAATTTCCAGCTCTATGCGAATTATTCCTTAGTTATGACTTATTTTTGTCTATTTTAACTGGACTATAAACAATGCTATTATGAAGTGGCACGTCATTTGTACATGTTATATAACTTGTACATGTAATATAATTTCGTCGGTAGCTTAGTGGTTAAGGAGTCGGCCTTACGATCGACAGGTCCTTGGTTCGAATCCTCGCCATTACACTGTCGACGTGAATTTAGTCCTAACACAAGCAGTTTAGCTTAGCTGGAGGGGTTAGGGTGGATAATAGTAATGTTGGATACATATATTCTTTTTAAAAAAAAACATCAATATTTTACTTACCTGAATAGTCTGTTTTCCAAAAAATATTATTATTTGGTAACCAAAATTACTAGTAATCGTAAACCGCAGTTTACCTTTCATTAAATCAACTCAAATATAAAAATTTTACTTGCTGCTACGGAACCCTTCGTGGGCGAATCAGACTCGCACTTGGCCGGTTTTTTTGTTGTGGTTACTTTCCCGCCGGCCAGCGGGGGTGGTTATGTCAAACTCAAAACCTCACGCTGTCTCAGGTCTTCAATACCGGGGTGCAAGAAGACATTCACGAAATACATTCAGCTGATAATGTCACCAACATAACTTGATTCTAAGGCAGAACAAAGTTTGCCACACCATCTAGTTTAATAGTAGATTGTTACACAAGGGTTGAAAGTCAGCCATTTCACCCGAGATATTTCTGGCGCTCGAACGAAGTGAGAGCGCCAATATTTCGATGGTGAAATGGTGACATTCACCCGAGGTAAACACTCTACTTTTCATTTCGACTATTGTGAGGAAATTAAAATACTACACACACATTTAATGAAACAGGTATATTGATTATGTATCAGTTAAAATTTAAAGTAAAATTAGAAAAATTTGAAAATGGATTATTAACAACAGCTTTTGCCTGTTCTTCAATCTCATCGGGAGTTAAATTAATATCCATGTCACTGGAATCACTTTCCGAAACCATTTTTAACCACAATTAACACAAGGTATTTATTTATATTGAATCTCGTTTTCCCGCTAATTATTTAGCAAATTTAACTTGTTTCTTTTTAATTCTTAAAAAAGTTATAATCCACATACATACTGCCAACATTAGAAAAGTTTTGAAAATCGAATCTATTGGTTACATTGTAATCGAGTATCTAGGCGGCCATATAAAAAAAGCGTCATGATATCAAGGCATTATGACGTAACTTAATTATCATGGACTTCATGGTAAACCCTAAAATTAAAAAAAATTACTTTCCACCCTAGGGATGAAATAAGCTACTTTCCACCCGGCTATCTACCCATGAAAATTAAACTTTCCGAACAGGAGAGATGAAAAATAAATTGTTATTCTATAGTAACATAATTGCGTTCCTCACAGCCAAAACTAGTGGCTACTTTATTCGAAGCGCTCAATAGCAGCCTTGCAAGGAGTTCTCTCTGCAGAGTAGTCGGTCACGTATAGCCTCCAATATCCGGAAGCGCTCGCTGACTGGAAGCTGCGGAAACGTGTGCTAAAGACTTCAGTTTCGTACTGAAGTCTTTAGAAAATATAAAGTGGTGAAGACTTGTATTTGCAAGTTGCAGTAAAATATAATATGATTTAGTAGTTTTTTTTTTCAGTTAGGTGTATAAGATCCCTTATATGAAGACCCGAAACGGCGTGCGGTTTTAGTCGGTTCAAACCCGATATAACATCCCACGCTGGCCAGCGGGGGGCGGGGATACGCAATGGGATTTCTGCATGAGAAAAAAAGGTGGTTAGAATACAGTCATTAGATCCTCACCCTCAGGCTGTGGAATGATCTCCCTGCTGTGGTTTTCCCAAGCGACTACAATATGGGGTTCTTCAAGAAGGGCATTAGAAGGTTTTTACAGGGTTGGCAGTGCGAGTGTGACGCCCCTGGTGTTGAACACGTCCATAGGCCACGGTAACCGCTTCCCATCAGGTGGGCCGTGAGCTTGTCTGCCACCTGAGTGGTATAAAAAAAAATAAAAAAATCCTTTACACACGGCACGGGGTGTGGTTTTAGTAGGTTCAAACCCGACATAAACTCCCCCACTGGCTAGCATAGGGAGGGGATACCCAAGGGGATTTCCGCACGAAAAAAAAAGGTGAGATTAGGATCCGGTCTACTTCTTCTGGGCCTAGCAAATCTCATCTGTACGCCGGTACACCTGACGAGGCTCTTGCGCAGACTTTGCTCTCGAAGTTCGAAAGTCAGACGGCAGTCAGTCCCATAAAAGCTGTATACGCCAAATAATCACAGGAGAAGAAGTAAGCGAACCCTGGGCTCCGGATGATACTGGAACTGGGATCAATTCTTAAATAGTGATGATCACCACGCCTCCTAAATACAAATTGAGTATAGCTTCTAATGTGAGTTCTACAATATATATATGACGGCTTCTGTGACGTAGCGGTATTCGACTGCTACGACAAGGGGCGCGGGTTCGATTCCCGCTCAGTGCGAATATTTGTATGCTTGAATATGTCTATTTGCATTGGTCTGGGAGTTTCTATCTATAATATATATGTATTTACAAAAAAAAAAGTATATAAGTATGTTTATCCGCATTCTGGAACCATAACACAAGTTAGTTAAACTATGCTTACCTTGGGTCTAGAAAGCGCTGTGTAGAATGTCGTAGAATATTTTTTTATACTACCAATATTTACACTGAGTCAGAATCGAACCTGTGATCTCTGACGTACTGAATACTCTTCTGTAACGCTGTACATGTCATCTAATCTGGAATAACCAGAATAGCAAGTAGTGTGAAATTTACACAATTTTTTTTATGAATTTTTGTAACCGATATTACTAGCCATAGCGATAGCCCTGTGGCATACGTAACGGACTGCTGAGACGAGGTCTCGAGTTCGATCCCCAATTGCCCGGGCACACACCTCTGACTTTTCGTAGTTATGTGTGCATTAATAAATGATAATTATCGCTCGCTTAATAATGTGACCGGTAGATGGTAATAGGCTCGCCCCCTATTACATTGGGACCTCAACATAACTGGCAAATCGTGAGTGTGTAATACACCTCTGCGTACCCCTTCGGGGATACAGGCGTGAAGTTTTCAGCCCGCTGAGTTTCTTCTCAGGACAGGGCCGCGTTTCGAACCGGTGGTCCATTTGCCAAACATTAGATTAATTTTTTTTTAGTTTTGTAAGTGCCGTATTAATGGTCTATACAGAATAAATGGTTTTTGACTTTGACTTTGACTTTGAAGTTATGTTATGTTATATGAAATTCCCTGACCCCTCCACCTAGGCTAAATTACTAGTGTTAGGAGTGAATTGACGAAATATGTACTTGTAAGTATAAAGAGTATGTAACTCGTTGTTTTGCGTTGTGTACGTTTGTGATCATGTTCACGCGCGATTTTGAGTTCGATTCCCGGTTTGGGTAAACTATTGTCAATAGATCTTCTGAAGGAAATTTTCAGTTTGCGCTTAGAGAAAATGTAACGATAGATAGAAGAGGTCCTCGGTTCGAATCCACTCCTAACATAAGCAATTAAGTTTAGCTGGAGGAGTATAGTGGATAATAGTAATTTCGGTTCCTGGTCAAGACCAGGATTTGTACCCGGGCCCTCTCGAATGTAAGGCCGACTCTTTAACCACTAAGCTATATATGATAACAATTTACGATTCCATTCAATCGTCGTACGTCACTGTACTCTATTATTTATGAACACAGGCTAAGTGGTCGGAGCACTTAAAATAAGGTTTTAAACGTACGAGTGCCCGAGTGTTGTGTAAATGCGAAACAGGAGTCTGTCTTTGTCAGTGGTTTCAAAGTTTTGCCTTATTTTTAATGCACACTAATTTGTTTTTGACGACCTCTGTGGCGTAGCGGTAGTGCATTCGACTGCTACGACAGGGGGCGCGGGTTCGATTCCCGCTCAGTGCAAATATTTGTATGAATGAATATGTCTATTTGCATTGGGCTGGGTGTTTCGATGTATAATATGTAAGTATTTACAAAAAAAAAAAAAAAGTATATAAGTATGTTTATCCGCATTCTAGAAACCATAACACAAGCTAGTTAAACTATGCTTACTTTGGGTCTAGAAAGTGCTGTGTAGAATGTCGTAGAATATCGTAGAATATTTTAAGGAAGCTGGTTATCTCCGGCACCGGCGGGTCGACTAGCGCCTCCCTTCTCCTCTCCGGGGCAAGATGAGAACACCGTGGTTTCTAAACCCGAGGGGGCAATCTCGAAACCGGAGATGGCCCAGAGTCAGTCGGGGTGCGAGGGAAATGCCTTATGGGCAAACCTTACACCCCGGCGTCTGAAGACCCGAGACGACGTGCGGTTTTAGTCGATTCAAGCCCGACATAACCTCCTCCGCTATCCGGCGGGGTATCCGAGGAGCCCAGGGTCAGTTGGGATGCGATGGACATGCCTTATAGGTGAACTTACACCCTGAAGACCCGAGAAAGCGTCCGGTTTTAGGCGGTTCAAGCCCGACATAACCTCCCGCGCTGACTGGCTTATCCGAGGGGATTCCCGCAGGAAGAAAAAAAAGAATACTGGTTTTCTTTCATCCTGTAAAATAATTAACAAAAAATTAAAAACTTTTGACACAAATTCCTTTATAGCTAAGAACCATCTCGATCATATTGGGTTTTGAATAAAAATATCCGCAACAATTTCGAACTCTTGTATATAGACACACATCGACACGTCAAACTTGACACTTCGTCGTTTTTGTGTTGGAGGTTAAAAATATAAGCAAACATTGAAATAAAATTGAATGAGGTCACTTTGACTGTTTATTTTTTCGGATAGTGAAAAAAAAGTTGGTTATTTTTAAGGCCTCGCAAACACCTAAGTGCTTTGTGGGCCTAAGGCCCGGAACAGAAGCTAATGATCTGTAAATCACCAACGTGTATGTCCCTGACGAATGTTAAATTGCACTACACTTATAGAGTGCGTCCTACGGCGATGCCACATGGAGGTAAAGTATCTTAAATAAGGTAGATAGATAATTTTACTGAAACGAGATTTCATTTTGATTTTAAAAATAATTTAAACTGCCTTCAAAATCTTTCGAAAAGTCGATTGCCACACTCGATAATCATTAATTAATCGAACAATTAATCAATTAGCCTATTGCAGTCCACTGCTGGACATAGGCCTGTTCTATTGTACGCCAGCTACCTTTTTCAGGTCGTACGTCCATCTGGCTGGGGGACGTCCTGCCTTCCGTTTACCGATTCGTGGTCTCCACTCTAGGACTCGTTTGCTCCATCGGTCCTTCGGCCGGAGTGGCCAGCCCATTGCCACTTTAGCTTGCTTAATCATACCGTGTGGCAATCGAATTTTTGGAAATCTTCGAATGCAGTTTAAATTGTTTGTATGGTGCGTTCACTAGGACGAGGACTGTTCGCTTGTGGAACACCCACGTCGCACTATATAGGCCTTCACACCACTCGGCTGTCAGTAGTTTCTCTAAATGTATTTATACAAATAAATAAAATTGAAGTGTCTTTGTAACATTAAAATAAAAAGTTTTAAATGAAATAGTAATTTTTGAAATTTTGTGTGTGTCTTTCTTTCCGTTTGAATTAGGTAATCTCTGCAATGGCTGGGCCGATTTTGACGGGACCTTTACTGGTACATAGATGATATTATAAGGCGTAAAATAAAGTATACCGTACTTTTATGTTAGAAATAAAATTATTGTTCCGCGAATATAAATTAAAATCTCAAAAATCGAAATCGTTGCGGACGAAGTCACGAGTACAGTTATTTTATAATATAAACAAAATCAAGATAACCCTCCACCAACCATGTACCAATTAGTAAGAAAAACTTCAATTGAACCGCCAGACATTCAATTCAACATTTAAAGCTGTATTCTGAACGATGAGTTCTCTTTACAACTAGTTTCATTGGTGGGATATAGTGTTCAGAAAATGTTCTCATGTTGAACCAGTTTAGCACTTAGTTTGTGTAGTTTGTTTTATATGAAAAAGAACGGTTTTAACTTTCTTCAGTTATCTATACTGTTATAAAATAGTAAATTAGTCTGTACAATGGAAGTTTTTGAAAAAAAAAACTTGAGATAGGTATGTTAAATGAACGATTCTGAGCACAATTTATTTTTTTGCATTTCTTGTATGAGTGAGACCGGAGATGGCCCAGGGTCAGTCGGGGTGCGAGCGATACGCTTTATGGGCAACCTTACACCCCGGCGTCTGTAGACCCGAGACGGTGTGCGGTTTTAGGCGGCTCAAGCCCGACATTACCGCCCCCGCTGGCCGGCGGGGGGGTATCCGAGGGGATTTCCGCACGAAAAAAAAGTCTATAATAAAGGTTAATTATCGCTCGCTTAATAATGTGCCCGGTAGATGGCAATAGGCTCGCCCCCTATTACATTGGGACCTTGACATAACTGGCGAATCGTGGGTGTGTAATACACCTCTGCCTACCCCTTCAGGGATACAGGCATGAAGTTATGTGTGTGTATAATAAAGGTAGAATTCCACATTCCCCTGCTTGTCGCTCGAAAAACCAATTAGCACTCTCCCAATAAGTTTGAAACAAATATAATAGTATATTAATCGCCAGTTTTACGGTCTCCTCCACCAGCGCTACATCAAGCAAGTCAACATTTTTGGCCGGGCTTTCTACCGCCAGATGTTATAAACTACTCGAAGTTTTCATGAAATTAATCACGCTTTACACCATCGTAATCAAAACTGACTAGTTCCCTAAGAATATTTGTCTAAGTGATTCGTTTTTAGGGTTCAATCCCTCAAAAGTGAAAAAGGAGCCCTTATAGGATCACTTCGTTGTTCGCCTGTCTGTCATGATGTTTTTCTCAGGAACAAGTGGAGGTATCAAATGCGCAAGCACCAAAAAATACAGGTTTCTATCCCAGCGGAGCACTTGTACCATCAGCTAGTACCATCAATGGTACAGTAGGGATCCTATGAGTGTTTATTTTAGCGTGTGGAAATCCCACGGGCTTCACCCCATCGGTGCCGACGATGGGTGTGTCGGAATCGGACCAACTAAAACCACAGGATGTCCTTCCCAAGTGTCCATTTCCGGGCACCCAGGGTAAGCCCTCGAAAGGACAACCCCAGGGTTATCGGCGGACTTTGGCCGCCACCGCGGCCTCGCCTGGTGGGGTCGGGTTAATGGTAAATGGTGGTTAATGGTTTTAATGGTGGGGCCTATGAGTGATCAATGAAAATTTAATGCTATGTTTAACACAACATCCTACCAATAGATAGCGTTGTCTATGTTTTATCCACTTAAATCACAAATATCTCTCAAGTTTTTTTGCAACTATAAACACATCAATAGTAGATCTAAAAAAGGATAAACACGTCCTCCATCTGTCTCGTTACGTCTCAATATCGTAAAAACTTGAGGAAAAACGCTTGAAATCATCCATCGATGTCACTCGATTCCAGCCTCTATAGCAAAATATTGTAAAAGTATTCCAATCTTTGCACAACATATTTTCATAAAATATTATTTTCCTTTCACCTTTGTATGATACATATTTTTCTCTCTTGAGTCAGGTATTGAAAGCTCTTTGTAAGCAAATATGGTTTAGCCACTGCACTTACAAGATCGTCGTAAGATGTCAAAAGAATTACTCATAAAATCGGATGGAAAATTGGATAGTATCGACTTATCACCACATTTGTCATAAAAAACACGAAACAGCCCGATAATATTGACATTGAATTATTAATCTTGAAGAAATAAGAGCCATGTTAACCGTACACACATTTTCGAAATGTGAAAAATATTATATGGTCTATGATGAAAATCAGTGTGTGATTGTCGTCTACTCCAAAAAGTTCAACTATCTGTTCAACTAATTGAACATATTGGAAGCTTATTCAACTTTTAAAATAGTTGAACTACTTTTAATAATGATTGTCAACTTTTTTTTTAAATATTTATTACACGTCAATTTGACCTCACCTCGCCTGAAGGTAAGCTGAAGGTAAAGTCTCTGGAAAGAGGGTCACCCCTGCCTAACTATCTGTTATTAAGATGGAGAGAACTGTCATTGAATAACTGGTTATAAGGTTTTAGTTCACCTTATTTTCTATGTTTTTTTAATGTGCGAATACTCCCTCGGTCTTCACGCCACCGAAGCCAACGGTGAGGTGGGTGTATCGGGCATGAACTGCTTACGTCAGTCATGTGGTACGGGGAATCTGGTGTGCCCTAGAAAGGAAATCCCAGATACCCCGACCGACTCCGGTCGCCAGCGCTGGCGACCCTGACGTGTTTTTGGGGATCTAATACCCCCTCCCCTAAAGCGCGGAAACACGACGCGCCTCCACCTTGGGCCTGCTTCTGCCTGTGTGACGACTAACTCTGACCGTCACCCCCAGGCCTGCGCTCATGGAGGACAGAGATCGTTCTGCGATCTCCATCAGGTAATTAGTTCACCTGCAATTGTGAGGTTTGATTCTCACTCCGGACAATGTTCAAAGTTTTATTGACTTTTTCTGTAAGAGAAATTTTGTTAGTATGATTGTGGTGGTGTGAAAAATAGAACAGTTTACACATAGCATAGTTTTTACCGAAATACTGTTTATAATTGCCACCAAACAATTAATAGTATCACAGTGCTTGAACTATCGATAGTCTTAACTGTCGATAGTTCAAGCACTATCTTGTGTATAGTCTTTTCGCAATACGAATTTACAAGAAACTTCTATAATTGTATTATAATTATTTGTCTACTTCACCTAATCAGCAATACATTTAAAATATTTTATTCGTTTGTGCATCAACAATGCTAAATTCTCGAGAAACTGGTGGGATCATTAATTATGCAGTGAGTTTGTACACAACTACTTTAAGTAAGTCTGACTGGTGTTATGCAAATCGGCTTATTTCTTGAGAGTTTGTGAGTTATAGCGAAGTATACTGATAAAAGATAAAATAACCAGTTATAAGAGCAAAGGGTATGAAAGAGAAACTATTGGCAAATAAAATTGAAATGAAAGGGAAGTAAGGACTCTAGCACTCTCTAAAATAATTCTGTTGAGAGAGTATACTGTCTGGTCAAGCTGATCATTTGTACTGGAAAATACATAGCTATATTACTTAGAAAATGATCGTATTTAAAACAACATGTTGGTAGATTTTAGTGTAATCCCACTTAAATTCCTGACCAAGTAGGATTACACCGAAAACGTTTGACATTCGCTATCATAACGAATCACCGGCATGTTTTGTATTTTCGATATCTAAAAATATATATTTTAATAACTCTAGCATTTTTTTGTGTGCGTACGCACCGGAGCTAATGATTAGTTAAAAAAAAAGAAAAAAAAGGTATGTCGGACTCTAATAAAACCTATGCCCACGGCTCCATCCGTTTCAAAAATAGAACCCATTCCTATAATCCACCATACTCTATCAGTAGGATAAAATTAACCTATATCCTATATCATAATCTCCGTCGTAGTGAATCTAAAAAAAGCGGCCAAGTGCGAGTCGGCGCCCATTAAGGGTTCCGTAGCAGCAAGTAACATAATAATGATTTTTTTTAATTTTTTATATTTGAGTTGATGGAATGAAAGGTAAATTGCGGTTTACGATTTATGACGTATTAAAAAAAAAATCTTACTTGAACTCGTTCAAACCAATTATCGTTGGAAGTTTACATCATATATTTTTTTTACTTTTATCATTCCCTTATTTTAGAAGTTACAGGGGGGGGGACACACATTTTACCACTTTGGGAGTGTCTCCCGCGCAAACTATTCAGTTTAGAAAAAAATTATATTAGAAACCTCAATATGTGTTTTGAAGAGCTATCCATAGATACCTCACACATATGGCATCATATGAAAAAAAAATTTTGAGTTTCATTTCTAAGTATGGGGACCCCCAAAATTTACTGTTTTTTTTTTCTATTTCTGTGTGAAAATCTTAATGTGGTTCACAGAATACATCTACTTACCAAGTTTCAACAGCATAGTTCTTATAGTTTCGGAAAAAAGAGGCTGTGACATACGGACGGACAGACAGACAGACATGACGAATCTATAAGGGTTCCGTTTTTTTGCCATTTGGCAACGGAACCCTAAAAAGGGCGCTGAATTCTGATTCCGCACTCAGATATTATATCTTCGTTATTTTGTACTGAATCGAGGGTACTGTAGAACTACCATCCACTATGTCAACACTGGTCAAGATAGACCTCCTCTAAAGGTTTTTGAAGTATGACAATTTGAGGTCAACGTCGAGTGTCGGCCGTATGGCCGTAACGTATCGAGAAAATTGTGTACTTACTGACGGTTTTTAGAAACGTCCATTTCCTTGTGATACGACGGTGATATAAGTGATGCGAGATACAACATACTGGGATAGTGAAGGGTTACCAAAGAGTTTAGGTGGCTTATATTGGCTTAAGGGACGTTTTATATTGACATGTGCTAATATTTTATATTAGCTGATATATCTGCCCGGGGTGAGGGCTTACACGGGGTGCCCGGCAACGGACACTTGAGGAGGACACCGTGCGGTTTTAGCCGAGACACGACATAACCACCCCCGCTAGCTAGCAGGGGGGTATCCGAAGGGATTTCCGCACGTAAAAAAAAAACGGATATATCTGGGACACAGCAATCAAACACCGAGATTCAAATCAGACTGGTTTATTATAAAAGTAATTAATATTACTCTCTATGCTGTTACAAATATTGAAACTACACAAAAAAAAAGTGGCTAAGTGCAAGTCGGACTCGCCCATGAATGCTTTCGTAGCAGCAAGTAAGTTGAGTTTCAGTTCTAAGTATGGTATGTGAAAATCTTAATGCGGTTTACATAATACATCTACTTACCAAGTTTCAACAGCATAGTTCTTATAGTTTCGGAAAAAGTGGCTGTGACATACGGACGGACAGACAGGCAGACATGACGAATCTACAAGGGTTCCGATTTTGCCTTTTGTCAACAGAACCCTAAAAAAATATACATATAAAAGTATCATACACAACCTGCTAGTAGTTGTGTACGGTACGGTATTTGACATTAAAAACCTAATACTCTAGAGCATGTACCTTATTCAAAATCCTAGACAAATAAGATCGACAAATACATTCATACATAAAATATACTCACATTTTACTTCTTGCCGAGGAGAATAATAACATCCAATAGTTTGTTTGAATTATTATTTAGTACGATAATAAAAAATATACGTATAAAAGTATCGTACACAACCGGCTAGTGGTTGTGTACGGTACGGTATTTGACCTTAAAAACCTAATACTCTAGAGCATGTACCTTATTCAAAATCCTAGACAAATAAGATCGACAAATACATTCATACATAAAATATACTCACATTTTACTTCTTGCCGAGGAGACTAATAACATCCAATAGTTTGTTTGAATTATTATTCAGTACGATATTAACTACAGCAAGTTATAAAATCGTGAGTATATTTTACTTAAGATTGAAAATATTTTAGTCTCTATCCAAATGTCTCATTGAAATACAACAAATTTTAACGGATTCTATCGCAATTTATTTGATAACCCGGCGTTTCGGTTGCTTTTTGGCAACCAGGGTCGAGGGGAGACTCTTCTCGTGAACGTCGGGTTCAATGTAAATAATAAAATATCATCAAATAAATCGCGATAGAACCAACACAAACAGTCTTTCATTTAATTTGACTAAGAAAATATATTACTCATCTGATGCTGACTTGTGTGAGTAATAAGATGCTTGTAACTACGAGTCGGTATAAAGTAGAAAAAAGACAAAGTTCCACCACTTTTTAAATTTAAACAAACCTAAATCAATAAAAAAGGCTAATTATAAAGATACACTCAAACAAAAAAAAAATCTAAACTTGTGAATTGAACATCATGCTTCGCACCAAGAGCCTCTCACGAAACTCCCAAAAACTTTTTAATTACAATTAAATCTGAACTTAGTAACTTACTAAATCGAAACTGAATTGTAATTTAACTGACGAATGAATTCTACCATTAATGATTAATAACTTTGTTTAATTCTAGTCTGAATATTTAATAACAGAGTCAATCAATTTACTTTCGTAATATTCTTAAAATTTCAGCAAACAGAATGCAGGCATAGCACCAGTATTCTGTGTCGAAATTTCTTTTGAGTGTCGAAAATTCTGTGTGAACCGATTAAGTATATTGGCATAGGACTTGTAAATAGCACTTCCTATATTTATGGTACCTTTTTTTTTTTTTTTTTTTTATCGTGCGGAAATCCCTTCGGATACCCCCTCGCCGGCCAGCGGGGGCGGTTATGTCGGGCTTGCACCGACTAAAACCGCACGCCGTCTCGGGTCTTCAGACGCCGGGGTGTAAGGTTACCCATAGAGCATATCCCTCGCACCTCGACTGACCCTGGGCCATCTCACCACTAACAGCATCGCTCATCCTGTCTCCTCTGAAAGCAGAGGAGTACGGAGAGCGATGTGTTCCCGCCACGTTGGGTATTGGCCGACGATCAATGCCAACCCTATGAAGGGGTGAAGGGGAAGCCATTGACCGCCGCCCAGGGTGTACCGGCCGCTCCGATTCCGTTCCCCCCGGACTGCAGCGGGATCGGAATCGGAGCGACACTCGAGGAGGTTACCCAACACACACCCCTCCTATATATAGTACCTGCATTATAATACTTGCATATAGCAGTCGCATATGGCACTTACAAATAGCACTTGCATTTAGCATTTCCATATAACACTTACACATTAATTCAATGAAAATTTGAGCAATTAGTATGGCAACTTTTCGTATAGATTTAGATCGGAGAAGAGAAAATCTATTACGAGACATGAACCCGTGACCAGTCCCTTACAGGGAGAATACTCTGACCAACTGAGCTACCTAGACAAGTCCCAGATATTCGAAATTCTCCAAACAAAAAAATATGTTTAAAAAGGTTTGTAACATCATTCATTGTTATCATATATGGGAGAATTTTAAAAATCTGGGACGTGTCTAGGTAGCTCAGTTCGTCAGAGTTCCGTCCTAGATATTCCCTTTTTTCAGTCTAAATTCTATAAGAAAACTTACATATTCATATTTATAAATAGATATAACTTATAGAAGTTGAAACCGAGCAAGATAGTGGACTTCACTGTTTATCAATACTTACTAGTAACTTAATCATACAGATTTTAAGCTCTATCTGTTTCAAACTATAAATAAAAAAAAAATTCAATCTGTATATCATTGATTCCAAAATAAGGTACTTCGGAGTGTAGTAAATGCTCCCTGGTACGTTAGAAATGATGACATCCACGGAGGCCTAGGAGTGAATCTTGTTAGTGAAGTTATGAAAAGCACGCCGAAGCACATGAACAAATGCTGCTTCAACATGTGAATGTCGAGGCTGTCCACCTCCTTGACACCTCGGACATAGCAAGAAGACTTAAAAAAACTAAGCCCTTTGAGTTAGTTTAGTAAAATTAGTGTTACGTAGTGCAGTGAGTGCTACTCTTAAAGAACACAACAACAAAGTATCTTTCAATCATAATAGAGACATTAAGAAAAGTGCCAATGGACACATTCTTAAATTTGTAAGATCTTAGCAAATTAGTTTAAATTTAAATTATTTACTAGCCTCAATGTCTAGATTGTATTTGTTATGAGTAACCGTTTAAATACGTGTACATCATAATCGAAAAGAAAAATCTGTATACAGAATCTATATACAAGCTATGCTTAGTTTGGGTCTAGATGACGCTGTGGAATAAAATGACCTAGAATTTTTATTTATCTATACTATTATAAAATTACAAATTAGTTGTGTTTTTACATTGGAGATATTTAAAAAATAACCTTGAGTTATGTTAAATAAACGTTATAGCCTCACGTTTGACCTCTATCTCACCTGGTCGTAAGTAACGATGTGGTCTGCGATGGATCACGTTTGCCAAGAAGGAAGCTATTCACTCGACATTCCGAGGTTATAGCTTTCCGGAACCACAGACTCAGGCAGGCAATTCCACTCCTTAGCTGTACGCATAATAAATGTGTCGGCGAAACGTTTTCTGAATACAATTTTTTTCTTTAATTTTTGTTTGATTTTTTGTTTATCTGTTAGATCGCGATGGCTGTAAAATCTACTGAACGGATTTAAATGCGGTTTTTCTATTAAAAAGTCTTGGTGAGACCTAAAATCTGATGTATGTTTGATTACAATTGGTGAAGAAGAACCGGAGATATGACTAAAAACTAAAACCGAACTCCGCGCGGGCCGAGCCTTAGGCATCAGCTCGTATTATTATAAACTTAAAGTCACATTTTTTCTAGTAGTTCTTCTTGTTCACCCTAGCGACCATCCCAGTCACATTCAAAGCTCTCATGATGGAGCCCAGGGTCCACTTTCCTGCTCATCCCTTGATTGGTTTGTTTCGGCTTTTATTGTAGAGACTACCGTCTGACCTTCCACGCCCAAGAGTAAAGCCTGCATCAGAGTGTCGTCCGTCATTAGCAGGTGTACCAGCTTACAGGTGAGGTTGGCTCCGGACCAAACATCTTGGCAAGGGCATATATATATACCCTTTTGCACCCTCAAAGGAGAATGACCATTCTTCGTTTCTTTTTGGAAATCGTAAATAAAAAGTGTATGGCCATATGAGTAAATTCTTAAATCATTTAATATTATTTTAATTGCTCACAATTCATTCGAACATTCATTATATTTTGATTTAATTCGTAGTGTAATCGATTTTTATTGTCTTCCTAATCGCCATAGATACTTTTAAATGGATCAGGAATATTGTTGTTAAGATAAAAGTATATAGATACCTACCTACTGTAGTGTTCGGACCTCGTTCGACACACTACGGTTCGTTTACCTGGCCATCATGTGTCAGAGTTTAAATAAAACTGTTGTATCTTTTAAATAATTTAATTTAGGAACGATATAAAACAATCGCGGCCTGGACATTCGGGATCTGAACGGGCCTAGTGGAGCCGTTCCGATTGAAGCTGAGAAAAGTATCCTGGGAAGAACCCCGCTTTAAGCCCTATCATTGGGCCGAGTCCGCGTTATACGCCCCAATCCGCTATATAAAGTTAAAACAACCGCGTAAATCCCTAATAATATAAGTAGGAAGTGCGAGTGGTTAATAAATAAATAATATTTTTCCCTCTTAAAGTGGTATAATTTTGTCACTTCATACACGCGTGGTATCCAAACCCCAGGTACCACAGCTTTGGTGGAGGCGCTGGTTTCATAGAATTCGGTGGAGGAACGCCGGTTTCCACAGGAGGTGGAAACGCCAACATTCTGCAGTTGGCAGTGGATTGATCGACCCCGTACCTTGAGAAGGAAGACGTCGTGCAATAGTGGATCGACGCCTTAAACAGATAACAAATTTGAATTTATTATATATATTGTATTACTACCATTAAGATGGCTGAATCAAAGAAATTTGGTGGCACTGACGGTGTCTCATTCCAACGTTTTTTGAGAGACTTCAATGTCGTATTCGCCATAAATAAATTTATGTTGGCTGACAAAGCCACAATATTAGCTGCCTACCTCGAGGGCGCAGCGTTACACTTTTACAAGTCGATTTTTAACGAAGAGTTAACTTTCGAACAAGTGTGCTCACTGTTAGAAGAAGAGTTTCCTTCCCATGGCGATGATTTAGAGTTGTTCTATTCAGCGTATCAAGCCAAAGAGGAGAACTTGGTCACCTATTGGTACAGATTGTGCAACTTGGCTAGTAAAGCTAAGGTTACCGATGATAAAAAGATAATAAGTAGATTTCTGAAGTCAATGTCGCCAAGATTTCGAAACATTTTAGCGGCAAGGGTGTACAGCGATAAAAAAGAACTCCGCGACGCGCTGTTGCAATTATCGGAACTACAACCCGACGTGCAGGGGGATAGAACACAGAATTTACCTACGAACCCTCCACAAGGATATAACCGTCAAGTCGGATTCCATAACCGCTACGGGAATAGACGAGACACGACATCTTACGATGCACGTCAAGCTCCGTCATCGTCGAGTCCACGGGATGAAGGGGACAATTTCCGCACTCCGAGATACAACCTAAGACCTCGGAACATTGCTAACACTAATGTTTTCCCCAGTAACCCAAATTCTTCGGGATCTAACAGAAGAGATACTCCATCTTCAAGCCGACAGTTTTTCCGGTCTCGAGAGAGAAATGTAATGAGCATGGAGCATATCGAGTCTGCGAGTGCAGATCAGCGTCACAACGAAAGCAATTTTTCTGGTCAGTTTACGCCATTTATTAAAGTTACAATTAATAATTCTGACATCGAAGCATTACTGGATACTGGAGCTACGGTAAATGCTATAAGCAAAGCTTTAGCTAGAAGCTTGAACCTACAAATAAAACCGTCAACGTCGTTGACGCACATCAGAAGCGTAACTGGTTCTTCGGCAACTATCTGCGGTGAAGTCAACGTGAACATGATTTTAGCGAATATTTTAGTTAGAGTGAATTTCATTGTATTAAATAACATTGAATTAGATTTAGTCTTAGGTCAATCGTTCATGTTTGCTAATGCTGTATCAATTGATTTCAGAAAGAACTGTTTATGGATTAAGGGCTTCAAAGTAAATTGGACACGCAGATATGACGATAAAACCGTGAGTAAGGCTTCAAAGTGCACATCGTTAAATATTATAAACACAAATAATATGTTATTTAATTATAAAGCAATAAATGAAACCATTGATTATTACCCTAGTCGTAGTTTTAATAATGAAATATTTAAGTCTGAAGAATCCAAGCAATTAATCGATGGGGGCATCCCAGCGAACAAAAGGAGTCGTTTGGTGCAAGCAGTACAAGACTGCGACAATGGAGTCACGTTCGACAACGGTAGCACGGGCGGATGCGGATTATCAGATGATATTCCTGTACATACAGCTCCGTACAGGTCAGCTACGGAACGATCAGACTTGGTGAAGTATCCAATACAAGATGTGGATTTCGACGTCGTACATCGTTCCGGCAAGAGCAATATTGTTGCTGATTACCCAAGTCGTTATCCTTTAAAGATAGAGGATGACGATACAAACACACCAGTATCGGATGATATAGAGATGTATAATGTATAAGATCTGCGCACTGTTTTACTACCACTGTATCGGTGCAGTGGTAGTAAAACAGTGCGCAGATCTTTTCTGTAGATCACTAAGGAATGGCTTAACAAATAATGATGCAACAAACTACAAAGGATTTTTATTAAGGAAAAATGTTGTTGTGCTGCCGAGAGAACTACTGAAGACAACTCTCGAGGAACTGCAAGATCATCCATGGTCGGGAAGACACTTCGGAATCGCGAAGACGTTGTCGAAGTTCCGCAATAGGTTTTTCGTGCCCAAAGCTGTAAACATGGTGTCATTTGCATATAATGCCACGAAGCATACATCTACAGGTATGTCTCCACACATGTTGTTGTTCGCACGAGAGCCGATTCTGCAATCAAACTTTGAAGTAAATCAAGAGTCTACGAACGAGTCATATGCGTCCAGACATGCACGTGCAAATTATCTCGTGCAACGAGCAAAGGTGAATATAAGAAACGCACAAAGGAGGCAGAAAGCTTACTACGACAAGAAGGTGAAATTCGTAGTATACCAACCAGGTCAGCTGGTTCTGATATACATTCCAAGACGTATTTCGGGAAGGAGTAAGAAACTTTGTAAGCCGTATAAAGGGCCGTTTATTATTATCAGGAGAATTTCAAACACCAACTATGTCGTGGGGAAAATGAACAACTCAACATGGCAAGATATTATACATACCAATTTTCTAAAACCATTTGTCAACAGAAGATGCGTTATTTAAGAAAAATATGTGTAAATGTCATTATATTTATTTGACGTTGAGTGTCGTGTGGACATGATTAGTTTTTTTTGTATTTTATGTGTGATACTAATAAAGAGGCTAGATAAATAAAGGTTGAATATTTTATTAATTGTTATGTGCAATGATAGTTCAAAGGTAATTATCGATGGTTTCATATAACTTTATTGACGTTTTAAAGTTCAATTTCAAACAGATCTATGTGCAAGTTGGATCCTATGATTGTTTTCTTTTACAGATGCCTATCTGCGTGACCATAACTCTTATTTAAGATATGTTGTATAATAGAAGATATTGTATTGTGTGTAATATTTTATTAATAATATGCGTTCTCTGTTTATTCCATATTGCTGCGCTGCTGAAGATAAATAGATTTGTTTTGTTATATTCGTGATGTTATAGCGTAGGAGTTGGGCAATTATTTTTTGTCTGATGTTGAGAGTTGTGATCTAAACTTTGTAAGAGAGTCAAATCGTTCTGGTCTTGAGCGCCGACGATGGTTGAAAGTTAGTTTTCGATCAGACTCTTCTTTATGGAGTAAAGTTCTTTCTCTTTAATGTTGATTTAAAAATAATTTAGTAATGTGTAGGCGACATAGATTGTCTGTTACATATGCATAATGTGTAACGATAGATCACTTTATGACAGCTTTAAGTTTTAGTTAGGTAGGTCTTAAAAGTACTCTGTTACTAAGTCCCTTCAGGGCAAACATTAAAATGTGTCGTCAAATGACACCAAACTTTTCTTTGAAGACGCCGATTGTGGCCGGGCTTCTTTTATTGTGGGTTTTTTGCCCGGCCAAGAATGAAGCAATTTTTCTTTGTTCGTGTTTTTCAGTAGTTATTACAGTTTAATTGCTATAATTTGAGATTTTAATAACGATTATTAAGTATTACAAAGATTGCTTCGTTATTCCCATTGTAAGGGACAATTCGCTTAAAAATTTTTTTTTGTCCCACATGTAGTAGGCCTAGGGCTCCGGTGTAGGCTGTCACATGCATGGCCTTGGGCGTAGCTGATGTAGTGTTCGGACCTCGTTCGACACACTACGGTTCGTTTACCTGGCCATCATGTGTCAGAGTTTAAATAAAACTGTTGTATCTTTTAAATAATTTAATTTAGGAACGATATAAAACAATCGCGGCCTGGACATTCGGGATCTGAACGGGCCTAGTGGAGCCGTTCCGATTGAAGCTGAGAAAAGTATCCTGGGAAGGACCCCGCTTTAAGCCCTATCATTGGTCCGAGTCCGCGTCATACGTCCCAATCCGCTATATAAAGTTAAAACAACCGCGTAAATCCCTAATAATATAAGTAGGAAGTGCGAGTGGTTATTAAATAAATAATATTTTTCTCTCTTAAAGTGGTATAATTTCGTCACTTCATACACGCGTGGTACCCAAACCCCAGGTACCACACTACCTACCTGGGGTGTGTGTTGGGTAACCTCCTCGAGTGTCGCTCCGATTCCGATCCCGCTGCAGTCCGGGGGGAACGGAATCGGAGCGGCCGGTACACCCTGGGCGGCGGTCAATGGCTTCCCCTTCACCCCTTCATAGGGTTGGCATTGATCGTCGGCCAATACCCAACGTGGCGGGAACACATCGCTCTCCGTACTCCTCTGCTTTCAGAGGAGACAGGATGAGCGATGCTGTTAGTGGTGAGATGGCCCAGGGTCAGCCGGGGTGCGAGGGATATGCTCTATGGGTAACCTTACACCCCGGCGTCTGAAGACCCGAGACGGCGTGCGGTTTTAGTCGGTGCAAGCCCGACATAACCGCCCCCGCTGGCCGGCGGGGGGGTATCCGAAGGGATTTCCGCACGAAAAAAAAAAAAAAAGGTACCACACTACCTACGTAAATAATGACTGTAAAAATCATTTATAAGTAGATACCTTTTTTTTAGCCCGTTATTGGAGATTTTAATTATAACGAGCTTACGGAAATAAATCGAAACAAAACATGTCTTTTGCATTTCGAATCTAAATCATAATTATCTATGCGACTATTCCTCTAAGGGTAGGTTAGCGGAGCACGCTTTTGACGCAATCACCTGGCGTAATTTGTTGTAAAACCTACCCTTCTATCGTGATTTGTGAAATATGCGTAAGGATACCTCCTTGAACGAAATACAAACTGTCAAAACTTTCAAACAAACGTTTCGGTAACGAACGTGCGGTTTTGTTTTTACTTTTCATTGAAAGTGTTTATTGTAAAGTGTTTAGTGTGTATTGTATTGTGCCAATAGCTTATCATTGTATTGAGTTCATGTTCAGTCGAGTCTTCGGATTCTTGCATGGTCTTGATCTTTTTCGAGGACTTTTACTGTTTTTGTGCTGTTTTTATTTTTCATTTACAGGTTCACAGACTTGAAAAAGTTTGCCTATCTTGTAGGACAACTGCTTATAGAACTGTAAGGAGATACACCCAGTATGATCAGAGTAGGCAACAGCAGGTTATACATGAAGGAGCTATTACGCTTCAAGAGAATGTGGAAGAAACTTCAAGATAACAGTTGGTTTCGCAATCTGCTACTCCCTTAAGGCAGTTGCCTGATACGCCGGCACCACCACCACAACCCATCAATCCACTGTACCGTGTTCCAAATGTTGTACATATTCCTAAAATAACCTCAAATATATACAAAAGGGCTGCTGCAACATTTTTTTTTCTTTTTTTTTCAGGACACGTCAATTTGACTTCACCTCGCCTGATGGTAAGCTCAAGGAAAAGTCTCAGGAAAGTGTGTCACCATTACATACATGTACCAGCGTCGGTAGCTTAGTGGTTAAGGAGTCGACCTTACGATCGAGAGGTCCCGGGTTCGAATCCTGGCCATTACACTACCGACGTGAACCCACTCCTAACACAAGCAATTTAGCTTAGCTGGAGGGGTTAGGGGGAATATTAGTAATTTCGGTTGCTAATATTCTTTAAAAAAACAATGGTGGCACTCAGCTTGACGGCCTCATCAGAAGAGGATTGTCGTCGCAGCACCGCGTGACACCCGCCGGTCCCACTAGTGCTGCGACCACAATCCCTGTGCCCGGCATCACGGAATTGTATTTCATTCAATGTGAAAATCCAGAACGGTTGTTGGTACCATGTATTATAAAGGAAATTTTATTGTTGGAGCATAAATTATACTATTCCTACTTATTAATTAATAAGGTACTTGTAACGCGCAGTATCAGATATCGCTTTATGCTACTGTTTATTATAATAATAATAATAATCTTTATTTCCCAGAATATGGTCGGTTACAGGTGTTGGGGTTATTTATTAGGTACAGCATATTCTGCCACTTGTGGCGTGCAAATCTTAAATATTGAACACATAATTTATAATACTAAAAAGTCTCATCTTTGACATGCAATAAATCTACGCGGTTGGATTTAACGACATTATATCATAGGGCTTATTCTAATTCGTCAAAATTGTAATTTAATTTATTAATATTAAATTGTAGGATCAAGGAATTATCAGAGTACTCTAATGTCAAAATATGTATTGTTACTCGAATGTCTAAAAGATAGAATTTATACATTTAAAAATTTGTCTTCTAAATATTCATTTATGCGGAAATAGTTTTTATCACATAAAATTTTACGAAGCTCGTTGCGGAACAAGCTTATGGGTAATTTTGTATTATATAATATTAAGTATCAAAGTATTATTGTTTGGTAGATTGTCGTACAGTAGGATGCTGTGCCCATATTATGACACTATTGTGGTACCTAAGTTAGGCTAGATACAAAGCCATTGAACTGCCAGCTGCATTTTTAGACAGCATATTTTATGATTATGATGGTGATATAGACATCATTGATGAATAAAATAACAAGTTGAATTCCTGAGACGAGCTCAGCCGAATATAAGGGTTTTTTTTTTTATCTTGCAATGGTTCACCCCAGCACGAATCTATTACCGAAAACAGCAACTCGATAGCTCATCTCCTTCATACTCAAAACCGTGACAGTTTTTTTTTTATCTTGCAATGGTTCACCCCAGCACGAATCTATTACCGAAAACAGCAACTCGATAGCTCATCTCCTTCATACCCAAAACCGTGACAGAAAATTGGCAACGACGACGTCGACGACAACTCGATAGCAATAGGGCTTTTCTAAAGAAAATCCCTTTTTTTTTATCTTGCAATCGTTCACCCCAGCACGAATCTATTACTGAAAACAGCAACTCGATAGCTCATCTCCTTCATACCCAAAACCGTGACAGAAAATTGGCAACGACGACGTCGATGACAACTCGATAGCAATAGGGCTTTTCTAAAGAAAATCCCTTTTTTTTTATCTTGCAATCGTTCACCCCAGCACGAATCTATTACTGAAAACAGCAACTCGATAGCTCATCTCCTTCATACCCAAAACCGTGACAGAAAATTGGCAACGACGACGTCGATGACAACTCGATAGCAATAGGGCTTTTCTAAAGAAAATCCCTTTTTTTTTATCTTGCAATGGTTCACCCCAGCACGAATCTATTACCGAAAACAGCAACTCGTTAGCTCATCTCCTTCATACCCAAAACCGTGACAGTTTTATTTTTTATTTTTTTATCTTGCAATGGTTCACCCCAGCACGAATCTATTACCGAAAACAGAACTCGATAGCTCAACTCCTTCATACCCAAAACCGTGACAGAAAATTGGCAATGACGACGTCGACGACAACTCGATAGCAATAGGGCTTTTCTAAAGAAAATCCCTAAAAAAGTCGCCCCGGGTATACACCTTTGACTTTTCGTAGTTATGACAATGTGTGTATTAAAAATGTTGATTATCGCTCGCTTAGTAATGTGCCCGGAAGATGGCAATAGGCTCGCCCCCTATTACATTGGGACCTAAACATAACTGGCGAATCGTGGGTGTGCAATACACCTCTGCCTACCCCTTCGGGGATACAGGCGTGAAGTTATGTTATGTTATGATGAATAAAACTTTCTTAAAAATATATTCAAGCGTTTTATTTTCTACTTCCTGTGGGCTTACCATGAAGTCTTAAAACAGGTCAATAATTGATTTACTAAATGCATAAATAACTTTGTAATCCCATATAAATATATAGGATTACAAATTTTGTGCTAGAACTTTTCTGTTACTGCCTTATTTTTAAATTAAATTCATGTTAAATTGATTTGACGGATTGATGGACATTTTGATTCAAAATTAACCTCTAATTTGAACAGCAAAACGAAGAATAAGAGAAAACCCCACAAAATAACAGAATAATTTTTATTTCCTTTGAAAGTACGATATCAATCCAATTTGTCATCTGATTTTCGCTATCATACAAAATTATTTGTTACGAAACGGCGGTCTATTGAAAAATGGGCATTCTACTTTATACCGTGCTTATTTTTATTAAACATACATACATACATACATATAGTCACGCCTTTTTCCCGTAGGGGTAGGCAGAGACAACATCTTTCCACTTGCTACGATCTTGGCATACGCCTTTCGCTTCTTCCACTTTCATAATTGTTTTCATACATGCACGCCGGTTACGGGTACTTCTGACCTGGCCCTTCTTCAAAACGTCATCGATCTGATTGGAATACATACGCCTAGGTCGACCTTTACCGGGTTGCCCAGTAGCCCTCGTCTCATAAATTTGTTTCGTTAATCTCCTTTCATCCATCCTCTCTACATGACCGAACCATCTAAGCATCCCTGTCTCTATCTTGGTCACTACATCTTCTGCCATACCACAACGTTCCCTTATCACACTGTTCCTCACTCGGTCCATCAGGGTCACTTCAGCTATACTTCTCAGACTTCTCATTTCAACAGCATTCAGCTTACTCTCATGTTCCTTCTGCCACACCCAACATTCACTTCCATACATAAGTGTGGGGACGAGTACTCCTCTGTGAACAGCCAGTCGTGCCTCTTTAGACACTTTCTGGCTGCTCATAAAATTATGCAGGGCCCCATTCACTTGATTACCAGCCAAAACTCTTCGCTCAATATCACAGTCATACTTTCCATCCCTCGTAAACTTTGAACCCAAGTAAACAAACTCTTTCACTTGTTCTACTGTTTCTCCTTCAATCAGAATTCTACAATTTGTCATGTTTTCTTCTCTTTCAAAAATCATCACTTTCGTCTTACTTACATTTATTTTCATTCCTTTGTTTGGTAAGGCCCCATGCATAATATTAACCATCGCCTGCAACTCCTGTTCCAATGATGCCAATATTACTTGATCATCAGCGTACAGGAGGCATTTGACGGTCAAGTCATTCATTCTTAATCCATACGCACTCTCTTTCAGTTCTTTCAAGCAATCGTCTATAAATAAGTTAAACAGTCCCGGCGATGCCACACATCCTTGTCTAACACCTTTTTCGATGTTAAACCAGTCTGTGCAAGCTAAGTTTATCCTGACACAAGCACTGGAACCCTCATATAGAGATCTCAGTGCTCGTATCAAGCTGCTGCTTACCCCATTCATAGACAATGTTGACCACAATTAATTCCTCACCACTCTATCATTTCCAAATCCTGGCCTTTTCCAAATCTACGAAAGCGCAATAGACTTTTTGGTTGTGAGCCAAAAATTTCTCGGCTATACTTCGTAGGGAAAAGACCTGATCCATGCATCCCCTTCCTTTCCTAAATCCCGCTTGTACATCCCACAACTTTTCATCAGTTTCATTCATCACTCTTTTCATCAAGATTATTGCATACAGTTTGCCAACGATGCTGAGTAAGCTAATGCCTCGGTAATTCTTACAGTCTTGCTGTGACCCTTTTCCTTTGTACAGCAGTACGATGACGGCTTTGCACCAGTCTCCTGGTACACAGCCGCTCCTCCAGCAAAGGTTAAAAAGGAGGTACAGTTTAATGAACTAATTTGTGTGGTTAATTTGTTTTTGTGTAGTTTGAATAATTTTATTATTAAGATATTGTCGGAAGTTTACGCGAATGTCACACATTGAAATAAAACTATTTTTAACGGATTCTATCGCGATTTATTTGATGTTATTTTATATTTTATCTCCCCGTGACCATGGCTGCTGCAAAACAACCGAAATCCAATTTTTTTAACAAGAAACTGCTCTATTCATCCAAAATGTTTTTAAATGTGCGTGAACAGTAGATAATTAGCTGTATATATAAAAAAAACAACTGTCTAGCATCAGTAATCTTAGAGAGAGAGAGAAATAATCTTAGAGACAAAAAATAAGCATAATCATGGTAGTTTGGGTGCAGACAGCGCCTTAATTTTTGATTTTAATTTAATACTAACATTAGTGTAAGACATTATTTCTAACATATTTGTGGATGTACAATCTGAAATAAATGATTTTGTTTTGATTTGATTAATCAATTTTTCACTTTAAAAATAACACAAATTTTAAAATAAGCGTCTTTCATTACCGGATATCCGTCAAAATTCGATTCGTCAATGCTTGTCCGGTCACAGTAGTATAAGAAAGTAACGACCGAGTTAATGGCCCAAGACCAGCACTCACGAAAGGTCCGTTCCATTGAATTTCAGCTTCAGTATCGATCGCTAATGAACATTTATACGAATACAAGTTTAGTAAAAATGTACTCGTATGTGTGCAGAAGTATTCGTTTTATAATTCTGCAAGTAAATGATATTTAACCATCCAAATGCAAATTACAGTTACCCAAAAAGCTTGCAATTTGGTGTCCGGGGTCCCCCCACCTCGATAATTAGGTTTACTTGGCTTTCACGGGATTGACTGCCGACTGAAATCCCATCTCTGACTGGTAAACCTGCCCCAGAGCCTCGTATATCAATCAGCAGGTTTATTTATCGGCTTGCTAGTGAGGTTGGTTTGACCAAAAAGCTCCACCATACACCATATAAAAAAGATACTGAATATTAAAAAAAAAAACTGTGCAGTAAATGCGTATCAGAAAAAATAAATTGGTTAACTTATTCACTTTATTATTTGCTTTTCCTCTGTGGCGTAGCGGTAGTGCATTCGACTGCTACGACAGGGGGCACGGGTACGATTCCCGCTCAGTGCAATTATTTGTTTACATGAATATGTCTATTTGCATTGGTCTGGGTTTTTCTATGTATAATATGTATATATTTACAAAAAAAATATGTATATAAGTATGTTTATCCGCTTTCTGGAACCCATAACACGAGCTAGTTAAACTATGCTTACTTCGGGTCTAGAAAGCGCTGTGTAGAATGTCGTAGAATATTTATATTTATATTATTTTAACTAATTAATTGCTTGCGGTACCACACGCATGGAGTTCTGATCCTATTCCTGCAACCCATGGTATAGGTATTCCAGAGATAAAAGGTAGCCTATGTGTTATTCTAGACTATAATCTATCCTTGGAATAAATTTCAACCAGATCCCTTTAGCATTTACAGCGTGGTTGAGTAACAAACATCCAAATATCCAAACATCTTTACCAATTTGCCCGCGGCTCCGCACTCGTGAAATTCTGACCCCTTTCCCGCTACCCATGGAATCGTATTGAGAAGTAGTCTTATCAAATCCCTGTATCAAATTTTAGCCAGATCCATTCAGCCGTTTTTGCGTGAAAGAGCAACAAACATACATACATACATACTCACAAACTTTCGCATTTATAATATTAGTAGGATTATACCTTAAAATTCGAAGGCCTTTTTAAAAAAAATTGCGTTAGGCATCTCCAATGTTCAAGTTAAGTACAAACGACAAAATGGTAGTACATTTTTCTCGGATACGCACAAAGTACCGATAAGGGATATCATTCGGGTCGTTCGGATCGTCAGTATCGTCAAAATATAAGTTGTGAAAGATTTACCAAAGATCCTGGGAGCCTAAAAACGATGGAAGCACTCCCTAGTACTATTATAGGCCATCGACCCAAGCCAAGCCTGACAAAGAAGGACATATAAATCTTAAGGCTTTCACGGCCGGCGTTGCATGTAGAATATACTGCTTCCGGTCTGTTTGGCCGTGGTCCATCGGAAACTTGTATTCCAGACGTTTCGTCGATCACTGCGGTCAAAATCTTCAGTAGTTCACGTCGGAACGCCGTCGAGTGCGGAGACCCTTCCACGGCGGCGAACTGCAATGACCGACACGAGTCGCAGTGACTGAAGATGTCGACCGCAGTGATCGACAAAACGTCTGGAATACAAGTTTCCGATGGCTCACACCCAAACAACCCGGAAGCAGTATATTCTAAAAGAAGGACATCAGCATATCCTCCTAATATTATAAACTTGAAAGTATTGTTACAACGAGCGTCGATATCTAGAAAACTACTGATAGAATCTTCTGGAAATTAAAACGTATTGTTAGTGTCGAAGTACTCTACCGATCAGTGCAGCTAGAATCGCCAAACGAAAGTCACAACTACCTATACCTACAATCTCGAAGACTAGGTTATTTACCTTGAATGTTGGCGCGTCTATACCTACTACTGTTGTAGGTAATTCTCGAACGCTCTATTTAACGTGCCTTATCTCTAGATGATTCTGGAACATTCTACCCTCCTAATTAAGAGATATAAAAGGTGCCCGGCTATCGACGCGAGTTCAGTTAATTTTCGGAAGCGAAAGCGAACACATCATACAGAAGGGATTCAAGAGGATAATACCTGCGACATAAGCAACGACTGTGGACTACTGTGAACTGCTGAGCGACTTGAACTGTTGAAGAGTACTGTGTGTGCTAGTTATCCAGTTGTCTAGTTTGTGGTGAGCGAATAAACCTCTTCGTTGTATAAACGGCATTTAATTGTACCCTGCGCACGTAACAGTAGGTTTGTATAGATGCTTGGGTGTAGCGGGAGCAGCGGATACAGCTGGGGTGCCGCGCTTCTTCCCCTTCCCTTTCCCCTTATCGGGCGTTGGGTTCGCCGGGACACCGGTCCCTGTCTTGGACCGGGATTTCCGCTGGCGGCAGTCGCGTAGGAGGCGGGCCGCACCAGCGGAGGACGGTACACTACCATACACACGCCTGCCAACTCACCGAAGCGGGATAAAACCCAACCCCACCAGGCGAGGCCGCGGTGGCGGCCAAGGTCCGCCGGCAACCCTGGGGTTATCCTTTCGAGGGCTTACCCGGGGTGCCCGGCAACGGTCACTTGAGGAGGACACCGTGCGGTTTTAGCCGAGACACGACATAACCACCCCCGCTGGCCAGCGGGGGGGTATCCGAAAGGATTTCCGCACGTAAAAAAAAAAAAAAAGGTTTGTATAGATGGATGGATATTTGTATATCTGTTACGCGAAAACAGCTAAACGGATCTGTATGAAATTTGGTATAGAATAGGCTACTTTTATTCCCGAGAATAGGTTCCCTAGGATTGAGGGAACGGGATCAGAATTCCAGGCTGGCAACAGCTAATTGTCAAAGCGAAACTTCACGATATAATCGCTCTAATTCATGATGTACTAGGTATTCTATTATGATAAAATAGTGCTAATCTCTGTGGATGTCAATCTCTGTGGTGGAATTAGTTAAATGTAGGTGACCGTGTTGTTTGCAAACAAATCTTGGAAATCAAATTAATCAATTTCTAATAAAATTGTGTGGTGTACATAAATTTAATAATTGTACGTATCCTTGTGTACTTGTGCACACGTGCGTGACGTCACGTCATTGCAAAGGCGCCTTCAGTATGCCAGTGCTGCACATCTATGCTAAGATGGTGACATATTGATGCTCACACACCAACCGTTATAATTTTCAGTTTTTTTTTTTCTCTCTTACTACCTATGTGTGCGTGTCCTGAATAAACGTATTTTCTTTCTTTATTTCTATATCCGAATTAATAACAACATAACAATGAGTACCTTCATCGCGCTGTTCCAATGACAGTGGAGCTGTTCAACCAGTTTGATTTCGTGAAACGCTAAACTGAAAGTAAGCCTTTCTACGCGATACCTTATAACATTAGACGTAGTAGGACTCAGGCCTAGGGGTGGCAGGTGAGGCCACCTGTCACCCCAGCAGAAGCAGGCCGGGACGGTGAGGTGACTAACGCCCCTCCCCCAAACCGGGGCAAGACGGGGACAACGTGGTTCCCAAACCTGAGGAGATGGCCCAGGGTCAGTCGGGGAGCGAGGGATATGCTCTATGGACAACCTTACACCCCGGCGTCTGTAGACCCGAGAGGGCGAGCGGTTTTAGTCGGTTCAAGCCCGACATAACCTGCTGGGCGGCGGGGGGGTATCCGCGGGGATTTCCGTACGAAAAAGAAAAGGTACTATTACGACAATAAGCTAAATGTAACAAAATTATGAACGCGACATAATAATTATGACAAACTATTTAATACGGTAAGCCTTATCTAATTTACATGCATAACCCTGGGGCTATCCTTTCCAGGGCGTACTCGGGGTGCCGGGCAATGGGCGCTTGGGAAGGACACCATGTGGTTTTAGTCGATTCGATTTCGACATACCCACCTCATCGCAGGCACTGATGGGGGAAGCCCGCTTTAACACATACAAAAAATACATGCATACATTCAAATAGGCCGCAGTGTAAATAAAAACGATTTACGACAAACAGCCGTCATTCCTATCATATGTAACACCAATAATTGTTGTTTTATTTGCCACTAGGGTCGTAGGAAGCCCACTAACTTCGTTATCCACCATTTTAAGAACACATAAAATCCTACTAAAGGATTACTGCGGTCAATTTTATAATTCAGGACCACGTGATCCATGAAACAAATTGAAACCCTACCTGAAAAGGGTTTTCCGCAAGTCGCATTGGCGACGTCCTTCCCAGAGGAGGGTATTCCCACCTTTGAATTTCATCTGGTGTTTTGTACGAACTTTTTGTTTTAATTTCCATTTCGGGGATTTTTTGTCCCAAAGAGAAGAATGGGGCGATACAAATTATTTGTATTGTTTCGTTGTCTCTCTTAGAACATTTACAATTAATTTTTTATGTTGTACTCATATTACTATATATATTTTTTTTTAAAGCGGCGATAGTCCAGTGGCATACGTAACGGACTGCTGAGACGAAGTCTTGAGTTCGATCCCCAGTCGCCCCGGGCACACACCTCGGACTTTTCGTAGTTATGTGTGCATTCATAAATGTTAATTCGCTGAATAATGTGCCCGATTGATGGCAATAGGCTCGCCCCCTATTACATTGGGACCTTAACATAACTAGCGAATCGTGGGTGTGTAATACACATCTGCCTACCCCTTCGGGAATACAGGCGTGAAGTTATGTTATGTTGTTATGTTTACGTTATTAGGAGGTCAGATAGTAGTCGCTCTCATAAAAGTCAAAATAAACCAAATTGTGGAAAGGTGTAGGAGAAGTATTGTATTTTTTTACGTTCAGTCCATCAATTCATTGCACCTCACTAGATGGTAAGTAGCTAAGGTGAAGTCCAGAAGATTCGGTTCTCCATTCCAGATGCTTTCAATAATTAGTCTTGGATAAGTAAGTAAGCACTTTGAGGGTCGTTTGTTTTTGTAAACACAAAGCAACGAATAGTATTCAAAAACAAAAAATTTACTACTATACAATAATGTTACCGGGAATTAACGCGGTCATGTATATATGTATATACATACCTTTGGATTGCCTGACGTTTCGACCAGGTTACAGTCAGCCTGTGACCACGGCCAGTAGTGTAACCTGCTCGAAACGTCAGGCAATCCGAAGTTATTATATGTACCTATCAGTGGCGCAGCAAAGGGGGGGGCGGCGGGAGCGGGCCGCACCTTGTGTCCCCTTTTTTGGGATGACACCCACCCGGTCTCTAAACAAAGTCAAAGTCAAAGTCAAAGTCTTTATTTTTCAAAATAGTGCAACGTAATTACATCTTTTTGACGTCAATAATTGCTTAATACTAAGTTTACCACCGCTTCCTAGGCGCTAGTGGAGAAGAAACGGCGCAACAAACTCCACTGCGGCATTTTCGAGACGTCAGCTTATAATAGTGATTTCTTAAGACTAAATATGGACGAATGTACATTTTTGTCTCGCGTCAAGATAAATAAAGGTATATAATAAAAAAACGTTATAATAAAATTTAACCCAAGTTAATCGTTCAAATAATTGAAAAAAGTTAAAATATGGTAAAAAGGTCGCGTGCCTACTACAATACTATGCTGTAGTTGTAACATTTTAGCATTTTAGGAGGAGCCTGCACCATGCTCAAACCAGACATTGTTGTCTTTAAGATAATCATCTGTCCTATAGTATGCTTTTTTACATAAGGTGGTCTTAATAAAGGTTTTAAATTTATTGTCAGGCATACCAAGGACCGATTCAGGCAATTTGTTATAAAAGCGTATACCTTCCCCCCTAAAAGAATCACTAACTTTGCTAAGCCGATAACATGGAAGGATAAGTTTATTTTTATTACGCAGATTTCTGTCTGTAATGTCACTTACTTTTGTAAAATTGGATATATTTTTCCTGACATACAGTATGTTCTAGAATATATATTGGGAAGCTACCGCTCGTTCCCTAAGAGAATCTCTCTTGCCTAAACAATAAATGGCACGAACTGCCCTCTTTTGTAGTATAAATATAGTTTCTAAATCTGCTGCATTCCCCCAAAGTAGTATTCCATAAGACATCAGACTATGAAAATAACTAAAATATACCAGCCTAGCAGTAGGTTCATCTGTCAACTGCCTAATCCGTCTGACAGCATAAGCAGCAGAACTGAGTTTATTGGCCAAAATAGTGATATGGTCACCCCATTGCAATTTCGAATCTAGTGTTATGCCTAGAAAAGTAGTGCTGTTTACAAATTCCAACCTTTGCCCCTCCAGCACGACATTAACGTGTGCTTGCCTCACATTAGGCAGTGTAAACTTAATGCATTTGGTCTTTTCTGCATTCAACAATAGGTTGTTTGCATAAAACCAATTTGAAATGGCGTTCAAAATATTATTAATATTACTCGCATCTGTACTACGCCTATCTACTTTGAATATCAGTGATGTATCATCTGCAAACAATACTATGCCAGCTTGAGCCTCGATCGTATAAGGCAGGTCATTGACATACACCAAGAAGAGAAAAGGTCCTAGGATTGATCCCTGTGGTACGCCTATTTTGACGTTTGATCCGTTTGACTTGACGTTATTCACAACAACAGTCTGAAGCCTATCTGTTAAGTATGATTTTAATAGTTCTATTGATTTCTCATCAAATCCATATCGACGTAGCTTGAGCAAGAGTGTTTGATGGTCAACACAATCAAATGCTTTAGAAAGATCACAGAATACCCCAATAGCATCCTGCGATCCCTCCCAAGCGTCGTAAATTAGGCTGACTAGAGCCACTCCCGCATCGGTGGTAGATTTCCCGCCAGTAAAGCCATATTGTTGGCTATGGAAAAGATTGTTGGTCTTAAAGTACAGTTGCATCTGATTGAGCATCACTCTCTCAAACACCTTACTCAGAGCTGGCAAAATAGAGATGGGGCGGTAGTTTCCAAGTTCCGACTTAGATCCTTTCTTAAATAATGGTATTAGTTTACTGTGTTTCATTAAATTAGGAAATGTGCCTTCATCTATACATTCATTAAATATGAGTGCTAGATCAGGTGCAATGATATTAATTATATGACTAATTAAACTAACTGACATGCCCCAGTAATCCTCAGACATTTTTATTTTTAGATTTTTAAATGCTTTTAAAATGTCATTGGGATCAATATGTTTGAACTTAAATTTAGAAGAACTAATATTACTCTCAACAAGGGCCACAGCACTGTCAGCGCTAGAGTTAATAGAGGAAGTGAGTTGCAATGGAATATTGGTAAAATAATCTTCAAAAGCATTTACAATATCCTTCGGAGAGGTTATATTCTTGTTTTCTAATTTAATTTTAGTAACAGTATCCCTCACTTTACATTTACCAGACTCTTTGTTAATAACTTTCCAAGTTTCTTTCATTTTATTGGGAGCCTCAAATATTTTCCTTTTAATATGAATGGCCTTCGCTTGTCTACATACTTTTTGAATACCTTGGAGTAATTTTTGACATATTCAATGAAACGACTGTCAAGTCTGTACTGTTTTTGGGCGTATAAATCGAAAAGTGTTCGTCTACTTTTGTATATGCCTACAGTAGCCCATTCACAGAATTTAGATTTAGTACTGTGCTTTTTACATTTTTGTTTGAATGTATGTGAAAAAGCATCAGTTAATGTACTAAATAAACTATTGTAATGAACCTCAGGATTATTGCCTAGGTAAGCTAAACAATTGAGCTTGTTCTCTAACAAGTTTTTGAATTCTCTAATTTTGTTAGAGGTTATGGGCCTACACATAATTTTCTCTTTAGGTTGATGATTTTTTCCCTTGGAAAAGGATACTATTTGACCACAGTGATCTGAGGGCAACGCACTTATTACAGACTTACTTAAGTATACACTGTCACTAAAAAAATTATCTAAACAACTGGCAGTTGTAGCAGTGATTCTAGTTGGTTCACAGAAAATATTTTCAAGGTTGTAACTCTTGAACATGTTTAGAAATTGGGTACTTTTCCTACACTGTTCCAAGATGTTTATATTAAAGTCTCCACATACAATTAGATTCTTTCTTCTATTTGATGCTATCCCAAGAATTTGGTCCATGACCCCAATAAACGTTCCAAAATCACTACTAGGTGGACTGTATACGCAGACTACTATATAACTATCAAGCTCGGCACAGGCCACCTCAGCACATCGCTCAACAGAAAGTCTAACAATGTCAATCCGCTCTTTGCTGCGGAGACCATTTTTTATTAAGACCATGGAGCCACCTCTGATAGCAGACTTTCTGTTAAAGCAACTTAACTTAAAGCAAACTTTAAGAACAATGTACAAATAAAACAAAAATCGCTAGCACAAAAAATTCTTTTTCGGGGATTCCTCCACTAGCACTAGCTCAGCTTGCAAAAGGGCAAAAGAGCCTGACGCTGTCGTGGGGGATTCCCCGTCCCATACTTGCGATCTATGACGTCTCAGTTGCAAAATTCCTCATTTGTTTCGTGAAGTATGTTGTGTTTGACGTGAATTGTTAAACGTTTGTTATTCTATAGTGATAGATAATAGAACAAATGTATAAATATAGCTTTTTACTTTCGATGGGGTGACACCACGCACTTCCGCACCGGGTGCCACCCAAGGTAGCTACGCCATTGGTACTTTTTTTTTTTTCGTGCGGACATCCCTTCGGATACCCCCCCGCCGGCCAGCGGGGGTGGTTATGTCGGGCTTGAACCGACTAAAACCGCACGCCGTCTCGGGTCTTCAGGCGCCGGGGTGTAAGGTTGCCCATAGAGCATATCCCTCGCACCCCGACTGACCCTGGCACGCCATTGGTACCTATATATGACCACGTTAATTCCCGTTAATATTATTGTATATATCATGGAACGCGAAAGTTTAAAAAATTCACTGCTGTTTTGCATACATTTTGTCTCAAATCAATCGATCAAGTCATAGTCTGTTTTACGATCTCTAATAATGATCATTGTTAGCATAAATGTTTAAGCATATTTTATTATTATACCTTACAGTATTATTATACCATAATACTACTGTTAGCAGAACGATTTAGAAGCAAAATATTTTGGAACATAATATCATAAACGCTCAACGATATTAAAACATAACATTCATCGGCATACGAATACTGTAAGCTTTGGGTGAAATGTTACGATCGTATGTAAAACCTCTGACTTTTCGAAGTTATGTGTGTATTAAAAATGTTGAATATTGCTCGTTTAGTAATGTACCCGGTAGATGGCAATAGGCTCGCCTCTTATTACATTAGGACCTAAACATAACTGGCGAATCGTGGGTGCTTAATACACCTCTGCCTACCCCTTCGGGGATACAGGCGTGAAGTTATGTTATGTAATGTAAAACTAGCAACTTGCTCTTGCTTCGCTTCGGTTTACAGGAGTTATAACTACAGCCATCGTAATTTACACATAATAAATTAATTCCATCGGGGTATCTTTCAAATGGTGAATGTTTTTTTCCATTAAGTGCAGGAATTCATATATAAAAAGCTATAAGCCTCTCTCTTTATAATATTAGCTTAGATATACATTTTCATGACTTGGCCCAAGTGTCAAAGTATTATTATGCCCTTAAAAGTTATGCCCAAACTGTTATGCCAGACTAGATTAGGAATTCAAAAATGTACAAAGCAAAAAAAGTTCAAATGGAAAATACTTGTGGATAGTCGATCTACCTACGTACTCTTGGCATACATACGTGAGATCAGCAGTTCATTAGATCATCAATCAGTATGTCACTTGGTCAATAGTTTAAAAGATCAATAGTTTACTACATCAATATGTAACGAGCCCAATAGTTCATTAGATGGACAGATCGTAACGTCAATAATTTACTACATGAACAGTTCATGAGAACGACATTTTTTATCAACGACTTAACATCTGTTTAGTAACTTTAGTATACTCAGAGTTATGTTCCTCAGAGTTAAGTAAAGAGACCGATATTCTTAGCAATCCATGGATTCTCCTTGCGGGTGCCGGGGCCATCGCGTTGCTGAGTTGGGAACTCGGGACAGTGCTTGGGACTTGCGACCCAAGTGTAGGTTAGGTTTTGTTGATATACATCAACACTCACCTTCACTACCCAAGTTCCCCTCCCTGCCTAACCAAATTTGATGCGAACCTACTAGTGCCGCTTGAGCTTATTGTAGCTCTCGATAAGCCTAGATCTTTAAGTAGGTTATAGAGAGATTTTGCTGGTATGCCTCTCGCTCCCACTTCCACTGCATACAAATTAACCACGTAACCGTTTTTCGTTAATTCGTTTGTGAGATCATAGTATGAACAGTATTTTACGTTATATCTCGAAGTAAACAACAGTACTATGATCATATCAGTTTAATCCCGGGCAGGGGGATTATGGTCGCAGCACTAGTGAGACCGGTGCGTGTCACGCGGTGCTGCGACGACAATCCTCTTCTGATGAGGCCGTCAAGCTGAGTGCCACCATTGTTAACATGGTACGTGTATGTAATGGTGACCCTCTTTCCTGAGACTTTACCTTCAGCTTACCATCAGGCGAGGTGAAATCAAATTGACGTGTCCTAAATATAAAAAAAAAAACTTTTTTTTCCATACATACGAATTTTAACTTCTACATCGTTTCACGCTTTTTCAGTGGCAAGGCCGAATAAAGGTTTACTGGATATATTTTAACACCCTCTTTCCATTATAGTGAAGGGACGGGTATAAAATGCCTTCTTGGGCACTTCAGGGGTGATTCGAAATTGAGTAGGCTAAAAATATGTTCGATCAATGATTTTTATGGTAGTGCAGACAGATTTTCACATACAGTATACAAGTTCATTATACTGTGACTATGGGCTACTGAAAGCCTACGTTCTTTGACTAATTAGCGGGCCTCTGTGGCGTAGCGGTAGTGCATTCGACTGCTACGACAGGGAGCGCAGGTTCGATTCCCGCTCATTGCAAATATTTGTATGCATGAATATGTCTATTTGCATTGGTCTGGTTGTTTCTATGTATAATATGTTTGTATTTATAAACAAAACTATATTATGTATGATTATCCATATTCTGGAACCCATAACACAAGCAAGTTAAACTATGCTTATTTTTGGGTCTAGAAAGCGCTGTGTAGAATGTCGTAGAATGTTTATTTATTTATTTAATCTCGACTGAAACTTAACTATTATTTAGTCTGAGGGTCCCTTTAATCCGCCGGCAACCCTGGGGTTATCCTTTCGAGGGCTTACCCGGGGTGCCCGGCAACGGACACTTGGGGAGGACACCGTGCGGTTTTAGTCGAGACACGACATAACCACCCCCGCTGGCCGGCGGGGGGGTATCCGAAGGGATTTCCGCACGTAAAAAAAAAAAAAAAAAAAAAAAAAGAGGGTCCCTTTAGTGAATTGAAATGAAATAAATATTGAATTAAGTCTCCTTCTTCTCTGAACCTTTACCCAACTCAGTTGGAGTTCCCTTTTTCTAACTATGAAACGTAAACTTTGATATTTTCCTTGAAGCGATTGTCATCCGAACTACACAACCCATTGGTGACCATTGTCGGACTTTTAGGACTCCAACTACCCATAAAGAATGCCACAGATGTTCGTATGGCTACTGGGACCGACGGTTCAACATGTTCTCCGTGGGGTTTCAAGGCGTTAAGAATAATCACCTATAATAATAATAATGAAATTGTTTATTGCTCTCAAAATAATTATTACATTGTAAACTCTTATCATTAAGGCATAATTTGTGTTACATGTTATACAGGTAACTGGTTCCCAAACTAGACTGAAGCCTGTATTTTGGGAGTCAGTGCTCAAACGATAACATTAACAATATAATTATCCATGGTGAATTTCGAGTTAAGGTAAGATATGAACAAAATTTTTTTTTTATTTAAGTAACTAAAAGAAGATAATTAAGTTTGGGTATATTAACAATAATTAACAAAGTCAAAGTCAAAGTCAAAGTCAAAAACCATTTATTCTGTATAAACCATTAATACGGCACTTACAAAACGTCATAAAAAAAGTCTAATGTTTGGCAAATGGACCACCGGTTCGAAACGCGGCCCTGTCCTGAGAAGACTCCGGCAAGAAACTCAGCGGGCTGTTTTTTTTTTGGTCTATTTACAAACATATTTACTTAAGCTAAGTACAATATTTCATTTGAGTAGCATAGAGAGAGAGCAAACAGTTCATATCCAAGCTTGTTTGTCGTCTAAATAGTCTTGAATGTTATAGTAGCCTTTTTGGCAGAGTTTACTTTTAATTTGGCTTTTAAATTTATGAAGAGGTAGATTGTTCATTTCACTAGGAAGTTTGTTGCAGAAGCGTATACAGTTACCCTGAAAGGAATTACTAATCTTGTGGAGTCGACTATTACAAACCACAAGATTGTTTTTATGTCTAGTATTTACGTTATGTATATCACAAAGCCTTAAAAAATTGGAAATGTTTCGTCTAACATACAAAAGATTTTCAAAAATATATTGGGAAACTACAGTTAGAATGTTTATTTCTTTGAACTTTTCTCGGAGGGAGACTCTTGGGCCCAACTTATAAATTGCCCGCACCGCCCGCTTTTGTAGTACAAAGATTGTATTTAAATCTGCGACATTACCCCAAAGGAGAATGCCGTAGCTCATAATACTATGGAAATAACTGAAATAAACTATTCTAGCGGTATCTATATCTGTTAAAGTCCTAATCTTTTTCACAGCGTAGGAAGCAGAACTTAACCTACTAGCTATTTTTTCAATATGTGATCCCCACTGTAATTTACCATCGATACTTAAACCTAAGAACACGGTTGATTCCACAAGGCTCAACAACTGTCCATTAAGTTGTACATTGGTTTCTACCTGTGTAACATTAGGTAAGGTGAATTTAATACATTTGGTTTTTTTTTCATTAAGGCAAAGATTATTTATATTAAACCAATGAACCACTCGTGAGATTGCGTTGTTCACTTCGTCATAATTGTCTAATTGTCTTTTAATTTTAAATATTAAGGAAGTATCATCAGCAAACAAAACAATACTATTTTTATCCCTTACGTAGTAAGGGAGGTCATTTATATAAATTAAAAATAAAAATGGTCCAAGTATCGAACCCTGTGGAACGCCCATCGAAACCAAAGATCCCATCGAACGTGTACCGTTCACATCGACCATCTGAATTCTATTGTTCAAATAAGAAGTCAAAAGGTCGAACATATAAAAAGACGATCTGTGTGCTAGTGAGTGTGAGGGTGAGGGGTGTGTATGTGTATACAAGGGTATGTGTGTGTGTATGCGCGCGTATATAATGGTGAGTTAGTGTATAGGTGAGTGTGTTTGTGCTTATGATTAATAAATGGTCGATCGGTGAATTGAATGAATTGGATTAATGAGAGTGCAGAAGACTTTGTGTTGAGTATCTTTGTTTATTCCATAAATTTTAGTAGGATTTCGGTTCCTAAGATAAGTAACTATACTAAGACTTAACTACTAAGAACTAAGCCTATCTTAAGACCTAGCTAGTATTGCATAAACTTGCAATGTGTTCACTTTCTCGGTTACCACTTAACCCCAACCCCGTGTAAACATCAAACGTTGTTTATATTATTGACACATATAGCTACCTAGCCGGTCATCATTGAGCAGAATGAAACGCCCGTTTGCAAACATGAGTGTTCAATTATTCATAGACACATGTATCTCGCTTTACGCATCATTTTTCTTTGACGTCGCTACTTGCTACTGAAGGTAAGACGTGTTTTACGCGGCGCACGTAATCTTAAGCTTGGATGTGCGATAATGTATGACTGTCAGCCCCGCACATGTTCCCTCGCCGGCGCTATCTGATGTTTTATTTAAATATCTTTACTTAGACAAAATTATGGCGAGAACGTGTTGCAAATTTCCAAGATATTATTAATTTCAATTAAGAACTTTTGTAAGAAATGTATTCTGTTTAACGTCGTATGCCACATTCGTTTATGGATTGCTTTAGAGTTTTGGATAATATGTTACTAATTAGTTTTGTATTTGTTATAAATATTAAACTTGTACTGTGTATGACACCACCACGGGTGGTTTCTGGTTTCACCAAAATTTAACATCACCTACAAAACAAACGAGGCTCTGACGAGGAGGAGGCGAAGTAAACGAACCTGGGGCTCCGATTTGAAAGCCTAGATGTTGACTTGTACTGTTTGTGAAGAATCTCTTTCTGTAGGTTATGTGAGTGTTTAAACTTAGTACGCCCACGCTAAAATTTTCTTTTTAGGGTTCCGTAGCCAAATGTCAAAAAAAACAGAACCCTTATAGATTCGTCATGTTTGTCTGTCTGTCCGTCCGTATGTCACAGCCACTTTTTTCTGGAACTATAAGAGCTATGCTGTAGAAACTTGGTAAGTATTCTGTGAACCGCATTAAGATTTTCATATAAAATAGAGAAAAAAAAACAATCAATTTTGGGGGTTCCCCATACTTAGATCTGAAACTCAATTTTTTTATCAAACCCATATGTGTGGAGTTTTTATGGATAGGTCTTCAAAAATGATAGGAGGTTTCTAATATAATTTTTTCATTATTTTTTTCTAAACTGAATAGTTTGCGCGAGAGACACTCCCAAAGTGGTAAAATGTGTGTCCCCTCCCTGTAACTTTTCAAATAAGAGAATGGTAAAACTAAAAAAAAATATATGATGTACGATGTATGAAAATTGGTGTGAGCGAAATCAAGTGAATAGTTTTTTTTAATATGTCATAAATCGTGAACCACAATTTACCATTCATTCAATCAACTCAAATTTAAAAAATTTAGTTGCTGCTACGGATCCCTTCATGGGCGAGTCCGACTCGCACTTGGCCGGTTTTTTTAATGTATTTAAAGGCACGTGTTTTCACGTTGATCGTATACCTAGTGTGGTTTGAAGGAATGACTATCTCCATGATTAGCATAAAAAGTGAATGTTAAATTTTAATTTTAATTTTTATTTAAATTTAAACTTATTATTAATTTAAATTTAAAAATAGGTCTTCATTCTTTTTACATCCGAACTTTTTTTAGATTTTGCAGTAGAATAATTGACATGTGCATTATTTACCAAAGGTATTACTAGTAGTAACTCTCCCGGCCCGCCGAGCCCGCAACTTGCTCGCCGCGTGTCGCAGGCGAATTAGGCGCCGAAGGTCGCTTAACGACCTCCTTTCTCCATGAGCGCAGGCGTGGGGGTGGCTGGTGAGGCCGCCTGTCACCCCAGCAGAAGCAGGCCGGGACGGTGGGGCGACTAGCGCCCCTCCCCCAAACCGGGGCAAGACTGGGACACCGTGGTTCCCAAACCCGAGGGGACTATCTCGAAACCGGAGATGGCCCAGGGTCAGTCGGGGTGCGAGGGATATGCTCTATGGGCAACCTTACACCCCGGCGACTGTAGACCCGAAACGGCGTGCGGTTAAGCCCGACATAACCGCCCCCGCTGGCTTGCGGGGGGTATCCGGAGGGATTTCCGCACGACAAAAAAAAAAAGGTATTACTAGTAGAAAGTGTCAATTAGTACATGGTCAAGTTTCATTGAAGTAAATATAATATCGTAATCAAAATGATGCTGTACTTATTCTGCTTTCAACCACTAATACGTTTATTTTATCGGAAACATGAAAATCAACGAACCGAATTGTATTAAAGGTTAAAAAAAAAGAAGCTCGTGAGGAATGTAAGTGCATTTTATCTCTGCTTACCCCGTCCCGAAGATAAAAATCTGTGAATCTACGATTTTGCCACAGGCTTCCTCTTCATGAGCATTATGTTCAACGTAAATTATTAGCGTAGCGATATATTATCAAAACAATTAATTTTGTCATTAATAAATTACTTTATAATCTAGATAATGCTAATAATTCACGTAAAATAGATTGGACGCAGATATAATGCTACACAATAGCTACGGCGTAGCTGATACCTACGTAATCGTAGCTTATTATGCTGCTGTTGCAATTTTCTATTGTATGATTTTGTAGCTAACAATTGAAGCATACTGGTATGGATTTACAAACTACATTAACTAAAAGCCTTATTTTTTATCAATTACACTAAATATTCCCGTCACATTTTTAATGAAAATATTTATTTTGGTCCATCATAAGGGATTACACCAGGTACATTTAAAAAACTCTTTGTTTCTGTTAAGAATTTCTTAACTGACAGATAATAACCACTGATTTGAAAAATGAACTCAGTACCTAACTAAGCAAATATACACGGTACCAAAATGAAGTGGTTCCTTACATAGTTTTAAGAAAAATTTTTTTTTTTTTTTTTTTATATATTTAGGACACGTCAATTTGGCACTCAGCTTGACGGCCTCATCAGAAGAGGATTGTCCTCGCAGCACCGCGTGACATCCACTGGTCCCACTAGTGCTGCGACCACAATCCCCCTACCCGGCTATGCACTTGCTGACCCCTGAACGCAATCAAACCGAAATTGGATTACTATGGAGGGTTTTTCGCAATCGTGCACGGTGGTACCTACCCGGCCGAATTTTGTGACAAATTTGTGTCATCAAATTTCTACCACCAGTAAATTTCATACACTTAAAGTTTAATGTATTTATACTATGAGTCTGTGTAACTCAATAAAGAATGTTATTAAATGCGTTTCTTTTTTTTTTATACCACTAAGGTGGCAGACAAGCACACGGCCCACCTGATGGGAAGCGGTTACCGCGGCCTATGGACGTGTGCAACACCAGTGGCGTCACACTCGCGCTGCCGACCCTGTAAAGGAAAGGGGATGGGAAAGGAGTTTGGGAGGGGATGGGAAAGGAGTTTGGGCTCCGGCACTCTCAGTCACCAAACGAAACGCAACAGTTCAAATACTGTCACTTGGCGTCTTCTTCATTGTATTGTGGGATTTAGATCAAATCCAGATAGTCGCGGGATGGTTTCATTGTCTGTGAATTTAGCCAAAGGCTAATCGACCACCGGCTGATCAGCAAACCTATTCCATGACTGGTACAGGGCAAAGTCGTTAGAAAACTGTAAGAAAAAGTTAAGAACTCACCATTGTGGGGCTGTTTCATAAATCATATTGAGGGTCCCTGTCTTAAATAAAAACTGGTGGTAGAAATTTGATGACACAAATTTGTCACAAAATTCGGCCGGGTAGGTACCACCGTGCAGGGGTGTGTGTTGGGTTACCTCCTCGAGTGTCGTTCCGACTCCGATCCCGCTGCAGTCCGGGGGGAACGGAATCGGAGCGGCCGGTACACCCTGGGCGGCGGTCAATGGCTTCCCCTTCATGGGGTTGGCATTGATCGTCGGCTAATACCCAACGTGGCGGGAACACATCGCTCTCCGTACTCCTCTGCTTTCAGAGGAGACAGGAGGAGCGATGGTGTTTGTGGCTGAGGCCACCAAGGGTCCTGGGGGATCCAGGGGCGGGTTGGCCCACTGCTAACGCAGGGGCCGACGGGCACTTGTGCCGCCGCCAGTGAGAGAGGACTAGCCATCCTCTCGCGTTCCGTAATCGGCAGGTGATCAGCAACAACCTGACTGGTGGGTCCAGAAGGGTACGCTGTGAACTTGCTGACCGGAGGGCTTGCCTTTATTGGCCGGCCCACGACAAGGAAAAGTCTATAACACCCGACAGCAAAGTCGTAAAAAACTATGGATACCAGCCGACCTCCATAGTATATAGGCTTATCCAGGTGCAGGGGGCTCCGCCTGGATGGACCACCTTTCCCCCATACTCGTGGGATATGCTATGGACATTAACCAAATCATCAAAAATAAAACGGCCCGAACAAATAAAAATTTAGACAATGGCATGAACAAGGACGATGAAAATAACGTAGTCTGCGCGGAGATCGCGCAGCAATCAAGCGCGGAGGTAGCGCCAAACACCTCGGCGGTGTCGGAGAAAATCGACACCGCCAACGAGCGAAGCAGGGCGACCAGCCCGGCGGGTCTGGGCGTTCCGCGGACCCGTAAGCGCAGGAGGCGCGCAAAGGCTCGGGCGGGGGGGGGGACGTTTCGGACGAAGACTTTACCCTCACCGGGACGACCTCCTCCTCCAGCAGCGTCGAGGCGTCGAAGCCGGCGTCCAAGGTGGCTGCTGGCCGCCGAGGGGCGCGTGGTGGCGTGAGGGGTGGGCAATCCACCCGAGCCCCCTCGGCTCTTGGAAGGGCTGCCATGCGGGAGGACGCGGTCACTCATGGAGAGACTCCAGAAGGTGACCGCGTCCTTCCAGGGGTCCCCAAACCCTGAGCAGGAGGCGATGTTGCGCATTGTGCTCGACATCGCCTCCGAGAATGAGGGCCTGGCGGCGCAGCTGGCCGAGTCCCGTCGGGAGACGGCTCGACTAGCTGCAGCCGTCGAGGAGCTCAAGAGGGGGATGGCGAGCTCGGCTCAAACAGCGCAGCGGGCGCAACCGGTGGAGCCGGCGCGCGTGACTCGCTCGTCCGCGAGTCGGTCAGCGCAGCCTGTACAGTCGGTGCGGCCGGCGCAGCCAAGGGCATCGTCGGCGGAGTCCTGGCTCCCCTATGTGGAGGCGCTGGAAGAGCGGATGATGTGTCGGATGGAGGCCCTAATGGACTCCATCCGCCGTCCGCCTCTGGCGCCACCAGCGGCCGGCTACGCGGCTGTAGCCCAAAGGGGCCCTACCCACCCGGCCGCGGGTGCGGGTGCGACTCTGCCGGTCCCGGCTCCTCAGCCCCCTCCCACTCAGGGTAAGGGGAAGGGCAAAGGCAAGGGGAAGGGCAAGGGTAAGACGTCCCCAGCCCTGGCCCCAGCCCCAGCCGTGGTTCTGGCTACCTCCACCCCATTGGAAGGGGGCTGGGAGGTGGCTGGAGCCAGCAAGAAGAGGCGGAAGGCCGCCAAGAAGGCCGCCAAAAAGGCCAGGAGGGCCGCGGCCGCCGCGAAAGCAGCGCCGGGGAAGCTCCGTGCCTCCCGCACTACGGCCGTCGTCGTCACCCTGACGGCGGAGGCAGCGGGGAGAGGCATGGGGTATGCCGAGGTGTTGGCCAAGGTGAAGGCCAACGTCGACCTCAAGGCCCTCGAGATCCCGGGCGTCCGGTGCAAGAGCACACGGACGGGAGCCCGGCTTCTCGAGGTCCCCGGCGCCGCCAGTGGCCCCAAGGCTGACGCCCTAGCGGCTAGGCTGAGGGAATCGCTGGATGCAGCCGACGTCCGGGTGTCCAGGCCCATTAAATGCGCAGAAGTTCGCATCACGGGCCTGGACGACTCCGTCACGGCTGAGGAGCTTAGGCTCGCCGTGGCGGAGGCCGGGGACTGCTCCCCGGACACAGTGAAGGCCGGAGCTATACGCTTCGGCCGCGGTGGACAGGGGGCAGCAGTTGTCGGCTGCCCTATCGCGGCGGCCCAAAAGGTCGCTGACGGGCGGAGCCTCCTGGTAGGAGGCTTCCTGAGGGCGCAGGTACGGCTCCTGCAGGCCCGACCGGCTAGGTGCTTTAGGTGCCTGTCGGTGGGCCATGTGGGGGTGCACTGCACGGCGGAAGTGACGGCGGGTGACCGTTGCTTCCGCTGTGGCCAACCCGGTCACAAGGCCGGCACGTGCGATGCCCCGCTGCATTGTTTTAGGTGTGCAGCGGGAGGCAAGCCGGCCGACCACAGGGTTGGAAGCAAGGCCTGCGCCGGAGGGGAGCCGAAGCCGGGAGACCGGCCTTCCGCCTCTAGTTCGCAGCGTGATGCGGAGATGGGGGTTCCATAATGGATCCTCAACTCCGCATCCTGCAGGTGAACGTTGGCCACGGTGCTGATGCTCAGGCCCTTCTGCGCCAGAGCATGGCACAGTGGGCCATAAATGTCGCCGCTGTCGCCGACCCATACACCCACCGGTTCCTCGGGCCTACCTGGGAAACCGCGCTGGATGGGTCAGCGGCACTGGTGCACAACCCTGCCACCGGCAGCCCCCCTCTTGCCGTCGTTGCAAGGGGACCCGGCTGCGTGGCGGCAGAGGTTGGCGACATAGCGGTCGTGGCCGCTTATATCACGCCGAACCGAGACCAAGCTGCATATGAGCAATGGCTCCGTCAGCTGGCCGTCGTCGTCAATGCCTGCCAGCCCCGTCCGGTCCTTGTGCTCGGGGACTTCAACGCCTGGTCGTATGCCTGGGGTTCCCGACACGAAAGGGGCGCGACGGGGCATAGAGGCAGGGCACTGGTGGACTGGGTCGCACGACTCGGCCTAGTCCTCCTAAATCAGGGAGCCGTGGACACGTTCGTGACCTCGAGGGGTAGCTCCATCGTGGACCTATCGTTCGCGAGCCCCTCGTTGGCGCGACGTGTTCAGGGCTGGCGCGTCGTTTTGGGGGAGGACACAAGTTCGGATCACCGATACATTCGGTTTTACGTGTCCCCCCCTGCGAGCGACACGCCGGCTGCACCGGCTCAACCCGAGCCACGTTGGGCGCTTAAGCGACTTGATCGGGAGCTCCTCCTGGAAGCCGCCATCGTACAGGCTTGGGCCCCTGCGCCGGACAGGCCTGTCAGCATAGACGATGAGGCGGAGTGGTTCCGGGAGGCCATGACCCGTTTCTGTGACGCGGCGATGCCTAGGACTCCGCCCTATAATCCGAGGGGTCAGGTCTACTGGTGGTCGTCGGAGATCGCGCAGCTCAGACGGGCCTGCGTGATCACGCACCGCCGGTGGGCCTGATTCCGTAGGAGGCGTCGCCGCCCCGCAGATGCGGAGGCCCGAGAGGCGGAGTTGTACGAGGGATACAGGGAGGCCAGACGAGCCCTCCGAGCGGAGATAAGGCGTTCCAAACGGGACGCCTTCCGCGAGCTGCTGGAGACGCTGGAGCAGGACCCTTGGGGGCGGCCCTACCGGATGGTGAGGGGCAAGCTGCGCCCCAAGGCCCCGCCGTTAACCCGGTGTCTCCAGCCGGATCTGCTTGGAGGAGTTGTTGGCTCCCTGTTGACACCGTGGATGCCATCATGCGCGTGAGGGCTCTGGCGGAGGATGCAGTAGCCCGGGGTGAGGTGATGTTGGCGGTGTCCCTGGACATCGCCAACGCGTTCAACACCTTGCCCTGGAGTTGCATTAGGGAGGCGCTCGTGTATCACGAAGTGCCTCTCTACCTCCGCCGCATAGTCGGGGCGTATTTGACGGAGAGAGCCGTCATCTACCCAACCGTGACCGGTCTCGGTTGGCGTGAAATGTCGTGCGGTGTTCCACAGGGATCGGTCCTGGGGCCGCTCCTGTGGAACATCGGATACGACTGGGTGCTTCGCGGTGAGCTCGTAGGCGGTGCCGCCGTCACGTGCTACGCGGACGACACGCTCGTGACGGCGTGCGGGGCGACGTACTGCGAAGCGACCCGAAAGGCCACGACCGCGGTTGCCCAAGTCGTTAAGCGGATCCGGCGGCTGGGTCTCGAGGTGGCCCTGCATAAAACCGAGGCCCTGTTCTTCCATGAGCCTCGGAGCAAGCCACCCGAGGGATCCAGTCTCATCGTGGGAGGAAATCGCATCGGCATCAAGCCCCAAATGAAATATTTGGGGCTCGTGCTCGACGGCCGATGGGACTTTGGAGAGCACATCCGAAGTCTGGCCCACAAATTGAAGGGCACAGCTCTTGCTCTGGCTCGGCTGTTGCCCAACATGAGGGGGCTCGATGACTCCTGCAGGAGACTCTACGCGGGGATCGTGCCGTCCATGGCCCTGTATGGGTGCCCAATATGGGCGGAGGCCCTGAGGACCAGAACTGTGCAGATGCTGCGCGCTCCGCAGCGAGTTCTGGCCATCAGGGTCATCCGAGGGTAAAGCACGATCTCCTTCGAGGCAGCGAGTCTCCTTGCCGGAACTCCGCCATGGGACCTGGAAGCGAGAGCCCTTTCGCAACTGTACCAGTGGCGAAAGGAGGCGCGGGAGCAGGGATGGAACCCCGAGCCTCGAGAAATCGAGGCCTTGCAGTCCCAGCTCCGCCAGGCCATCGTGGTGGAGTGGAAGGAACGACTTGGGCGACCAAGCGCAGGGCACGCCGCAATAGCGGCGGTAAGGCCCATCATGGAGGATTGGCTGGAGAGGCGACACGGAAGCCTCTCGTACCGACTGACGCAGGTGAGCTCCGGGAAGGGGTGCTTCGGGGACCACCTGCATCGGATCAGGACGCCTGAGTGTCATCACTGCGACGCGAGCGAGGACTCAGGGCTGCACACGCTGGCGGACTGTCCGGCGTGGGAGGCGCCGAGGCGTGACCTCGTGGCAGTCATCGGGGTGGGAGTCCTCTCGCTCGGCAGCATGATTGCGGCAATGGTGCGGAGCGCGAGCGCGTGGGCCGCCGCCGCCTCCTTCTGCGAGCATGTAATGCTCGCGAAGGAGGTGGCGGAGCGCGCCCGGGAGAGACTTAGAACTCTCCCGGTCCGCCGAGCCCGCAACTTGCTCGCCGCGCGTCGCAGGCAACTCAGGCGCCGGAGATCGCTTAACGACCTCCGTCTTCCATGAGCGCAGGCCTGGGGGTGGTGGGTGAGGCCACCTGTCACCCCAGCAGAAGCAGGCCGGGATGGTGGGGCGACTAGCGCCCCTCCCCCAAACCGGGGCAAGACGGGGACACCGTGGTTCCCAAACCCGAGGGGGCCATCTCGAAACCGGAGATGGCCCAGGGTCAGTCGGGGTGCGAGGGATATGTTCTATGGGCAACCTTACACCCCGGCGTCTGTAGACCCGAGACGGCGTGCGGTTTTAGTCGGTTCAAGCCCGACATAACCACCCCCGAAGACACGCGGGGGGGTATCCGAAGGTATTTCCGCACGATAAAAAAATAGGTACCACCGTGCACGATTGCGAAAAACCCTCCATAGTAATCCAATTTCGGTTTGATTGCGTTCAGGGGTCAGCAAGTGCATAGCCGGGCAGAGGGATTGCGGTCGCAGCACTAGTGGGACCGGTGGGTGTCACGCGGTGCTGCGACGACAATCCTCTTCTGATGAGGCCGTCAAGTTGAGTGCCACCATTGTTAACATGGTACGTGTACGTAATGGTGACCCTGTTTCCTGAGACTTTACCTTCAGCTTACCATCAGGCGAGGTGAAGTCAAATTGACGTGTCCTAAATATATATAATTTTTTTTTTTATTAATTTAAAGAACTTTCTTAAAAACAAACTTTCTAGTAGGTGCATAACCAGACAAATGAAATGAGCCCAAACATGGTTTATCCCGTTTAGTTCAGAACTTCCTATGACCACATACCGTCTCCATCTTCAGTTGCTGGATATCATATAGCATCAGAGTATTTGTCAAGACAAAATAAATGAGCTGAGACTCAATTGGTTTATCATTTTTTGTTTAGGAATTCCTACGGACACCTTTCGATTCCATCATCAGACCAGCTTCATAGTACCATATTATCGCATTGTCACTGAATACATGCAACTATACCAAATTGGAATTCAATCTATGTCAGGAAGTTTTTCTGATTGGACTTCCAAGATTTGATCCATTCAAACATTGTTGATCGAAGATTCAAACAAACTAACAGAGCAAGTTAAATAAAAGATTATAAAAAGGTTTTACTTAAGAGTAGGTTGCTTATGGATAATCCTATGTCTTGTTTTGTTTACGCAAATATTCGCTGTAGGCAATATGAAGACCACCTTTCAATGGAAGCTTGCCTAAAACAATAAGCTTAGAGTATTCCCGGAGATGGCGGAGAGCCACAATAACTTCTCTTTCAGCAAGCGATCCTACACTTTGAGACTACTTGAAAAATAGTCAAATTAAGGAAATAGTAAATCATTCAATTACATTTTTAAGCAATTAATATGGTTACTTTTTCTATAGATTTTAAATCGGAAAAGGGAAAATAAGGGACTGGTCGCGGGTTCAAGTCCCATCCTAGATAAAATTATAAATAAATATTCTACAACAAGCTACACAGCGCTTTCTAGACCCAAATTAAGCTTAGTTTAACTAGCTTGTGTTATGGGTTCCAGAATGCGGATATACATACTTATATCCTTTTTTTTGTGAATACTTACATATTATACATAGAAACACCCAGACCAATGCCAATAGATATATTCATGCATACAAATATTTGCACTGAGCGGGAATCGAACTCGCGCCCCCTGTCGTAGCAGTCGAATGCATTACCGCTACGCCACAGAGGCCGTCATGAGTCGAGTCGATGATGTCAAAATGTTCTCTTTTTCCGATTTAAAATCTATAGAAAATAGTAAACCATGTTCATAAGTAAAATAAAGGTTTTAGGTAAACCAATTTTTTTTTATCGCTAAAGTATAATGTTGATTTTCGGAATGGAAAATATATTGAGCAGCAACCAATGCAACAACGTTCAACTGGTACGGCAGGGGGCGCGGGTTCGATTCCCGCTCAGTGCAAATATTTGTATTTATGCAAATAGACATACTCATATGTCTATTTGCATTGGTCTGGGTGTTTATATGTAAAATTTGTATGTATTTACAAAAAAAAAGTACATCAGTATTTATCCACATTCTATAACCAATAACAACAGCTAGTGAAACTATGGGTTTTTTACTTTGGGTTTAGAGAGTGCTGTGTAAAATGTCGTGGAAAATGTATTTATTTATTTATTCACCGTAATGTCTATTCTCGCCTGCCGTTAAGTTCAAATAAGAACTGTTAATTAACTAAACTCATTAGGGCCAGACTTTCCACTCAAAGAGCTCAGTAACGTTGCTCTTCACTTAGTAATTCAACTAGCCATCGCTTAACCCTAGGCTTTTTGTTACTCTCGCAAATAGTGGTTGACCGAGTTCAGTATCTGGTCATTTTCTTTATTCAGTTTGAATTCAAATACTTTATTTCTATGTAGATTAACTAGTGAGTGTTTAATTTGATTACTATTTATTTTGTCTTCACTTTTGTAATGACATCGGAAACTGTTTCAAAAGTTGACACGGTAACTTTCCTTTTTCACGTAAATATAAAATATAATATATAATAATATACAGATAAATATAAATGGTATATTTTTTAACTGTGAAATTTTTTAAGAACATTCAAAACAGATATTTTTTAAGAACATTGAAAACAGATTTTTTTAAGAACATTAATAACAGAATTTTTTTGAGAGCATTAATAACAGAAATTTCCAGTATCCCTTTAACCTCTCCAGCTAAGCTAAATTGTTTGTGTTATGAGTGGGTGCACGTCGAAAGTATAATGGCCAGGTTTCGAACCTGAGATTTCTAGATCGTAAGGCCGACTCCTTAACCACTAAGCTACCGACGTCTATATCCTCGTAACGATGGGTGGATTGCGTAAAAGTGATTGACTGAAATGATGACAAGAATGTACTGCAGATAGTAACATGCATGGATTCCCAATTATATGGAGTCGATGCAACATGTCATTCCCTTCTATAATTTCCTCTCAGGCGTCATCTCAGTTACTTTCAAACTTCTGTAACGAAGAGGAATAGGCCGAGATTGGGCGAAGGTGTATATTTGGAATAATAGGCAGCGTCAATACAGTTGTTGTTTATTCAGCGTCTCACAGCGAACTGAGCTCAAATGATTATACATCGTGTTTTTATAACCGCGTACAATGATACCAACTCAAAAAAATATATGTCTCGATACATCGTTATTCGATTTAGCACTTAATCAATTATTAATGACTAATCAGAAATTAACTTTTAAAACAATAATCTGAAATCTATATAACATAATTAAATACTAATTATTAGGAATGCAGAATTAGACTGACGGTGATGTCACTACTTCCCCTGGTCTCTTCCCGTTTGTAACACTTCCTTAAATATACTCTTTCCTTATTATACTCGTTCTCGTAATACCATACATCTATCTTAACATTCGTATCTTTAGTAAATGCAGTTGTCTTCCATCCGTCACTGAATCAATCCATACAACTAGGTCTAAGCGTCTGAAATTATTTTATTTTATTTTTTTGAAGTGAAATCTTCTCATAACATAAACTCACGCCTATATCCCCGAAGGGGTAGGCAGAGGTGCTAGCACACACATTTCGCCAGTTTATGTTTAGGTCCCAATGTAATAAGTGGCGAGCCTATTGCCATTAACCGGGCACTTATAAACCTGCGGTAAATACACACATAACTTCGAAAAGCATCGAAAAGTCATTGGTGTGTGCCATGGTAAAACCTGGGATCGAACCCGAGACCTCTTCTCAGCAGTCCATTACCTATACCACTAGGCTACCGCGGTTTTTTTTAACACTTCTCGTGAACAAAAATCATGGAACTCGCGTCATCGTTACTTTCCATATTTTTATTACAACGCCATCTTTGTTATAGCTACATAACTATTTCATCCCTACCTTGATGAAGTTTCGAATTGATAGATATTATTTTTATTTTCACTTATACCGGCACTCTCAGAATGCCACTGTTTTTTTATTTTATTTATTTATTTAGGTCCGCCAACAACTGTTCACATTCATACCAGTATACATAGCGATATACATAGGTAACAAGACTTTTATGTAACAGTTACTTGTAGGAAGACACAACACGCAAAATAGCTCACATACCATGACAGTAACAAAAGTTCTTAGAACAAGATAATTGTATATCAGGATCGTCTTATCCATATGCAGCAGAAACAATACATGCTAATGATGACCATTACTCTTTGGATTTCACCACAGCTTACCAACAGCCGAGGTCCAGTCGTATTGACGGATCAAACATAATAAATGGCTGGTCCGATCATGGTAAAAGTAGTGACGCATGTAAAAGCTTTTGTAGACTCCTTTTACTCATTCCAGCGTTAATCCTAGTTGCATCCAATGCACCTTGGAGTTCGTAGTTCGATATGTTTGTTTCGATTTTTACGGAAATGACTATCATCTGTAGACACTTCTCGCCGCCCTGGCCCTAGCCAGCTTCCGGGCTGTTTGGCCGTGGTCCATAGGAGACTTGTGTCCCAAACGTTTCGTCGATCACTGCCGTCGGCATCTTCAGTGGTGCAGGTCCGAGCGCCGACGAGTGCGGAGAATTCTCCTCGCTGGCGACTTCAGTCGCAGTGAAGTCAGGCAGTGATCGATGAAACATTTGAGACACAAGTTTCCTATGGACCACGGCTAAACAGCCCGGAAGCAGTATCTTCTACATACAACGCTGGCCGTGAGAAGAAAGCCTGCGCCAGAGCATCGTCCGTCCTCATTTACCCAAAATTATTTGCAGACTGTAAACCACTAATTTATGAAAACAAAAACCAAATATATATTGTGTTATCTGTGAAAATGAGAGTCGTATAAACTGACAAATATCTATTCTCTATTTGTCTCTTGTGGTAACCCGCAGCGCAAATTTCCATCATTAAAATTAAGCTCCACGTCATTTACCGGTTACGGCAACTGCCGTCATTTACGTGTCAAATATAGCTATGATGGTGTGACCGCGTGACATTTTCATTTTACACCGGTTTTAACGTCTATGAAACAGCGGGCTTAATTAGGAACATTGCTTCCATTTGGCAATTGTTTTTTTTTATAATGGACACGTTAATATCACTTCACCTCGTCTGATAGTGAGCTAAGGGTGCAGTGTCAGGAATGGGGGTCACCATTATAGATACACTACAATAGTGACCTTCAGCTTGACGGCTTTTTCAGATGCTATTGTAGGAGTAATTCGATTGCAGGAGCTAAGATGGCGTAAATTTACATGTAAGTGGAAAGTTTGATAAATGCACTCGTTGCATAAATATAGGGGTAAGTCAATGTGATAATGAAATGAGAGAATTAAATGAGAAGAAAAGTGAGAATGCCTCAAGCGAGTATGTCTGTCAAGTGAGTGTGCTGTGAGCAGTTTTAGAGGGATTTTAGCGTAATACATTTGCAGTAGCAGTAGGGAGGTTTGAGCGTCGGTAGCTTAGTGCTTAAGGAGTTGACCCTATGATCGAGAGGTCCCAGGTTCGAATCCTGGCCATTACCCTACCGACGTGATCCCACTCCTAACACAAGCAATTTAGCTTAGCTGGAGGGGTTAGGGGGAATATTAGTAATTTCGGTTACTAATATTCTTTTAACAAAAAGAGAAGAGAGAAGAGGAGAAATATATAAAAAAATATATAAGGATAGGTTTTTTTAATTAAAAAAATACAACTTTAAAAAACAAAGTATATTAATACTATATATATTATAAACATAACATAAACTCACGCCTATATCCCCGAAGGGGTAGGCAGAGGTGCTAGCACCTACATTTCGCCAGTTTAAGTTTATAATATATATTATAAATATCTAATACTACGAGTAATACTAATGCATGCAACATCATCCTATAGGGATTTTCCAGTTGGATCATTTACATTTTGGAGCCCGGGGTCCGCTTATAGTGCATTTCCGGAGGCGACTGCCGTCTGACTTTCGAACCCCGAGAGGAAAGTCAGCACCAGAGCCTTGTCCGTCAATCAGCTGGTACACTGCCTTGCAAGTAACATTGGCTTGGGCCTTAAAATGTTTGTGGAACCCTGTACATCCGAGTATACCATTGAATTTATACTGTTATAAAATTGTAAATTAGTTGTTTGTACACTCGAGATACATAACGTAAATACTAGACATAAAAACAATCTTGTGGTTTGTAATAGTCGACTCCACAAGATTAGTAATTCCTTTCAGGGTAACTGTATACGCTTCTACAACAAGCTTCCTAGTGAAATGAAGAATCTACCTCTTCATAAATTTAAAAGCCAAATTAAAAGTAAAGTAAATATGTTTGTAAATTGACCAAAAAAAAAACCAGCCCGCTGAGTTTCTTGCCGGAGTCTTCTCAGGACAGGGCCGCGTTTCGAACCGGTGGTCCATTTGCCAAACATTAGATTTTTTTTATGACGTTTTGTAAGTGCCGTTTTAATGGTCTATACAGAATAAATGGTTTTTGAGTTGACTTGACTTAAAAAAACTTGGGTTATATTAAATGGGGACTATATTTCTTGTCACCAAAATTTATATTATTGTCATCAAGTTGTATCACCTAATAAATAGATTTATTGCCACGAAATATTTTCGTTCTCAGATAAACAAAAAGTGTTCCCAGGTATGAATGTTCAGGGGTGCTTGGTTGGGGACCTTCACGCGGTGCACCCTGGGCAACGGAGACGGCAGCGCCTCTCTCCTAGGGTGGCAGAGACGCTGCCGCCTACGGCCAACTCCGACCGAGGCCCTGTTGAGGGCTGTTCGGAAGCTTTCCACGTGTCCCTCTGATTAGCAGATGGCACAGTGGAGAGCAAGTAAGGGGGCCATCTCGAAACCGGAGATGGCTCAGGGTCAGTCGGGGTGCGAGGGATATGCTCTATGGGTAACCTTACACCCCGGCGTCTGAAGACCCGAGACGGTGTGCAGTTTTAGTCGGTTCAAGCCCAACATAACCACCCCCGCTGGCCGGCGGGGGAGTATCCGAAGGGATTTCCGCACGAATAAAAAAAAAAAGTATGAATTATCAAATTAATATTGATATATGTGTAAAATAAGAGATGGATTACCAATAAAATTGTAGTGCATTACATGAAAATAAACTTCATTCTTATAATAATAGTTTTATTACTAAAATAATAGCTTTGTGCTCAGAATCCAAATAAATCAGTTATCGATCCCTGACTGCGACTCTTTATTATTTGTTATTTTGTTACCAGTACAGTAGTTACTTTTAATTTCGTTCAGTTATTAAAATAATAGTATTCGTTACCAATGTAATACATCAATTTATAATTTTAATGAAAATATGTTCAAAGAGGCGGAGACAAATTGGTGGATAGGTCGTTGGTAACTTAGCACTAACATTAGTACTTCGATATTAGGGCTTGTTCTCACTAGTTCGATTCATTAGTTCGATCGTCGAACTATTGAGAATTTTTTTGTCATTAGTTTGACAACTATTGAGACTTTCACCGCGCGCCCCGACACGGATAGATATAGGTTAGAAGGGTTCCGTGTTAAGTCCCTTGTGATCATGCACGTAGAAATAGGAGCCCGGCGACGCGGGGCTCCGTCGAAATCTCTCTCTCAGTAGTCCGACAGTCGAAGTAATGTGAAAAAAAAATCCCACTAGTTCGATGATCGAACTAACGAATCGAACTAGTGAGAACAAACGATGAGTGAATTCTACCCGATGGAACTGGTAAAATACACTTGTTTTACCAGTTCCATCGGGAAAAGAGTAGAACTAGGAGTCTCTATTCCCGCTGGAATAGAGACCATCTAATATCGTAGAACTAGTGAGAAACAATAGTCCCTATTGTTCTACCGTAGGATTATTCAGTAGAACAAGTGGGAACAAACGAAATTTTCTAGTAACATAATATATGATTTATTTTTGATCTCTTTAAATTAGTTTGCTTAAATACTTATCAGGACAAACCTATTATAATGCATACAAAAATATTTGTTTGGTACTAGACCCTATATCTCCATGATTTTAGGTGATTTATTGTGGAATTGATCTTATAATGTTTGGTGACTACATTTTGGTGACAAATCTATTTTGCGGGCAAACCCTATTATTTAAGAAACACAATACTAATTAAATTGGGGATAGCTTAAATGATACCCTATTAAATGAACGATTCTGGACGCCATTTTCTTTTTGGATTTCTTGTTTATTTCTCTTATTGCCTGTTTGTTTGTTTGATGCAAAAACTATTGAATGGATTTTGATGCGATTTTTTTTATTAGAAGGTCATGGTCAGACTTAGAATCTGCCTTATGTTTGATGGCAATTGGTTAAGTAGAACTGGAGATATGGTCAAAAACGATAATTGACTCCGCGCCGGCGGAACCGCAGGCATCAGCTAGTTATGTTATATATTAGTTATATATATATATATATTTATATAACTAATATAATATTTACAAGCATGAGAATAGAAAGAAATTCAAAAAGTAGTTGAATTGAAGTGCACAAAAAAAAAAAAACCCTCGATTGCCGAAACATGGGACATTAGTGATGTAAAAAACTGCAAACTGAGTAAGTGAAAATCGGAACGCCTCTTACAAGTTCTCGTAAAAGTTGTGAGACGTTGCTGATATCACTTTTTCTCTACAATTCAGCTGCTGTCGGAAGTTTACGTCACACATTGAAATAAAATTATGCCATGCAGCCATGGTGACCATGGGTACTGAAAAGCAACCGAACGTCGGGTTCAATGTAAATAACAAAATAACATCAAATAAATCGCGATAAAATCAGTTCAAAACAGTTATATAGGACTTAATAGTCATATACAATTTTTTTGGATTTTGGTTTCCAAATAATCTACACAGTCGTGTAAGTTTTCACAAAATTTTTGATTGCGTAGAAATCAGTTAATATTATATTCAACATTTACAAAGCAACCAAACATTAATGCTTGCCATAAATTCTGTAAAAGTATAGTGGCACTAAAAAAAAATACATTTTCGTGTGTCAAACATATCGACTGGCAATCTGATTCCAGAGAAAGGTCAAAGAAAGTTTCTTCCTGAACCATTTCGCTGACCCTTTTCCTAATTTTACAAGCCCAGGATTGAAGAGAGCAACGGAATCACTTATAGATTTATCATTATGTCATGAATCGAACCTGGGACTATTTTTGGTTTATTCTTTATTTTCTCTTTATTTATTAGTTGTGTTTGTGAATTTGGACATTTTGTTTTATAATAATTCATTATTAGTGAAGAAACCTTTTTTTGTACGTATCTGTCTATACAAGAGGAATATTTGTAACGAATAAACTCCAGAACTATTGAACCGATTCCAAATATATTTTCACTATTAGAATTATTATCCCTGAGTATATATATATGTTACTTTTTATCCCGATATTCTACATGGCGATGCTAGTAGTGTTATAAAATTGTAACTAAGTTGTGTCTGTACATTGGAGATATTTAAAAAAATACTTGGGAAATGTTAAATTAATGATTCTGAATCCAAAAAAAATATTTTTTGAAATTATTATCTGTTTATTTACAATGGAGGCAAAAACTGCTGAACGGATTGTGATGTGGTTTTTAGGTCCCGTAGCCCAATGGCAAAAAACGGAACCCTTATAGATTTGTCATGTCATTCTGTCTGTCCGTCCGTATGTCACAGCCACTTTTTCCGAAACTATAAGAAGTATGCTGTTGAAACTTGGTACTACTACTACTACTTGAACCGCATTAAGATTTTCAGACAAAATTAGAAAATAAACAATAAATTTTGGGGCTTCCCCATACTTAGAACTGAAATTCAATTTTTTTTTTCATCAAAGCCATACGTTTGTGTTATCTATGTATAGGTCTTCAAAAATGATATTGAGGTTTCTAACATCATTTTTTTCTAAACTGAATAGTTTGCGCGAGAGACACTTCCAAAGTGGTAAAATGTCACCCCCCCCCCCTGTAACTTCTAAAATAAGAGAATGATAAAACTAAAAAAATTATATGTTGATTTTAACGAGATCTAGTAAGTAGTTTTCTTCAATACGTCATAAATCGTAAGCCACAATTTATCTTTCATTCAATCAACTCAGATATAACAATTAAAAAATAAACATTATTATGTAACTTGCTGCTACGGAACCCTTTATGGGCGAGTCCGTTTCGCACTTGGCCGCTTTTTTTATTATAAAGCTTTTTGTCAGACTTAAAAGCTGCCGTATGTTTGATGACAATTGGTAGAGCCGGATATAAGTGAAATAACAAAAGAAACATCAAGGCTACTTTTGGTCGCGATAACCGATAGCCACGTGGGCGCAGGCATCAGCTAGTGTGATATAAATGTGTTGTTTTATTCATTTTTTTAGCTTGTAACAAGCCATATTGTTCTATTAAGTGATATTGGTGGAATATGTAGTCGATTCTTTCGTTTGATATCGATTCATAGTCTACTAATATTATCTGTATTCTTTCATCGACTCTGTCTATGGTTAGCTGTGGTGAACCCTATCGGTAGTGGCGATATGCTCTATGAGTAGGCACGATTAAGAGATTTTGTGGATACATTTCGATCCTTAATAGCAGTCACAGAGTGTTGGCTTAGGATTGAAAGGGCATGTGATCCCCACTAAATTACTAGTCAGCAAAGGTTATAAATGTGAGTGCAGCGGTTTTGCAAACCCCTAATTTTTTGCGGTCGCATCGCTTACACAAGCACAGGCTAGCCCTCTGGTACTGAGCCGTTGATCCGCCGAGCCGAGTCACGCAGCGGTTGGTGCCAGCGTGACACGCCAGGCGGATGCCAAGCTAAGTGCTCACTCTTGGCTGCCGCGGGTCGTCCTTTACGCCCCGCGCCCCACGTTGGGCGCCATTTATAACGTTGATAGTTGATTAAAAGTTATTTAAGGGATTGAATAATAAAATTCAACAGAAAACAGTTTTATCTTTCATATATTATTATACAACCTATATGAAGGTTAACAAAAGTGGTCTCAGGGAGTGAGTACGCACACCCAAGTTATGAAGTTAAGAAAACGTGAAGGTGAAGTGAAGAGAAGGTGAAGGGGGACGTAAGAATCGACTACATATTCCACCAATATCACTTAATAGAACAATGTGCACTGTTACAAGCTTCCTAAAATAAATAAATATAAATAAATACTCTACAACATTCTACACAGCGCTTTCTAGACCCGAAGTAAGCACAGTTTAACTGGCTTGTGTTATGGGTTCAAGAATGCGGATAAACATACTTATATCCTTTTGTTTTGTAAATTTATACGTATTATACATATAAACACCCAGACCAATGCAAATAGACATATTCATTCATACAAATATTTGCACTGAGCGGGAATCGAACCCGCGCCCCCTAACGTAGCAGTCGAATTCAGAGTGACATCAGCATGTAATGGAATTTACACATGACCAAACGTAAACTCGTTTACAGTTTAACTGTGTAAAAAATGGTACACACCTCTGACTTTTGGTAGATATGTGTGTATTAAAAATGTTGATTATCACGCGCTTAGTGAAAGTGCCCGGTAGATGGCAAAAGGCTCGCCCCCTATTACATTGGGACCTAAACATAACTCGCGAATCGTGGGTTTGTAATACACCTCTGCCTACCCCATTCGGGGACACAGGCGTGAAGTTATGTTATGTTATGTGTAAAAAATGTTGCTGACTAGGGAATGTAAAATTTAAGTAAGATAATAAAATCTATAATATGTACGATATTCCCTTTTTTTTTTTTTTTTTTTTGTTTTTTTTTTTTTTAAAAGAATATTAGCAACCGAAATTACTAATATTCCCCCTGACCCCTCCAGCTAAGCTAAATTGCTTGTGTTAGGAGTGGGTTCACGTCGGTAGTGTAATGGCCAGGATTCGAACCCGGGACCTCTCGATCGTAAGGTCGACTCCTTAACCACTAAGCTACCGACGCTGTTTGTATGTATTGCCTTGTACGTACACTCATCTGGAGAAGTAGTAAAGAACAGAGTATACAGAGTATACAGGGTGTTTTTGGGACCCCATAAAAAAGTACTAAAATAGGTTAAAGTTTATAAACAGTGACTGGTAAACACAAATTTAATTTACCATTTACTGCAACAAGCAGCATCGTAACTTTGAGTGAAGTTATTTTTGTTAAGCATGAGTTACGAGTTAGTTACGAGAGTATTACCGTAGCTTCTTGCAAAATACATATCAGCTAAAATTTTGCTCAAACTTAGTATGACTAAAATACGAAATACCTACATAAATATGCGAAGAAAACTTGTTAGTTAGGGACCTGAGTGGATAATTACATCTAGAAACTAATTACCTTCTAACAAGTTACTTGACGGCAGTGCCCGGGCTCCTGTCTCTGGGTGGATATACAAAAAGAACTACCAACTCCGACTTAGCTATTTGACCTAATTCTTCCGAGTTTTAAACAATCACTCATTTTCTTTCATATAAATATTACATGACATTCACATGACATTCAATAACATGCACATGGCATTCACATGACATTCACATAACATTCACATGCCATTCACATGACATTCATATGACACATTCTACAAAAAATCTAAGTGATAAGTTTTTTTAATACACAAGATATGAAGCATTTAAACTTCAACATTAGGTGACTGTTTCGTAGTTTTAGCTACGATTTTAGGGAAATGATAAAATATCGTCTGTCAGTATTATAGAATACTGTGAAGCGGTACAAATTTTTAAATTGACACTATAAATTAACATTGGATCTTATCCGTAAATCGTCGTAAAAATATTTTCATTCTTTACGCAGTTGATATGAATAAATATAAGTACATTTGTTGTTAAATTCATCTGTATGATGTAATAAACGAAACAGGTAACTTAGGTAAATATTAAATTTTAATGTTAAGGCATAATAATAGGTCTTTGCCTTTGAAATTGCCGGAATTTTCTTACAAATACATGAGTTCGTTATTCCTGTAATTTAATAGAAATTTCCATTATTTATATTTTGTTTGAAAGTTGATTTCAAGATTTTACAACTCTGTATTAAATTTTGTTTTTATTGGCCGCTTGATCAATTAATTCGATCTTCAAAAGAAGTACTTCCTACTGCTATCCAATTTGATGACAAATTTCGTATTACTTAACAGCTGTCACTTTTCAAAAATGTAATAAAAGTTGCTGTTTGTTAGCTTAATGTTGTCTCATTCATACACAAAAAAAAATCATAAAATTTGGATTTGTCATTCCTAAAAAAAGTGCAAAACTGTTAGTACTGAAAATTGGGTTTCCTCCAATTTCTTCAAGAAAAACTGTAATTTCATATGTGACGACCTTTTTTTTTTTTTGGTGCGGAAATCCCTTCGGATACCCCCCCGCGTGCCAGCGGTGGCGGTTATGTCGGGCTTGAACCGACTAAAACCGCACGCCGTCTCGAGTCTGCAGACGCCGGGGTGTAAGGTTGCCCATAGAGCATATCCCTCGCACCCCGACTGACCCTGGGCCATCTCCGGTTTCGAGATGGCCCCCTCGGGTTTGGGAACCACGGTGTCCCCGTCTTGCCCCGGTTTGGGGGAGGGGCGCTAGTCGCCCCACCGTCCCGGCCTGCTTCTGCTGGGGTGACAGGTGGCCTCACCCGCCACCCCCAGGCCTGCGCTCATGGAGGACGGAGGTCGTTAAGCGACCTCCGGCGCCTGAGTCGCCTGCGACGCGCGGCGAGCAAGTTGCGGGCTCGGCGGACCGGGAGAGTTCTAAGGGCGCTTTCAATTTAGACGTTTCATGTCGGACCGCTGGCGCGCGTTTACCGTGCCGCTGGTTATAGCCCGCTACCGTACTGCTGCCGTACGGTAGCAGTCCGATAACAAACGCCTAAATTAAAAGCGTTTGTGACTGCCGTGCGTTTGTATTATAGTGATGTATTAAATGTATTTGGCAGCAGTTAAGCCATGGACTCTGACAAAGAAACATTACTGTTAGTGCTCTTGTTGAAAAACATCAAACAGAAACAAAAGCGACGCCCCCTTAAAAGAGCATCACCAATATTTTCGTTAACATGTAATTTTGGTGATTTCCATAATCTTTACCCTAGGCTAAAACAAGATCCAAGCAATTTTTTTAATTACTTAAGAATGCCTAGAGAATGTTTCTACGAATTACTTGAATTAGTTGAAAGCAAAATTCAGCGGCAAGAAACTATATTCAGACATACTATATAAGCTTCAGCTTTCAGTCTTTCTTCAGAAAGACTAGTGATAACATTGAGGTAAGTAAATTAAACAACGTATATTTTATATTTGTGATATTATTTATTACTCAGGTACTATAGTTATTTTCACTTTTTTGATAACATCTTTTAATATTGAGAGCAATTTAGTTTAGTCTGATTACTAATTTGTTCAGTAAACATAAATAATCAACGATCAAATACAAAATAGGTTTTTTTAAATAAGCTGACACACACCAAGCGGTGGCGCTAATATGCTACTAACATTGCGTCACTGTTCTGTAAAATTGCAAATGAATTAATTTCAATATGAAAATTCACACCAAAAGTTTCAAAACGTTTGGTGTGGGTCACGAAGGACAATTAACATGGCAAAATACCAAAATTTGATTTGAACCTTTGAACCTGCTAAGTTTTTTTCACCAGTAGTTTTATTTTTAAAATTCTCTATAAATTTTTCACAGATACCTTCCCAAGCATTTTTTGTTTCCGTGCGATTACTGTATTTGTCGCTTTTGGAGTTCCATATAGCAGGACGTATTTCAATTTCATTTATAAATTCTTCCACGTTTATCCATTTTAAGCAAATAATTATTACATGAAAATTTGTTTAAATAAGTTCTGACGTCTTGTCACCGCACTATTCAACAGCGAAATGAACACGTGGAGCTTCCGATGTTGCCGTCCTGTCGTCGAGCGTTCGGGGTACAGACGCCGCACTGTTGCCGCACCGTGCGCTTTGTATTGAAACAAACGACCGTCCGTGCGCCATACGAGAAACGCACTGCTTCGGCACTGCTGCGGTCCGACACGAAACGTCTAAATTGAAAGCGCCCTAAGTCTCTCCCGGGCGCGCTCCGCACCATTGCCGCAATCAAGCTGCCGAGCGAGAGGACTCCCACCCCGATGGCTGCCACGAGGTCACGCCTCGGCGCCTCCCACGCCGGGCAGTCCGCCAGCGTGTGCAGCCCTGAGTCCTCGCTTGCGTCGCAGTGATGACACTCAGGCGTTGGCTCCTTCCTGATCCGATGCAGGTGGTCCCCGAAGCACCCCTTCCCGGAGATCACCTGCGTCAGTCGGTACGAGAGGCTTCCGTGTCGCCTCTCCAGCCAATCCTCCATGATGGGCCTTACCGTCATATGTAACGACCTAATATTTAAAAATAACTATCAGTTTTTTTGTGCATTTGTATAAGAGAAACCAATTTAAAGCACCATTGTAATACTAAAACCAATTAGAACATTACAAGCCTGTAATGTTTGTTTCTAAACGCGACCATCACAAAATAATTGAAAAAAAAAACGCAAAATATTTCGAAAACAAAGGAAAAACTTGAAAATTACAATAGTACTTGTAATACCGTTTAAATGCGATGCTTTAGACTCGACCCAGTGTAGGCCGGAATAACTCGGTTGTGGACAGACCGACAGAATTACTTTTACTCTGAAGCGCTCTTCATCTAGCTTAAAGGATTTTATTTGGTTTTCAACGAAACCTTTTAAAGTAAGAAATGTTTAAGTCTATAATCTACTTAGGACTTCACTTTTATTATTGTAATATTTAAGAGAAATTCAGTTTTTCACGGAGTTGCCAGAGTACAATCCACAAAACTTACTAGATTTAAGAACACCTTCTTAATTGACTGCTGATAGTGATAGTACACTACTAAAAGTGGAGTGTTTTTGTGGTCCCGCCCAGCTTAATGCTACTCACCATCTTCAAGCATGTGGAGCGGCTGAAGAGAAAAGTATTACAATCCCTCCCTGGAATTAATCTATTATTTTAAATTAACTTCAATAATCATCAAATTTGGTAATTTTATTTTATTACAGAAATATAAATAACTAGTTGTTGCCCGCGGCTTGACCCGCGTGGAATTCTGATCCCGTTCCTAATACCCATGGGGGTCCTATGGGTATGGGTTATATTCCACCACCAAAACCTATATAAGATTCATAATTCCACCATACATCATTTTGTTAAATCTCAAAGGGTTTAGGCAGCGTTTTATTTCAAACACACCTCCAACAAATATCATAACATTTTAGCCAATGTAAACATAAACTTGACAAATCATCATCGTCCTGACGCTACAGCCGCGGGTGGCCTTGGTCTGGTCGAGTCAATTTCTCCATTCGATCCTATTCTTGGCTTTTTCCTGCCAGCCGGTCACTCCGATTGCCTTCAGATCTTGTTGGATTCTATCGAGCCATCTGAGTTTCGGTCTTCCAGGGGGTCTTCGGCCATCAGGTTTGCCACGCAGAAGACGGTTCGGTGCCCTATCTTTTACTTTTATAAACTTTACGACATTTGGCTCTTGGTACATCTCGTAAAGCTCATGGTTGTATCGTATTCGCCAGCAGTCATCATCCAGTACAGCGCCGAAGATTCGTCTTAATATTTTTCTTTCTAACACGAGTAGGCGGTTTTCGATTTTCTTGCTTAGGACCCAGCATTCCGAACCGTACGGTAGGACTGGTCGTAGCAGCGTTTTGTACAGGAGGATTTTAGTCTTTCGTGATAGCAACCTAGAGCGGAAATATTTGAGTAAGCCGAAGTAGCATCTATTAGCGGCTATAATTCTTCTCTTGATTTCCGCGTCCACCTCATTTGTACCAGTAACCAGGGAGCCAAGATATACGAAGTCACCCACTGTGTCGAAAGCGTTGTTACCAATAGTTATACAAAACTTGACAAATGATATGCTAAAACCTTCCTCGAGAACCACTCTATGCATTGGTGTAAACAGTAAGAAAATCGGTGCAGTAGTTTTTTAGTGTATCGCGAACAAACATACAGACGCGGCGGAGGACTTTGTTTTATAATATGAACATGAAGTGATTATATGTATTGAAGAGCAATCCTGAACTTTATTTCCCATTCTCAATAGCTTGATTAGTAGGTAACTTTAATTATAACATTTATAGACATCTTGCAGTTACATTTTATTATCAATTTAAATTCATACTCTCAAGGACTAACTTTAACTTTACAAATGGAGCGGCTAGCAAACATAGCCCGTCATAGAACTAAGAGTTGCATACTTGCGAGCACAATAATGAATGACGTAGGTATATGAACTGGCCTTCAATGTGTGTCAGTTAGTAGTGAAGTAAATATATTATTCACATTGAATACTGAGTTCATTTTAATTCGTCATACTGTATCAGTGCTATTTTATATCTATGGAAGGTCCCAAACCATATAAATACCAAAACTGTGTGGGATTTCTAATAGCCTCGCAATGAAACTCCGTTTATAACTTTCAAAATTATAATTAAAGCAAAATAAATATTTTACAAAAATTATTAGCGCTTAACGCGTGCACCAACGTTCGTCGTCATTTGTATCTCCCCCCTCACTCTCTCATGTTATGTTATGCTCACCTTCTCACACACTTACGTTCCGTTTCACCCATCTCTCTAACGTTCCATTCCTGAGATCGCTCTAAGACCAGACAGATCTTGAAAATAAGATGGCCTATTGTACATGTTTAGTCAGTTACAAGTACAAAATAAACTACAGTATAAAAGTGTATCTGTATTAAATATGAAATATATATCTCTTTACCTCTACTTAACAAAAATAAGCTTCAAACCTCCGTGAGATATCAAAAGGAGCTCTACAAGAATTTGCGTCTTATGTAAGCTTCAGTGAAATGATTTGAGCCTTTGACGTGTGTATGATTCCAGATATATTCTAAAATTGTTGATTACGTCGTATTACATATAATATTTTCACACCCGTATATCCTTCCAAAGGCAAAGGTAGACAGAAGTATACAGTCGTATTTCGCCAGTCGTAAGTTGTGAGGTCGTGAAGATGTTTATACCTTTTTCTTTTTTTTTCGTGCAGATGTCCCCTCTGATACCCCCCCCCCCCCGCACGCCAGCGGGGGAGTTTATGGCCCCCCGGGTTTGGGAATCACGGTGTTCTCATCTTGCCCCGGAAAAGGTGGGGGACGATGGTCACCCCGCCGTCCTGGCCTGCTTCTGCTGGGGTGACAGGCGGCCCCGCCTGCCACCCCCAGGCCTGCGCCCATGGAGGACGAAGATCATTAAACGTCTGAGTCGGATCTAGCTTTCTAGGTTATGTGAACGGGATCAGAATTCCACGCGGTTAATAGCTAGTTAGGTATACTGGGGTGCTTGATTGGGGACCTCCACGCGGTGCACCCTGGGCAACGGAGACAGCAGCGCCTCTCTCATAGGGCGGGAGAGACGCTGCTGCCTACGGCCAACTCCAACCGAGGCCAGGATGGCCCTGTTGAGGGCTGTTCGGAAGCTTTCCGCGTGTCCCTCTGATTAGCAGATGGCACAGTGGAGCGCAAGTATGGGGGCCATCTTGAAACCGGAGATGGCCCAGGGTCAGTCGGGGTGCGAGGAATATGCTCTTTGGGTAACCTTACACCCTTAGTAGTCCGTACCCCGTAGTCTTAAGACCCGAGACGGCGTGCGGTTTTAGTCGGTTCAAGCCCGACATAACCGCCCCCGCTAGCCGGCGGGGGGGGGGTATCCGAAGGGGTTTGCGCACGAAAAAAAAAGGTATATTTTTGGATTTCATGTCTAGCCTATTGCCGACGACCCAGGCTCTGTTCCATGAGCAGTGTGTTTTTTTATATCTATTGCATACAATAATTCATCCCATTGCAGTAAAACTAATTATGTTGTCGTGCGTTTGAACGTGAAGTAGCCTCTTTTTTTTTTTTTATTATCGTGCGGAAATCCCTTCGGATACCCCCCCGCGTGCCAGCGGGGGCGGTTATGTCGGGCTTGAAACGACTAAAACCGCACGCCGTCTCGGGTCTACAGACGCCGGGGTGTAAGGTTGCCCATAGAGCATATCCCTCGCACCCCGACTGACCCTGGGCCATCTCCGGTTTCGAGACGGCCCCCTCGGGTTTGGGAACCACGGTGTCCCCGTCTTACCCCGGTTTGGGGGAGAGGCGCTAGTCGCCCCACCGTCCCGGCCTGCTTCTGCTGGGGTGACAGGTGGCCTCACCCGCCACCCCCAGGCCTGCGCTCATGGAGGACGGAGGTCGTTAAGCGACCTCCGGCGCCTGAGTCGCCTGCGACGCGCGGCGAGCAAGTTGCGGGCTCGGCGGACCGGGAGAGTTCTAAGTCTCTCCCGGGCGCGCTCAACGTGAAGTAGCCTGAAAAATAAAAAACATACACTAAAAGTCTGTGAGTAACTTTGAATGCTTGTTATTTGTTAACGAACCTTCACGCTACAACGAAAAAAGTCCCGTACGGTTAAGAGCGTCCTTCCGGTCGGTCGGATTATTGTCAAAAAATATTTATAAATATTGTTGGTGTTTTGAATTTTGAATAATAAGCCTTACAAGTTTGAGAAATAAATTATTGTTGTTTAGAATTCCGTGTTTATTTTTAATTTTGTAATTTATGAATAAATTTTGAATGAATTAAGGTTTTTCTAAATTTTGATTTTTTGCTTCTATGGAAATCTAATTATAGCGCACATTAAACCTACTAGGTCTGCAAGGCGAATCGCTGCTTGCAATGTTGAGCTGAGTGAGACATTGTTTTTGATAGTTATTCGGTTGTTTTGGACGACTGTTTTGGCGCCAAAACTTGTCCAATAGATTTGACCGCTATTGCGGAATCAGATTTTGAAAATTTTGAACATTCCTCCGTGGCAAGTCCGATTTTGAAAATTCTTTTTGAAAGTCATAACTCTGGACATGCTTTCCGAGCGTCTAAAGTTTCGTCACAGTGTTTCGAGCGGTTATTATGTAATTCCATCTGGAATTTTTTTAACGGTGTTCATTCCTCTGTGGTAGCATTAATTTTTTCAAAATATATCCATAAACCTTCCTCTGATTGACTTCTTTAATCATGCCAAATTTGGTTCTGATTGGATTAGTAGTTTAGGAGGAGACCTGTGAGAAAGAAAATCCTGAAGTCTGGTATGAGGAGCTTTCGCTCGACTTCTTCTCACTCAGCTCAATTACTTAACAAATATGTAAAAAAAGATGTGTTTTAACGCCATAATCACGTACGGACATTTGTGTAAAGACGGGTTTATATGATAACGGGTTGACAGCTCTTAAGAGTTTTGAGTAAAATTTGACTAAGCACTTTGGTAACACTTGGGCAGGACACAGTGCGGTTTGAGTCGGTTCATGCACGACGTAACCGCACCCGCTGGCCGGCGGGGGGGAATCCGAAGGGATTTACGCACGTAAAAAAAAGCACTTTGGTATTTTAGTAAAAGAGTGTCTTATTATAACATCCACAATTGTGTTACATATAAATTTATATACTCAATAAATAACAACAAGTTGAATTCCTGAGACGAGCTCAGCATTTTGCGTTTTTTTTTTGCGATTTTTGCGATTTTTTCTTTATCTTGCAATGGTTCACCCCAGCACGAATCTATTACCGAAAACAGCAACTCGATAGCTCATCTCCTTCATACCCAAAACCGTGACAGAAAATTGGCTCGGACGACGTCGACGACGACGTTGACGACAACTCGATAGCAATAGGGCTTTTCTAAAGAAAATCCCTAAAAACTATACGAACTAAATAAACAATATGAATATATCGACGCTGGAAAGCAAACACGTACTAATCCACACAAGGTCGAATTTTTTTTATTGCATTTTTGGAATCACCGTATTTTTCTATGAATGTGATATAAGGATGCTGGTTGACAGGATTGACGGGTAATCTTGAGTGGGATGCAACCTCACATCGTGACGTCACACTCGGTGGTGCAACGTAACGTTGTCAGATATTATGAATTGGTGTAAAAGGTGTGTTTAAGTTTACAGTAAATTAAAAATACAATTGAAAGAAAGAAAGAAATGAGGAGTTTAACCTCCGTTTTCTCATTTGTCACACTAGTGTCGGGGAAACAATTTAAAAAATAACGACGAGTTGCACTCCGGTGCCAGCAGAGGTGAAAACTTGAATATTAACGTCGTGCATTTTTGATATTTTGGAATGGTTAGGGAATAATTTTGCACGAATTGCTTTAATTATCAGTATAAAAGTACTGTCATTTATGTGGTAACGTACAATATTCATTTATTGCGCTATCGTAGGTACACAAACATGACAATTTATATTACATTAAAAAATTTACACTTCAGAACTAGGTATTACAATTATTGGGGTGTGTGTTGGGTAACCTCCTCGAGTGTCGCTCCGATTCCGATCCCGCTGCAGTCCGGGGGGAACGGAATCGGAGCGGCCGGTACACCCTGGGCGGCGGTCAATGGCTTCCCCTTCACCCCTTCATAGGGTTGGCATTGATCGTCGGCCAATACCCAACGTGGCGGGAACACATCGCTCTCCGTACTCCTCTGCTTTCAGAGGAGACAGGATGAGCGATGCTGTTAGTGGTGAGATGGCCCAGGGTCAGCCGGGGTGCGAGGGATATGCTCTGTGGGTAACCTTACACCCCGGCGTCTGAAGACCCGAGACGGCGTGCGGTTTTAGTCGGTGCAAGCCCGACATAACCGCCCCCGCTGGCAGGCGGGGGGGTATCCGAAGGGATTTCCGAACGATAAAAAAAAAAAAAAAAAAAGGTATTACAATTATTTTAAATTAAATAGTTTAGCTCTCAGAAAAATCAATTTCCATCCAGAATTTCAACTACTTTATCAGCATGATTAATACCAGAACCATCATCGCCTATCTCTAAAACTGATACAATAGGTTTATGGTAGCTGAAGTAAGAAACGAACAGTTTTGATTCGAACCTTTTTAAATGTCTAATAAACACTGCATCAGTACTAGTTTTGTATTTCGTTGTGCTAAGATTGCGATTATTTGACATAGTTAAACCAAATTCATTATTTAAAAATTCAATTAATAGTTGATTTTTGTCGTCCGCAAAGTTTATGTTGAAATCTCCACGTCGATCGTCGATATGTTCATGTGTGATGAGAACATAAACACACACGAACATTCGCGCAAGCGCCCTGTGCCTCTTTAACGAAACAGCAGGCGCAGGCATGCATTTTCGCCGCGCATTAGAAAGAGAGGGGGATACTTCCTCTCCTACGCCGCACCAGCGATCTACTCTCCCTCCGTCTTACGAATTGTCGGTCAGGTCACGTGTCCTGACGCGAGTAAAACCTTTTTTACATAACATAACATAACATAACTTCACGCCTGTATCCCCGAAGGGGTAGGCAGAGGTGTATTACACACCCACGATTCGCCAGTTATGTTGAAGTCCCAATGTAATAGGGGGCGAGCCTATTGCCATCTACCGGGCACATTATTAAGATAGCGATAATTAACATTTATTAATGCACATATAACTACGAAAAGTCAGAGGTGTGTGCCTGGGGGTGACTGGGGATCGAACTCGAGACCTCGTCTCAGCAGTCCGTTACGTACGCCACCGGGCTATCGCCGCTACCTTTTTTTTTACCTTTTTTTTTTTTACCTATTACAAAAAAGTGCACAACGAAGCTAAAGAAGTTTTCATTCCAAAAAACAGATTTCTCGTTGGTTGCCTAGTGATAATTATATCAGTATTTAATGTATTAGTCTTAATTATGTGATTTTGTAAGTAATGTTATTTGTGACACTGACTAGGTGTATGGGGCATCATTGACACCTTCGGGGCCCAATTTAACATCACCTGCCAGCCGATACTCCTCCTGGTTGATGGATGAGACTCCGGCGCAGACTTTCCTCTCTCTAACCCCTAGTTAGACGGCAATCACAGCCATTAAAACCAAAAATAATATGAAGACTTGCAACACTGACTTTACTGTACATTTGTAGTAATGAGTGTCTGCATTATTACTCAAATGTTTGTAATATCGCCATTATCAGTACCTTTTTTTCGTGCGGATATCCCCTCGGCTACACACCCAGCCAGCCAGCGGGGGTGGTAATCTCGGGCTGGAACCGACTAAAACCGCACGCCGTCTCGGATCGTCAGACGCCGGGGTGTAAGGTTACCCATAGGGCTTTTCCCTCGCACCCCAACTGACCCAGGGCCATCTCCAGTTTCAAGAGCCCCCCTCGGGTTTGGGAACCACAGTGTCCACGTTTTGCCCCGGTTTGGGGTAGGAGCGCTAGTCACTCCGCCGTCCCGGCCTGCTTCTGCTGGGGTGACAGGCGGCCTCACCTGCCACCCCCGGGCCTGCACTCATGGAGGACGGAAGTCGTTAAGCAGCCAGTCCTAGTACCTTACTTTTAAAAGTATTTCGATCGAAATACCTACAGACATGCAGCTAATATAATAATATTATTTGCAACATACTTAAGCAGATGGCCATTGTCAAACTAGACTTTGAGTGAAGCGTCGGCACTTTTCTGCAATCTCCGTGATTACTCGACGGACTCATAGTACTAGGAGGTCATAAATACAGTGAAGTTTGACACAAATATAATGAAACTGTCGCAAGGATAAATGGCTGTTATTTTGTGTGTTTCTGAGGTTTATATTTTTAAAGAACACGAAGGAAATGAATGAATAAAATGAATAACGTGTATTATTGAGTTACATACTTTTTTTTTTATATACCACTAAGGTGGCAGACAAGCACACGGCCCACCTGATGGGAAGCGGTTACCGCGGCCTATGGACGTGTGCAAGTGGCGTCACACTCGTGCTGCCGACCCTGTGAAGGAAAAGGGATGGGAAAGGAGTTTGGGAGGGGATGGGAAAGGAGTTTGGGAGGGGATGGGAAAGGAGTTTGGGAGGGGATAAGAAAGGAGTTTGGGAGGGGATGGGAAAGGAGTTTGGGCTCCGGCACTCTCACTCACCAAACGGAACGCAACAGTTCAAATACTGTTACTTGGCGTCGATATTCTGTGAGAGGGTGGTGCTTCCCCGGTCGAGTCTGCCCATTCTGACTGTTGCTTGACTCTACCACCTACAATATACTCATAACAAAGACTTTTATAAACGTTACCTGAAAGAGATTGCTTTCAGTGATTCTTTCAGGCATTCTTTATGAATTGCTGTCTACCGGCTAGCTGTCCCCCGCGGCATATGACGACCTCAGTGGCGTAGCGGTAGTACGTTTGACTGCTAAGTCAGAGATCGCGGGTTCGATTCCCGCTCAGTGCAAATACGTATATTTGCAATGGTCTGGGTGTTTCTATGTTTAATATGTATTTATTTACAAATAAGCATTTAAGTATGTTAATTCCGCATTCTAGAACCCATCTGAAAAGCTCTGCTTAGTTTGGGTCTAGATGGCGTTGTACAATTTGTCCTAGAATATTTATTTATTTAATTACTAGCTGACCCGGCAGACTTCGTACTACCTCAATCGATAACATAAAACATAACATAACTTCACGCCTGTATCCCCGAAGGGGTAGGCACAGGTGTATTACACACCCACGATTCGCCAGTTATGTTGAGGTCCCAATGTAATAGGGGGCGAGCCTATTGCCATCTACCGGGCACATTATTAAGCGAGCGATAATTAACATTTATTAATGCACACATAACTACGATAACAATCGATAACAACTTCCATATTTATTCACCTTTTACACCTCCACAAATAATTCAAGACCAAAATTAACCAAATCGGTCCAGCCGTTCTCGAGTTTTAGCGAGACTAACGAACAGCAATTCATTTTTATATATATAGATTATTTATATTTCGATTGCCCGTGGCACCTTTTTTTTTTTTTTTTTTTTTTTTTTCGTGCGGAAATCCCTTCGGATACCCCCCCGCCGGCCAGCGGGGGTGGTTATGTCGGGCTTGAACCGACTAAAACCGCACGCCGTCTCGGGTCTTCAGGTGCCGGTGTGTAAGGTGACCTAATAAGGCAATTCCCTCGCACCCCGGCTGACCCTGGGCCATCTACGGCTTCGAGATGGCCCCCTCGGGTGTGGGAACCACGGTGTCCCCACCTTGCCCCGGAAAGGGGGGGCTCGCGTCGCGCCGCCGCCCCGGCCTGCTTCTGCTGGGGAGACAGACGGCCTCATCTGTCACCCCCAGGCCTGCGCTCATGGAGGACGGAGGTCGTTGAGCGACCTCCGGCGTCTGAGTCGCCTGCAACGCGCGGCGAGCATGTTGCGGGCTCGGCGGGCCGGGAGAGTTACTTAACCCATACTTTTAGTTTTGCAATAATTTATTGAAATTTGTTGACATATATAATTACTGCTCCACTGCTCTTGATGGTAGTGTGATGATATACAGCACCTTCCTCGATAAATAGGCTATTAGACACATAAATATTTGTTTAATTCGAACTAGTAGTTCCTGAGATTAGAGCGTTTAACCAAACAAACAAACTCTTCAGTTTTATAATCTTAGTATAGATATCTGTTAATATTGACTTTGAAATTTTATTGAAATCAGTTACGTTGTGTAGAAGAGCATCCATATTTTTGTTTTTTTTTGTTCGAACAGAATTTTCTTTCCTGCTGGATTTTTTAATTTTTAAATTAAAGTCGGTTCAAGCCCGACATAACCGCCCCCGCTGACCGGCGGCGGGGGAGGGGAGTTATCCGCAAGAAATAAAAAGGTATTACATAAACGATCCTTGTTTGTAATATCTTTGGTGCATTTTGTTTCATAAATAAATTTATCGATCCCAGGTTTTACCATGGCACACACCAATGACTTTTCGATGCTTTTCGAAGTTATGTGTGTATTTATCGCAGGTTTATAAGGGTTAATGGCAATAGGCTCGCCACCTATTTCATTGGGACTTCAACATAAACTGGCGAAATGTGGGTGCTAGCACCTCTGCCTACCCCTTCGGGGATATAGGCGTGAGTTTATGTTATGTTATGTTATAAATTTTATTACAGAAAACTATTTTGAGAAGCAGTATTTTGACCAAAACAGTAGATGTAGTTAGACGCAAAGTATTCCTAGCATTTAACATTTTAACATTTTAGTATTGAGATAAAAAATTACATCTTAGAGACGAAAAATCACCATTTATGATAATTTCCGCTGACCTCGAGGTTAAAACGAGCTGATTTTCATGGTTCGGTGAAATGAGCCCAAACTTAATAGGTTGATCTTGTTTGATTTAGAAACTCCTATGGCCACAATCCTACTCCATCATCAGACCAGCTCCAAGGTACAAAACGGGTATGCAAAATTTCAGGTCAATCGGATGCCAAGAAATGGTTAACAATGGTTTGCAGATTTTAACAGACAACTTACCCACCGTAGGGTAAAACAATGCCAATTATGCCAAATAAAAACTTATAAAAATATAATAAGTTCAACTTCTACTTACTTCAAATTTACCGTAAAAAATATAATGGGCCGCGATAGCCCAGTGGCGTACGTAACGGACTGCTGAGACGTGGTCTCGAGTTCGATCCCCAGTCGCCCCGGGCACGCACCTCTAACTTTTCGTAGTTATGTGTGCATTAATAAATGTTAATTATCGCTCGCTTACTAATGTGCCCGGTAGATGACAATAGGCTCGCCCCCTATTACATTGGGACCTTAACATAACTGGCGAATCGTGGGTGTGTAATACACCTCTGCCTACCCCTTCGGGGATACATGCGTGAAGTTATGTTATGTTAATATAATACCATTTCCAATAATACAAAGATCAGTCATCACCATTTTCAATAATACTCAGATATCCGCATGAGTGCCACTTCACAATTGTATTGAACACTAAAAAAAGTAATAAATGACATCGGTCGTATTAAAATCAGACACGGGTACTGTGAGCAGCATGAATTAGGGATCAGTATATTTGTGAATTTATAGATTTGTCATCGAAAGTTCAAGGTTCAAATCTAAAAATATAATTTCGGGTTTGAGGTTTCATCGCTCACCTTTTAGTTTAATTATTCAATCATGATATTTCCAAATACTACTCTGTCAATAAAGTACCGGGAATTAGTTAATTAAACTTAAAATATGTATTACTCGTCCAAATTTTTCCTATCGCCTTCTAAAGAGTGTCCAGTCGAAATAATTTTCATACGCCAACGAACTATTCAATCATCAAAACCATTTGTAAACGTATTTTTTGGAGTCGCCTTCAATACTCGCCGCGATTTTTAAAATGACATCTATTGACTGAAAACGGGTGCCTTAAAGTAGTACTTTGGGTTTCGAGAAAGAAAAAAGTTAGCCGGAGCTGTATCAGAGAAATATGGTGGCTGTTCGATATGATTCGTAGAGCTTTTGACCAGAAATTAGTTCACAATGATAGCCTTGCGAGATGGTGCGTTATTACGGTGCAAAATTCATGCATTTTCTTCTGGCAAGTCTGGCCTTTTCCGACGAATGAGCTCTCTCAAACGCCTTATAATGCTCAGATAATATTTTTTTTTTACTGTCTCACCTTCTGACAGAAATTCAGACACGACATCACATCTGCATCGCGGTAATCGAAGTGAGGCAAATCTTCCACAACATCTTGTTCGTATTTAAATTTGCGGGTCCTCACATAGGCAGTTTTTTTTTTAAATTAAATCGGATCACCAAAAGTCTTATTTATTATTTTCTGCACTTTGAAACAATAAATTCCACTTGCAAGGAAAAATTTAAGAAGGATGCAATGTACCTACAGTATTTTCGTCCATTGTGAAAATGGCAAAACACTTTAATTTAGCTTAGCTGGAGCGGTTAGAGGGAATATTAGTAATTTCGGTTGCTAAAATTTAAAAAAAAATCTCAATCCCAATGACGCTTGTGTTCTGTTATTACTTTTAAGGGCATAAACTAGGTTTCATTTCGTACTTCGCTTTGATTTATATGATTTATAGGGTTCTGCACCCAAAGGGTAAAATGGACCCCATTACTAAAGTTCCGCTGTCTATCCGTTCGTTTTCCATCAGGCTGTATACTCATGAACGATAGCTAGACAGTTGATGACTGGAAAATAAAATCCATCCAATCCAAACTATTATTAGGGGTCCAGTGGACACATTATTTAATGGGGGTCGAGGGGTTGAGAGTGGACTAAACCTTTCACAGATGATGTATTTCTGTTGCCGCTATAACAGCACACCTAGAAACAAAAGAAAACAAACATTTAAGGGGGGCTCCAATAAATCAAACGTGTTTTTTTTTCCGTTTTCATAGAAAATTATACGGAACCCTTAGTGCGCGAGTCCAACTCGCATTTGACCGGTTTTTTTTTCAACTCAAGCCATCATAATTTACATATAATGGCATATGTCCAACGGGGATAATGTACCAAATGTATATTTCAATATTGTATGTTTCAAATGGTGCATTGGTTCCGAAATCACATTAATCAAACTCAAAAAATACGGTCTTTAATTCTCAATTCAATTGTCCAATACCTTTATTGCATTCCATAATGTGATACAGTTGTTAAATTAAAATTAGGTTACAATTATGGACCCTGTCGGGCACAGCACAAAGTTTGTAGAGAGAAATAGTTTGATAAACTTGGATTATCTTAAAATTAGTTTTTATTATTGGGGCGGAAAGGTTCTCGAATGGCGACCGCGTACCGGACGACGTTTTCCGTGGGCAGGCCCCCTACAAGGTGGACCGACGATCTAGCCAAGGTCGCGGGAAGCCGCTGGATGCGGGCAGCGCAGGAGCGATCCTTGTGGAGATCCTTGGGGGAGGCCTATGCCCAGCAGTGGGCGTCGTTTGGCTGACATGATGATGATGATGATTACACAACAATTTTTTTCAATTACAAGATGGACGGACGACCTAAAAAAGGTAGCTGGGATAGACTGGATGCGCAAGGCGGAGGATCGGGTGCTATGGCGTACAATGGGAGAGGCCTATGTCCAGCAGTGGACTGCAATAGGCTAATTGATTGATTGATTGAAGTATATTATTTTGGCTCTTATAATGCAGTTTCTTTTAATGTTCAATGTATTATACCTAACTTTTTATTTTATTTCATTGCACTTATGGTGTAAGTATAACTTAAATCCTATCTGTTACAGAGTTCCATCCAATAAATAAATTGTAGTCAATAGAATTAGATCTAATAAAATACAGTTTTTACTCTATGATAATAATCTTTTATAATACAATTATAGATTAGAACTAATACAGCAGACTAGGAGAGTGATCTAACTTCTACAAGTACAACAAGATCAACAGCACTGAACCACAAACGCATCTAGTTAAATTAATCGCCGAGCCCTAGAGAAAGTTCCACTGTCTTGGAAACTGCATCGAAGTTAATCACAAGTCAATTGGAGAAGTTGGGAACGTGGTTTAATATATTATCTTACTTCTAAAGTGAAGTGATTTTGTCGGAAGTTTACGCGAATGTCACTCATTGAAATAAGACTATTTTTAACGGATTCTATCGCGTTTTTTTGTATATTTTACATTGATCCCGATCCCGATCCCCACGAAATATAAAATACATAAACTTACAGAAACTCACGCCTATATCCCCGAAGGGGTAGGCAGAGGTGCTAGCACCCACATTTCGCCAGTTTATGTTTAGGTCCCAATGTTATAGGTGGCGAGCCTATTGCCATTAACCGGGCACTTATAAACCTGCGATAAATACACACATAACTTCGAAAAGCATCGAAATGACATTGGTGTGTGCCATGGTAATACCTGGGATCGAACCCGAGACCTCATCTCAGCAGTCCTTTACCCATACCACTAGGCTACCGCGGTACCCTTTGAATATAAAATAACATCAAATTAATCGCGATAGAATCCGTTAAAAATAGTTTTATTTCAATGAAGTGATTTTGTTAGAAGCATTTTATTATATCAGCCACAAAATAGTGCGCACGAAAATACGTCATTACTTTTTAAATAAATAAATATTGCACGACATTCTACACAGCGCTTTCTAGACCTAAAGTAAGCATTGTTTAACTAGCTTGTGTTATGGCTTCCAGAATGCGGATAAACATACTTTTTTTTTGTAAATACATACATATTATACATAGAAACACCCAGACCAATGCAAATAGACATATTCATGCATACAAATATTTGCACTGAGCGGGAATCGAACCCGCGCTCCTTATCGTAGCAATTGAATACACTATCGCTACGTCACAGAGGCTGTCAAACTTTTTGATATGATGGATATATATATTTGATTATAATACTTACTGTAGTTTTAGAAAAAATATTTTTTTCCGAGTGTTTTTTGTTTAATAATAATAAATAAATAAATAAATAAATATTCTATGACATTCTACACAGCGCTTTCTAGACCCAAAGTAAGCATAGTTTAACTAGCTTGTGTTATGGGTTCTAGAACGCGGATAAACATACTTATATACTTTTTTTTTGTAAATACATACATATTATACATAGAAACACCCAGACCAATGCAAATAGACATATTCATGCATACAAATATTTGCACTGAGTGGGAATCGAACCCGCGCGGCGGTAGTGCATTCGACTGCTACGACGGGGGCGTAGCAGTCGAATGCATTACCGCTGCGCCACAGAGGCCGTGTTTTTGTACAGTTTGTATAATGGGGGTGTATGGTGCTCAAAGAGTAATTAAAATATACTAAGTACATGGTGCCCTTGTGGCGATACCCCATATACCCAGCGCCATCTAGCGACAACCAGTGGAACTACTACGTCACTACCAATCCTGAATCGCGAAAGGGAAGTTCACGCGCTGTTATAACATATATACAAAATCCCAACGACAACCATTGGGCTTCGGCCCGCCAGGCGTGATCACCTTGCCTGGTCGGATCCTTTCTTTCTGTTGGAGGAACATCACACCCTGTTCCTTCGCACCCCTAAAGAACTTCGAGGCGAGGTGGAGAAGCAGATAGCGGAGCTCAAGCTCCGAGGAGAAAGCCGCGGTTATAATTAGGGACCATGTTAAGATGATGAAAATAAGTTGTGTATTATGGTATCACATAAGTTCGTGAATCAGCGTGTGCTTATACTTGTAACTTCCTCACATCGGCTCAACAATTTTTTTGAAAAAATTAGAATAAAAATAAGTTATATATAGCGAATTATTAACACATCTATACTAATATTATAAAGATGTAGAGTTTGTGAGTTTGTGACGTAGAGGGTAATCTCTTGATCTTCTTAACCGATTTTGAAAACTTCTTTCACCAATAGAAAGCAACATTATTTTTGAGTGTCATACATTATCACGCTACTACTCAAGGGAGCGGAGCAGTAATCATAAATGTCAAAACATCGAGCAGATTCCCATTCATTCGGCCTCTGTGGCGTGGCGGTAGTGTATTCGACTATTCGATTCCCGCTCAGTGAAAATATTTATATGAATGATACGTCTATTTGCATTGGTCTGGGTGTTACTATGTATAATATGTATGTATTTACAAAAGAAAAGTATATAAATATGTTTATTCGCATTTTGGAACCCATAAAACAAGCATAGTTTAACAACTATGGTTATTTTAGGTCTAGAAAGCGCTGTTTAGAATGTCGTAGAATATTTATTTATTTATGAAAATAAAACTAATCATTTATTTATTAAAATTAGTCATAATAGAAATTTTTAACACTTCTAGTTATTACAAAATTTATTAAAGATAAACAAAACTAAATTAATAAATAAAAATATTTACAAGATTAAAAAAAAGGAAGGGAAAGGAAAAAGGGGTCAGGTGTCGAAGAATTCCTCCCCATCGATGTCGACTGGCAACGTACCCAAAAGGCTGGCGGCATTACCCCGTTGGATGGCCATGCCAATCCTTTGGGCAAAATACAGGCCAGCCCTTTGGTCACGCGAAGCATCGACCAGTCGCTTTGCAATTTCCGTGTAAAGCGACCGTGCGCTCGGACCCCACGAACCCAACGTTTCGACCCCAAACGGCTCAAATATATAATTGTTGGTTATATTATCATATATTTATTTATTTATTTATGAAAACTATAAATTACATTAATTATATGAGTTAAAGGGATGCAACGGGGGTTCGAAATACGTCGCGGGTGAAGCCGGGGAGTTTCAGCTAGTATGCTATATAGTTACAACTATTGGAAATAATCCACAGGAAAAAAAATGAAAGAAATGATGAATCGATCAGTAGAACTCCGTAAAAGGACCACGGGCCACAAATCGGAACACGTACCTTTTTTTTTTTTTTTTTTTTTTTCGTGCGGAAATCCCCTCGGATACCCCCCCCGCCGGCCAGCGGGGGCGGTTATGTCGGGCTTGAACCGACTAAAACCGCACGCCGTCTCGGGTCTGCAGACGCCGGGGTGTAAGGTTGCCCATTCGGAACACGTACCTACCATCAAACAAAATGATGCGCTAGAAAAGTGAATTGAATGAAATTTAATTATTTTGTTCTTTGTTCATTTTATTTCTCTCACATTTATTTTCGGCGAAAAATTCAGTAATTTTTCAGAGAATGTATTATAGATATTGTAGGAAGTTTATGCGAATGTCACACATTAAAAAAAAACTACAACAACCATTTTTTTTTTTTAGCTGCATATTGTGTTTTTTTTTTTAATATTTAGAGCACGTCAATTTGACTTCACCTCGCCTGATGGTAAGCTGAAGGTAAAATCTCAGGAAAGAGGGTCACCATTACATACACGTACCATGTTAACAATGGTGGCACTCAGCTTGACGGCCTCATCAGAAGAGGATTGTCGTCGCAGCACCGCGTGACACCCACCGGTCCCACTAGTGCTGCGACCACAATCCCCCTGCCCGGCTATGCACTTGCTGGCCCCTGAACGCAATCAAAACGAAATTGGATTACTATGGAGCAAGCGCAATCGTGCACGGTGTCACAAAATTCGGCCGGGTGGGTAACCCGGCCGAATTTTGTGACACATTTGTGTCATCAAATTTCTACCACCAGTCTTTTACCACCATCTTTAGTCTCATCGTGACCACGGCTGCTGAAAAGCAACCAAAACGTCGGGTTCAATGTAAATAATAAACTAACATCAAATAAATCGCGATAGAATCCGTTAAAAATGGTTTTATTTCAAAATGTATTATAGATGTAAAAACTGATATCTACTACATTAGATACCAAAAACTCTGTAGGTAGAAATAAAATATACACGCAAATAATTCCATACTACAGAATTTGATCCTTTATAATCTGGATTATCGCTGTTTTCAATTATACTAAATTGTTTGTGATTCAACTGATCGTTGCGGAGGTTTATTTCAATTACTGCAGTAGTAATATTAGAATTATCTTTGTTCAGTTTAGCCACAACAATTTGTTTTGTTTTTGATGTAAATACGTCTTTAAATTTGCTTCCACAGTACGAGGTAATACGGAAAAATAAACGAAAAGAAAATCAGTGGATACGGTGTTTGCTGTTATAGCCACTATTTATAATTTACCTATTCGATAGCTAAAGGGAAGTTAAATCTTTGTAAAATTAATACTACCAACATTTTCTAGTGTTCCTTTGTTCTCTTTTTGTTTTGATTTTCTTACGAGCGGAGCTAATGGTGAGGAGATGGCGGAGCGCGCCCGGGAGAGATTTAGAACTCTCCCGGCCCGCCGAGCCCGCAACTTGCTCGCCGCGCGTCACAGGCGACTCAGGCGCCGGAGGTCACTTAACGACCTCCGTCCTCCATGAGCGCAGGCCTGGGGGTGGCGGGTGAGGCCGCCTGTCACCCCAGCAGAAGCAGGCCGGGACGGTGGGGCGTCTAGCGCCCCTCCCCCAAACCGGGGCAAGACGGGGACACCGTGGTTCCCAAACCCGAGGGGGTCATCTCGAAACCGGAGATGGCCCAGGGTCAGTCGGGGTGCGAGGGATATGCTCTATGGGCAACCTTACACCCCGGCGTCTGTAGACCCGAGACGGCGTGCGGTTTTAGGCGGTTCAAGCCCGACATAACCGCCCCCGCTGACTGGCGGGGGGGTATCCGATGGGATTTCCGCACGAAAAAAAAAAAAAAATGGTGTGTCGGGCATGAAACAACTAAAACCGCACGGTGTCTCTTGCGTCAGCCATATGGTACAGGGAATCTAGTGTGCCCTAGAAAGGAAATCTCAGAGACCCCGACCGACTCCGGTCGCCAGCGCTGGTGACCCTGACGTGTTGTTGGGGATCTAATCCTCCCTCCCCTTAAGAGAGACACGTGCGGGTACTTGCGTCTTCTTCTGCCAGGGTGGCGGCGAGCCCCGACCGTCACCATCAGGCCCTCGCTCATGGAGGACGGAGATCGTTCTGCGATCTCCGCCGCCCAGTGCGCCTTCACGGCATGGGAGAGTGCTAGACCTCTTACCTTTTCTGCCACCTCTTTTACGCGAATCAGTACCTCGCAAAAAAGGGCGACGGCGTTCCACACACTCTCGCTGCCGACCATGGCTAGCACCAGGGTCTGCAGCTTGAGACTTCTCGCTCCGACGGCTGCTTCAAGGCCATGGCGCTGCTCCATCCACTCTGGGCACTCTGCCAGTATTTGAAACGGCGTGTCTACGGAGCAGCCCCGGCAATGGTGACACTCAGGCGTCGTCTCCCGGCCTATACGATGCAGGAACTTACTGAAACAGCCATGGCTGGTGAGCACCTGTGTCAGCCGGTAGGAAAGGCTACCGTGGCGCCTCTCCAGCCATCCCTGCATTACTGGTCTTACCACCACAATCGTGGCGTTCCTTTATTCCCTTACCTTTTATGCATTATTTTGGATAAACATATAAACTGGAAAGCTCATATAAATCACATGGGATTTCCGCACGAAAAAAAAAAAAAAAAAAAAAAAAAAAAGTTACGAAGAATAGCATCCCTAAAGACGGTTCTTAGTGCGTTGGTACTATGGATATATGGCCGCAGTTCTTAATTATGGTCTCATTCTCTGGGGGAACTCAACTGATCTAAATAAAGCTATCATTGTTTAAAAAAAATGCGTCAGAGCGATTTGCGGCGTAGCCCCTTGGATATCCTGCAGACCTGTATTTCAAAAACTCAAATTGTTGACGTTGCCCTGTATGTTTTAATTAAATAAACACCTATTTAAAACAGCAAGGGATATATACCCGAGATACACACGTGATCCAGACAGAATAGTCTTGTCTAAGATACCTTTTTTTTTCGTGCGGAAATCTCTTCGGATACCCCCCGCCGGCCAGCGGGGGCGGTTATGTCGGGCTTGAACCGACTAAAACCGCACGCCGTCTTGGCTCTACAGACGCCGGGGTGTAGGGTTGCCCATAGAGCATATCCCTCGCACCCCGACTGACCCTGGGACATCTCCGGTTTCGAGATGGCCCCCTCGGGTTTGGAAACCACGGTGTCCCCGTCTTGCCTCGGTTTGGGGGAGGGGCGCTAGTCGCCCCACCGTCCCGGCCTGCTTCTGCTGGGGTGACAGGTGGCCTCACCTGCCACCCCCAGGCCTGCGCTCATGGAGGATGGAGGTCGTGAAGCGACCTCAGGCGCCTGAGTCGCCTGCGACGCGCGGCGAGCATGTTGCGGGCTCGGCGGGCCGGAAGAGTTCTGAACCTCTCCCGGGCGCGCTCCGCCATCTCTTTCGCGAGCATTACATGCTCGCAGAAGGAGGTGGCGGCGGCCCACGCGCTCGCGCTTCGCACCATTGCCGCAATCATGCTGCCGAGCGAGAGGACTCCCACCCCGATGGCTGCCACGAGGTCACACCTCGGTGCCTCCCACGCCGGGCAGTCCCCCAGCGTGTGCAGCCCTGAGTCCTCGCTAGCGTCGCAGTGATGACACTCAGGCGTTGGCTCCTTCCTGATCCGATGCAGGTGGTCCCCGAAGCACCCCTTCCCGGAGACCACCTGCGTTAGTCGGTACGAGAGGCTTCCGAGTCGCCTCTCTAGCCAATCCTCCATGATGGGCCTTACCGCCACTATTATGGGCCTTACCGCCGCTATTTTGTCTAAGATACCTAAAACTGTTCTTTATAAAAAGAATTGCCTGGCTATGTGTGGATACATTTATAATTGTGTACCTTTTTTTTTTCGTGCGGAAATCACTTCGGATACCCCCCCGCTGGCCAGCGGGGGCGGTTATGTCGGGCTTGAACCGACTAAGTGAAATTAAAGCCTTAACATATAATAGATTTATAAAAATGTTAAAAGACTGGTTGCTTCACAAATGTTTTTACTCCATTACGGACTTTTTATCCACACGTTTAAATAGATAAATGTATAATGATATGTGTATAATCTAGGTTTCTTTTTCTCTTTTTATACTATATACTTACGTTGCAATTCGTCATAAATAATGTGCTAAATAAAATTAAAATTAAATTTTGCATGCCCATTTTTTTTTTATATATATTTAGTCCGTCCAAACGACTGCACCCCGCCTGATGGTAAGCTGAGGTGAAGTCCAAAAAGTAGTGGCCACCATTTCTAGAGATTGTCGCTAGAATGGTGGCCCCTATCTAGACGGCCTCAACAGATGTTTTTTCACGCCCCGCTTAAAGAGCCCAGGATTGTAGATAGAAGGGTACGCGTGTGTGGGTAAAGCGTTCCAGTGCTTTATGGTCCGACTAAAAAAGGAGTCACCAAACCGTTTGGTTCGCGATGGTATCGATTGCACTGTATGAGGATGACACCTAAGTCCTGCACGTGTTGTTCGGGACAAGAAGGGATAAAGAGGAAACGATTGGAATAACTCATCGGAACATTCACCATGGTATATGCGTTAGAATACTGCCAAGGAGGCTATATCTCTACGCAGCTGCAGAGACTCTAGAGAACTGGCGACCTCAGGACTATCAATGATCCGGCTGCCCGTCGCTGCAATCTATCGAGTGCGTCTAGTAAGTACTGAGCGGAGCCATCCCACAGGTGGTGAGAACAGTATTCCACGCAGGGACGAATCTGAGTCTTATATAAAAGACACCGCTGCCCCGGCGTGAAAAACCGCCTCACCCTGTTCAGCACTCCAGGTTTACGAGAAGCTGTTTTAATAACGCTCTCGATGTTATTACTTCGGGCTACCAACCAGGTGGACACCGAAGTCTTAAAATCACGCAAAAAAAATCAAAAATTTCTTTTTATCACTTTTCTCGACGTTTCACATGATTCGAAGTCTAATTAAGCAAAAAAAATGTTTGTGTCGGTCTGTCTGTTGGTTTGGATGTCTGGATGTCTGGATGTCTGGATGTCTGTTTATGCAATAACTCAAGAACCACTTATCCGATTTAAAAAATGTAAATGTGAAAAAAATTGTGTGCAATCATCTTGTTTGGTTAATGGGAATAACTGATTAGATTTTGGGGTTTGTAGGTTCAAGGTTTCGGGTACCTACCATACAAATTGTCCCCGAGTTTGGCCCGAAGTTTGACAATCACTGTGTGATTTCCGCCCCACTAGTTTTTTGTTATTAAGTTTGCAGCGAACATCCATAAGCATGTTGATACTGTCCTGCAGTGGTAGTGGTGTGTTCCGAAGAGTTGGGAGGGGAAGGAAAGGAGATACCTTTGCTGTAAACGCGCATGCCTGTGTTTTCTTGGCATTGAACTCAACCAGGTTCTCAGATCCCCATTGGGAAATGTGGTCTAGGTCCTGATCGAGCTCAATGACAAGTTGCCGTCTTCTCTCCTCGATGTCAGTCCGCTTGGCCACTGAATATCCGAGATAACGCCCATGCAAAGTACTGTCATCTGCATAGCAATGTATGCTGCCCACGGACAACATATCATTGATATGCAGAAGAAAGAGAGTGGGCGATAAGACGGACCCCTGAGGCACACCAGCATTAACCTGCATGAACTCAGAAGTCCGGCCGTCACAAAAGACTCGGATGCTGCGCTCATGCAGAAAACTGGCAACCCAGCTGCACAGTCGAGATAGCAGACCGTAGGCCGGGAGCTTGGCAAGAAGCGAACTGTGCCAGACCCTATCGAAAGCTTTGGCGATGTCAAGGCTGATAGCCAGTGACTCGCCATGCTTGTCCATAGCCTCACCCCAGAGATGTGTGACGTACGCCAGAAGATCACCCGTTGACCGCTTTGGCCTAAAACCATAAGCCGGTCGTTAATTATGGAGTGATCTTCTAGGTAACGCATGAGCTGTGCGTTAATAATGTGTTCAAACACCTTGCTGAGAACTGAGGTGACAGCTATGGGTCAATATTTGCCCTGATCGAACCGATCTCCTTTTTTGGGGACCGGTTGTACGTATCTGCCGTGCCTCTTTCCAAGCCCCCGGGACTAACCCCGAGGAATGAGACAGGCGATACAGTCGCGTCAGCGTTGGAGCTAACTCCACTGCTCATTTTTTAAGAACCACCGCTGGGGTAACGCGCATGCCAGTGCCACTGGCTTTCCGGACGTCGAGTGACTGTAGTGTAGCGCGAACGTCGCATTGCCTGATACCAATATTAGGCATTGAGTGGTCACAAGTGACAGGTGTTGGCGGCTGAAAGCCAAAGTCGTCGATTTGGGAGTTAGCCGCAAAGAGGTTAACCAGCATATCTGCTTGCTCTTGCGGCTCGTGAGCCAGTGAACCGTCAGGGTACCGCAGCGGGGGCAGCGAAGGCTGGTAGAAGTTGGATTGCACGGCTTTGGCCAGTCGCCAGTACCCACGGCTACCCGCGGGATGTTACATGAGTTGCTAACCAAGCCGTGCTATGCGCTGGGCATCCGCTCTGTCGTATGCCCTCTTGCAGTCCTTAGTGGCCTTGTTATACGCCGCCTTGAGGTGCCCTGCATTCGGATCGTACTCGACTCGTGCCCTAGTCCACGCGCGGTACGCAGACTGTTTCCGTTGAACAGCATCAACGCACTCGCACCCAAACTAAGGCCGAGTTCTGCGGGCGCTGGTGACATCAGTGTGTGGAATATAATATTCCATACCCAAGCTGATTTCACCAGCGACGGCAGAAGCACAATCCGATGGGTCCTTTCCATCAAAGCAGCGTTCAGACCACGGAACGGATGCGAAATAGTCTCGCATGCAGTCCCAATCCGCTGACGAGTAATGCCATAGCCATCGCTTTATCACCACAGGTTGTGCAGGTGCAGTAACTGGCACGTTGGTGCAGACCAGACAGTGGTCGGAGGAACCCAGTGGAGCTCGTACCGAAACACTGTACTGGGCTAGGTGGGTCGTCAGTAGAAGGTCTAGCAAAGAGGGCTCATGACTTGATATGTCTGGTATCCGGGTGGTCTGTTGTACCAGTTGAGTCAAGTCATGCGTCAGTGCGAATGCGTGGGCGACCCGTCCCGCATGGTCGGTTTTGAGAGAGCCCAGCCAGGTCTCGTGGTGGGCGTTGAAGTCTCCCAAATTTGAATTTAGGCAGAACATGATGCACTTAGCCATAACACATTATTTGTACCATCCTCATAACAAAGCAAATAAAGATTATTATTATTATTTATTATTACCTTGCGACTTATCGAGACTGAATTGAACTAGATTGATGAAATTTTACGATTGTTGTGGCAAGTTTTATAGACAAAGATATATTATTAATTTTATATTTTGTTTTAATATATCTATACTCTCAATCTCTGTAGTGCGCAATTCGAGGCATTATTTTCCTTTTACTGATCTCAAAGGTCTGCTCAATAATGGCTGCTCACTGACCACGATGATGACTCGGTAAAATGTTTTGAAGTGTCCAGTCAGGCGAACTCATAATAAAATGGAGACTTTCATTGGCTAATAAGGTGAATCGACTTCATAAGAAGTTATTAATTTGATATGAAGCGAATCGTATTTTAATCGAAGGAATATATTTATCAGACTTGGATAAAAAGTTTTGTATGCCAAATATAGCCTCTCTTCATAAAAATCTTCCAATTATATCCAAAAGTGTAATGGCTATTATCAAAGTTTTCAAACACAGCAATTAAAACTTTACCTCAAGACGTACAATAAAATTCAAATATCATTTGAACTTTTGAAAAACATCTCGAAACCGGAGATGGGCCGTGGGTCAGCCGGGGTGCGAGGGAAATGCCTTATTACCTACCTTACGCTCCAGCGTCTGAAGACCCGGGACGGCGTGCAGTTTTAGTCGGTATGAATCCGACATAACCATCCCCGCTGGCCGGTGGGGCGGCATCCGGGGAGATTTCCACACGGAAAAAAAGGGCGGAATACAAGTACGTAGTACAACAGATATTGTGTTGGTTAATCCGGTTCATTTCAGTTATTACTAGACCGATATTACTGGCACAAAGCCGCTTGAACTGGTTTTATTAAATTAACATGCGTACAACGCGCTGGAGATAGAAGCGCAGAGATTGTTACCTCCGTAAATTGAGGGTGTTTGTAAATTCTATTTGTGAGTTATAAGAATGAGGACCTGGCTTATTATTTTGAAAAAGAATTTTCCCTTCGTATTTGGTGCTGTCCTAACAGTAATGTAATGTTACAAGTACAAGTTACTACATAAAACTGTAGATGCAACATTGCATTCTAAGTATTGTGTAATGATGAGGCGTCATCTATTGATTTTTAGTGTGACCAGAGCTTCTTGGAGAACCACACTGGTGGTAGAAATTTGATGACACAAATTTGTCACAAAATTCGGCCGGGTGGGTACCACCGTGCACGATTGCGAAAAACCCTCCATAGTAATCCAATTTTGGTTTGATTGCGTTCAGGGGCCAGCAAGCCGGGCAGGGGGGTTGTGGTCGCAGCACTAGTGGGATCGGTGGGTGCCACGCGGTGCTGCGACGACAATCCTCTTCTGATGAGGCCGTCAAGCTGAGTGCCACCATTGTTAACATGGTACGTGTATGTAATGGTGACCCTCTTTCCTGAGACTTTACCTTCAGCTTACCATCAGGCGAGGTGAAGTCAAATTGACGTGTCCTAGATATAAAAAAAAACACTCTTTAGGGAAGATAATTATCTAAATCCTACTATCCTGCTGTGAAAATGTATGAAGATGTTTAGATGCTTGAATGTTTGTTACTCAATCACGCTCAAACGGCTGAACGGACCTGGCTGAAATTTGGTACACAGATAGATTATTGTCTGGAATTACCCAAAGGCTATCCCTGGTATACGTTCGAATTCCACGCGGGTGAAGTCGTGGCCAACAGTTAGTAACCTAATAAATTGGATTATATAGATAATAGCGGCGATAGCCCAGTGGTGTACGTAACGGACTGCTGAGACGAGGGCTCGAGTTCGATCCCTAGTCGCCCCGGGCACACACCTCTGACTTTTCGTAGTTATGTGCGCATTCAAAAATGTTAATTATGACTCGCTTAATAATATGCCCGGCTCATCCCTGTAACAACATTGGGGCCTTAACATAACTGGCGAATCGTTGGTGTATAATACACCTCTGCTTATCCCTTCGGGGATACAGGCGTGAAGTTATTATGTCATGGATATAAATAACAATATGTCATTCTTTAGTGTTTCTCAAGCAGTATTTTCACGCAGGTGTCTTACACAGCCAGCAGTCATTGGAAAATGTTTTCAACTGTATGCTAAGTTTCGTATGTCTTGATTTATTGATCTATTCATATTAGAAAAGTCAATAGCATTTCTGATCAAGCAGTCTACATTTATTTGAGTGTTCATTAAGCAGTGAGTATTCATTGTTGTGATTCTCTTTAAATTCCTTACGATTAGTAACTTTTCTCTTCTTTTTTTCGTGCGGAAGTCCCCTCGGATACCCCGCCGCCGGCCAGCGGGTGTGGTTATGTTGGACTTGAACCGAATACAACCACATGCCGGGGTGTAAGGTTGCCCATAGGGCATTTCCCTCGCATCCCGACTGACCCTGGGCCATCTCCGGTTTCGAGATGGCCCCCTCGGGTTTGGGACCCACGGTGTCCCCGTCTTGCCGCCCCGGTTGGGAGGGGCGGTCTCACCTGCCACCCCCATTACGATTAGTACCTGGTATTATAAAATTCTTAAGGAACTCGCAGTACCTAGTTCGAACGTAATAATTATAACATTTCAAACATTTTAGCAACTATTAATAGTTCAACAATTAATTAAAACATTTGTGTGTAGATTGGAGATATTTAAAACAAGTTGAATTCCTGAGACGAGCTCAGCCGAATACAAGGGATTTTCGATTTTGCGATTATTATTTTTTTTGCGATTTTTTCTTTATCTTGCAATGGTTCACCCCAGCACGAATCTATTACCAAAAACAGTAACTCGATAGCTCATCTCCTTCATACCCAAAACCGTGACAGAAAATTGGCAACGGCGACGTCGACGACGACAACTCAATAGCAATAGGGCTTTTCTAAAGAAAATCCCTAAAAACACTCGAGTTATGTTAAATTGATGATTCTAAACCCTTGTTTGTTTGTTCCTGGCGATGTGTTTAGTGCTCTCAGTTGAATTTCGAATTGTTTTGACAGTAAAGTTACAATAAATAATAGCTGCAGTATGAATATTTGGTATTATTTATCAGCACCTGTGCTTCCTTCTGGCTACAGTCCCGGGTCCTTTAAGCGGGGCGTGAAAAATCATCTGATGAGGCCGTCAACCTGACGTCATCGGTGTTTACAGACACTCATTTCTGCGACTTTCCCTTTGGCTTACCATCAGGCGAGGTGAGGTCATATTGACGTGACCATTATAAAAAAATAAAACTGCATATTATTGTAATCGTTTTTATTAATGACATTAAGACTTTTCAATTTATTCTGTACATTATACAATGTATTTATAATATTTGGCGTACTTCCAGCGATTTGAAGAAAACATTATTCGCTTTCAAGATCAACGTAAATCTTAAAGTAATAAAATTTAATAAGAATTTGAACAATAACTATATTAACTTATTTCTTTACTGGTAACATCTTGCTTAAAATAAATATAAATAGAGAAAAAAAATCTATTATAAATGTTTCAAAAAAGTACACGAACAGAGAAAGAGAAATCATTATCAATAGTTCAAATACTACTAATAAGTATTCACTAGTGACAATAATCTAATACATACTACTCCATATTAAGTTATATAAATATTCTGATACCGTTAAAAATACACAAGTAATCAAAGTATCACAATACATAAATAAATAATACAATTTTTACAGAGGCAGATTGCAGATTCACAATAATATATGTTAACATAAAATAAATTAAAAATATAAATTTTAACCACAATAGCCATCTAGAATACTATAAATATTATATTTGCACACCCTGTTTCAATCGATTGTTAAGGCATATTCATATAAAATCGCTGGTGCACGCCGACTCATTTAAAATTGACAACATTTATGCAAAATATGAAAACATCAATAAATAATTATATTTAAACAATAATAACGTGATTTGTAGCTTATTAACAAATTGGCACGTTCACTTATTTTATATTTACAAATAAAATACACACGTTCGTTATCACACTGCATGTATTTATAGTGTAATGTAGAAAGCTCACTTTGATGCAATTAACAGGATTAATTGCGGGTTATTTTATTGAGCGAAGTTCGTCAGAGCGTTGCTCTCTTTTAGACGACTCACGTATTTCGTTAGACTTAGATTAGACTTAGATTTCGTTAGTTCTTCTCCTAAACAGCTGAACCGATTCTAATGACATTTATTTTTACTGATGGGAAGGTCATAGGCTATGTAATTAAAAGTTCATGTGTACCATGGAGGAATACTCACCGAACAAAATTTCCAAAATCTGATTTCGCAATGATGGTCAAGGTTAGACACACAGTTTTCTAACCTTGACCATCATTGCGAAATCAGATTTTGGAAATTTTGTTTAAGTCTAACGAAATACGTGAGTCGTCTAAAAGAGAGCAACGCTCTGACGAACTTCGCTCAATAAAATAACCCGCAATTAATCCTGTTAATTGCATCAAAGTGAGCTTTCTACATTACACTATAAATACATGCAGTGTGATAACGAACGTGTGTATTTTAAATGCCAACACCATTGTGCACATATGTGCCAAAATGCGTTTACTGGTGGTAGAAATTTGGTGAAACAAATTTGTCACAAAATTCGGCCGGGTAGGTACCACCGTGCACGAGTGCGAAAAACCCTCCATAGTATTCCAATTTCGGTTTGTTTGCGTTCAGGGGTCAGCAAGTTCATAGCCGGGCAGGGGGATTGTGGTCGCAGCACTAGTGGGACCCGTGGGTGTCACGCGGTGCTGCGACGACAATCCTCTTCTGATGAGGCCGTCAAGCTGAGTGCCACCATTGTTAACATGGTACGTGTATGTAATGGTGACCCTCTTTCCAGAGACTTTACCTTCAGCTTACCATCAGGCGAGATGAAGTCAAATTGATGTGTCCTAAATATAAAAAAAAAGAAACTTTCAAGTGGAGTCGATCAAAAAAATAAATTCTAAAATCCACCGTACCACGGAGGAATAATCACCGAACTAAATAAATCTGATTCCACAATATTGACAGTTCAGGTCAAATTACACTGATCATGGTTATCAGTCGGGGAGCTTCGCTCAATTTTTGCAACAGCAGAATGTATTGCAGACCTAGTCTATCTTCTTATACCCAAATTATGTTTTAATTAGTATTTTTTTAACCTAAATTAAAATAGGTTTTTATAAAAACCAGCTAATATTTTGAAGTTCTTAATACATAAATGTTAAAATTGAAATTAACATTATTCAAAACAAATAATTGATATTTATTTTATGAATTAATAATTCATTTTATGAATTAAATAAAACCCAATTTATACTTAATGTGTTTCGAAACAGCACTTAATATATTAAACCTTTCGAAGTTATCTTTCTAACATGCACTGTGTTAACTTCTAAGTCGTTACATGGCCATCTTACACTGGGTTGTGGTTGCAATAAATGTCTTCGCAACCCTAATGTTAGTTTGAAGTTCAAGCAGTATAACTCAGCCACAAACAACAAAGTATTTATCATATATCCGTTACTGACGACCACAAACGACTTAGTTTCAGTTATTATTAGTTTCTCGCTAACATATCTTCATTCCTATATTACAAAGTTAATGAAATTAATGTGTGAATGAAAGCAAACATCAGAGATAGTTGAGTCCATTACGCAGTTTGTCTACGATAATCGAGTGTGGGTGACGAAAAAGCGTAATGGAATGCTGCAGAAAATCTCTGAAGTTCTTTTTTCGTTTTTGGTGTAAATCTAGAGATTATTTACAATTAAATTGTACAGAGGTGACTCAGGGTCGAAATGGTTTAACAAAGCCCAACGCTGCTTTCAGTCCCGCTTTGTCACGTTCAATAACACGCTCGGCTTTAAAAGTTATAAAGTTTATAAGCGTGATTACTGCACGGAAACTGGTGCAATTGGAGAAATTTATATGGTAGGAAGATTTAAAAATATCAGAGTGAAATACCTTTTATATTTTTTATGGATGAATCTCTTTTAACGCAAACTTTTCAAAATAGTGTCATATATTTTTATTTAAATAGATTTTGAGCGCTTACGTAATTACCTAAGTAATTATTTTAGAATCTTTTTGCTGAATTTTAGCAGTTTTAGATAAGTTTGTGGTAGATACTTTTATGTTTAGTAAATTATTCTGTTTAACATTTGAAAAAGGAATCCTGCTAATGTTATTAATGTGAAAGTTTGTGTAGATGTTCGTCTGTTTGTTGTTCAATCACGCTCAACCGGCTGAACAGATTTAGCTGAAATTTAGTTCAGGCATAGATTGTAGCCTGTAACGTATGTATGTGTTAACATAGACTACTTTTTATCTCTGGAATAGGGTCCCATAGGTTCCGGGAACGGGATCAGAATTCCACGAGAGCTAATATTTTCATATCTATATATATATATAAAACAAAGTCGTGTTAGTGATACCGTTTATAGCTCGAGAACGGGTGGACCGATTTTCATGATCTTTGATTTTTAGATTTGTTTCCGCCTATACTGTGCGATTTTGTTATTTTTTTGCCCAATACCCACGGCTACCCTACCACCGCGCTGACCTGGATAGTTATGTCAGACTCGAACCGACCAAAACCGCACACCGTCTCGAGTCTCTAACGCCGGGGTTTAAGGTGACCTAATAAAGCAATTCTCTTGCATCCTGTCTGGGTCCTTCGGGACACTGAACCTATAGTAGCAATTAGGATAATTAAAAACCCAACTCCAACCGAGGCGAGGATGGCCCTGTTGAGGGCTGTTCGGAAGCTTTCCACGTGTCCCTCTGATTAGCAGATGGCACAGTGGAGAGCAAGTAAGGGGGCCATCTCGAAACCGGAGATGGCCCAGGGTCAGTCGGGGTGCGAGGGATATGCTCTATGGGTAACCTTACACCCCGGTATTAAGACCCGAGACGGCGTGCGGTTTTAGTCGGTTCAAGCCCGACATAACCACCCCCACTGGCGGCGGGAGGGTATCCGAAGGGATTTCAGCAAAAAAAAAGGTACCGGCGTCTGAAGACCCGAGACGGCGTGCGGTTCTTCTTTCTTTTTTTTGTGCGGAAATCCCCTCGGATCCCCCGACGGTCAGCGGGGGTGGTTATGTCGGGCTCGACCCGACTAAAACCGCACGACGTCTCAGGTCTTCAGACGCCAGGGTAAAAGGTTGCCGACACACTTTGTTTATTCTGATCTGCTCGTCTAGAATACAAATAAGGTTATAACATGCTAATTGTTTACAAACCTGTGAATGACATCGAGAATGAAAGCAGCGATAGCGTCGAAAATAATGTAATACATAACAATATTGAGCAAAGACATGATATATTTATATAATTTATCTAATTTAGAATGAGTGATCGCGTGCTCATATAAATGGATTTTGTCGTGTGTTTTCTTAGCCTAACCAAAATATATATATATTTTTTTTACATAATAACATCGTATTTCACAGCAGAATATATTGTATATACTTTTACAAGTACTTGCTTTGTGTGGATTTGTATACACCCTTGTTTTTTATTTTGTTTTTTACGTGCTGAAATCCCTTCGGATATAATTTATTCGCAGGGATTACGGGGGGGTCCCCCGCCGGCCAGCGGGGGTGGTTATGTCGTGTATCGACTAAAACCGCACGGTGTCCTCCCCAAGTGTCCGTTGCCGGGCACCCCGGGTAAGCCCTCGAAAGGATAACCCCCGGGTTGCCGGCGCGGCCTCGCCTGGTGGGGTCGGGTTTTATCCCGCGTCGGTGAGTAGGCTGACGTGTGTAGGAGATTTTTAAGCTTTACGAAGTTATACTTAAGAGTAATAATGAATGATACTGTCGGAAGTATACGCGAATATCACATATTGAAATAGAACTATTTTCAACGGATTCTATCGCGATTTATTTGATGTTATTTTATTATTTACATTGATCCCGACGTTTCGGATGCTTTTCAGCAGCCATGGTCACGGGGAGACTAAAGATGGTTGTTGTCTTATAGTTTGAAGTGTAAGTTCCTGCAAACTAAAAGGCACCAACCATATTTAGTCTCCCCGTGCGGTGCGACCATGGCTGCTGAAAAGCAATCGAAACGTCGGGTTCAATATCTTCTGTCTTCTTCTCTTATATATAAAAATGAATTGCTGTTCGTTAGTCTCGCTAAAACTCGAGAACGGCTGGACCGATTTGGCTAATTTTGGTCTTGAATTATTTGTGGAGGTCCAGAGAAGGTTTAAAAGGTTTGTCATGACGTCTGCCGGGTCAGCTAGTAAATAATAAAATAATATGAAATAAATCGCGAAAGAATCCGTTAAAAATAGTTTTATTTCAGTACTAATGTATTTTCTAAATAACTTATTAAGTATTCATTTATTTATAGATTTCGATCGGAAAAAGAGAACATCTAGGACGGGACTTGAACGCGCGACCAGTCCCTTACAGCGGGAATACTCTTACCAACTGAGCTACCTAGACACGTCCCAGATATTCCAAAATCCTCCGGTATATTATATACGTCTCGGGGAGTCATTGAAATCATTTATTTATTTTAATAATAATTAAGGCTTATTTTAAATGATGGGAAGTATAATATTTTTTGTAGGAAGGTTAACGGGAGGACACCGTGCGGTTTCAATCGAGACACGACATAACCACCCCCGCTGGCTAGCGGGGGGGTATCCGAAGGGATTTCCGCACGTAAAAAAAAAATTAAAAAATAAACGGTTAAGTAAGTAAGGTTAACGGCAAAGTAGTGAGCTATCGACCTAGTAGTCAATAATAAATTTATATCAGAAAAAGTCAACGTCCAGGACGTGACTTGAAACCGCGACCAGTCCCTTTTAATCTTAGTGTAATTAAATTATTTATTTTTTTAATAATTTTTTGTGAATATTTGAAGCGTCTACCTGTTGCCGTTATTAATATCGAGCAAAAAATGGCAAAAAAATCACCTTTCTTGTTTGGGAACCCGCCTAATTTTGTTCTGTTTTTACTTTGTTGTTATAGTGGCAACAGAAATACATCATCTGTGAAAATCTAGCTTGGTGACAGACAGACGAACAGCGGAGCCTTAGTAATAGGGTCCCGTTCTACCCTTTGGGTACGGAACCCTTCAGTCGGGGTGCGAGGGATATGCTCTATGGGCAACCAGGTCTGAAGACCCGAGGCGGCGAGTGGTTTTAGTCGGTTCAAGCCCGACATAACCGTCCCCCGGGGGGGGGGGGGCTTGGGTATGCGAAGAGATTTCCGCACGAAAAAAAAAGGTTATGGAACCCTAAAAACGACCAAACTTAAGATGAAAAGGCATGTTAAATAATATAAAGTATTGCAGTTTAACTTTTAAATGTCGACAACGTTTCGTGCGCTTGGATTACGTGATGGGAGTTCAAAATAATACCTACTCGAATTGTTACATTTCTGAGAAAAAATTTCGAGTGTTCACTGATAAATTATATCTGCATTCATTGTTCTAACTTCAAAGACAAATCCAAGCCAAGTTTAAATTTTTTAAGATGATACTAATATATTCAGAACAATTACTTTTATTTCAAAATTAGTAGTAAAAGTACTACTAGACTTTGGTTGGGTCAATAAAAAAATGAATATCTTTAAAAATTTTGTAAAATATTTTGATAGGTCTGTATTAAAGGTCACAGAAGTAGACATATTAAGTCCAAATATATAGTACCGTAAAATGAGGTGAAAAGAAGTTACGTGGAGAATAGAAATAAAATGGACTTTTGAAACTTTTAGATAATTTATATCACAAAACTTTTTGAGAGGTTGCTGAACACTAACAAATTTACAAACGATCGTTAACAAAAAATAGTGGATGTATAATTTATTATTTTGCTAAAAAATTTTTTTTTTATAAAGTATTTAAGAAACGAAATTACTAATATTCCCCCTAACCCCTCCCGCTAAGCTAAATTGCTTGTGTTAGGAGTGGGTTCACGTCGGTAGTGAAATGGCCAGGATTCGAACCCGGGACCTCTCGATCGTAGGGTCGAATCCTTAACCACTGAGCTACCGACGCTTCAATATAACAAGACAAATTTAATATTTTTCTATTTTTGTTTATCATTTTATGTAAACTTTTAGAGCTGAGGTGGTCGGTTAGCTAATATTGACGGCGACTGTACCCAACCAGATATTAGATGATTTACACAAAAATAGTTCAAAGTTTCACCCAAAAGAAAATATCTACATTTCTTTGACCATTTCATTTCTATCATCCCCTAAACTTCTCATTACTCCATTTCACCCATATGGTTTTACATTTTAATAAACTAGTAACATAATTTTTCCCCATCGCTGAAATCCACACAATGCAAGTTCTCAACTATTCCGTTAGTTCAGAATATAATTATGCTAACACTCACTCATATCTCACTCACTCACTTGCTAACTCATATCAATTCGTTCATGGTTCAGTTCACATGAGACACAATATACTTGCACTTTACTTAAATACTGAAGGCACTTGTCTTCTTAATAAGAACAACAACGTCCATAATGTTGTTTCTAGACGAATTCGAGAACCGCTACTCGCTACGGCATCTGTAAGAGAATTTAAGGGTTAAAATTGCATCATATTAAGTAAAGTATTGTGACGTAACCGGCTGCATGAAGTCTGAATTTTTATGAAACAATAAAAAAAAATTAGATATTTACACGAATGTTGCACATTGAAAAATAAAACAATTTTAAGGGGTATTGGTTGGGAAAAAAGTCCATCGTGTCACACTTTTACTCCATATCAACATTTTTTTTTATTAACCAATAATACTGTTACTAGTGTGAGTATTGCTGGTTTAAAATAAAATCTGCAACTACTCCTAAATCTAAATGTTTAGGCTTTCTTGGCCGGCGTTGCATGTAGAATATACTGCTTCCGGGCTGTTGGGCCGTGGTTCATAGGAAACTCGTGTTCCACTGTGGTCGACATCTTTAGTGGTATAGGTCCGGGCGGCGACGAGTGCACAGGACAGTTTTAGAACACAAGTTGCATATGTACCACGTCCAAACAGCCCGGAAGCAGTATATTCTACACTCCTAAATCTGTTTACTTAAACACACCTATCAGATACAGTATTTTAAATCCACACTAGCAACGCGCCCTCGCTTCCCTTTGGTTTATATGAGTTTTTTAACTCAAGCCCACTTAATTTACACATTATATAGCCTATGTCCATCGGGGATAACGTACCTTTCAAATGGTGAAAGATTCTTCCAAAAAGTGCAGTGGTTTAGATTACTCGAGAGAAATAAACAAATTCGCTGGTGAAAAAAAGCTGGTGGTAGAAATTTGATGACACAAATTTGTTCCAAAATTCGGCCGGGTGGATACCACCGTACACGATTGTGAAAAACCCTCCATAGCAATCCAATTTCGGTTTGATTGCGTTCAGGGGTCAGCAAATGCATAGCCGGCCAGGGGGATTGTTGTCGCAGCACTAGTGGGACCGGTGGGTGTCACACGGTGCTGCGACGACAATCCTCTTCTGATAAGGCCGTCCAGCTGAGTGCCACCATTGTTAACATGGTACGTGTATGTAATGGTGACCCTCTTCCCTTAGACTTTACCTTCAGCTTACCATCAGGCGAGGTGAAGTCAAATTGACGTGTTCTAAATATAAAAAAAAACCACAATATGCAGCGTCATTCTTTATAATATTGAGATAGGCATATTCCCGTTCAAACATAACGTTCCAGTCACATAGAAACGATGGCCGGAGCTCACAACTCGTTTGCATAACAAATTCTGCCTCGCGTGTTGCCCAAAGAATTTTTACAACTTTATAATTACACATAAACTTTTTTATTTCATTTCCATATCACTCGGGAATGTAGTTTTATAGGTTAGTGGCCTACTTTGCTTTACTTTGTAAATATTAAATAAAAAATGATAATATAGGTACTGTATTTACCGTGGTTCCCAAACACGAGGGGGCCATCTCGAAACCGGAGATGGCCCTGGGTCAGTCGGGGTGCGAGGGATATGCTCTATGGGCAACCTAACACGTCTTAAGACCCGAGACGGTGTGCGGTTTTAGTTGGTTCAAGCTCGACATAACCGCCCCAGCTGGCGGGCAGGGGGGCTATCCGAAGTGTCCGAGGAGATTTCCGCAAAAAAGGGTAAAAGGATTTAGGTGTGTAGAGTGTATTGATGTGCTTGGGTTTTCGTTTGTCGCACGATAAACTGAAATGCTCTACCCGCTCACGCGTTTCCTTCTTCTTACAATTCCAGGTTACTTGAGGGGGCGTGAAAAAGCATATGTCGAGGGCGTCAAGGTGGACGAACCATTTTAGGATCATCAGCATCTGGAATGGTGGCAACAATCTTCTTGAAATCCAGCAGGGTATTTTTTTTACGTTTGGAAACCTCCACGGGCTTCACCCCATTGGTTGCAACGATGGGATGGGCATGTTGGTGGCCTCCCCAAGTGTCCATTGTCCTGGGTGCTTACCCAGGACAATGGACACTTGGGATAACAAGGATAACCCCAGGGTTACCGGCGGACTTTGGCCACCATCGCGGCATTGCCTATGGGGTCGGGTTTGATCCCGCGACAGTGAGTTGGCAGGCGTGTGTAGGACACACACGACACGCCTCCATCTTGGCCTGCTTCTGTAAGGACAGTGAGTCATTGAAGGATTAAATATATAAAAGTAGTTTGATTGTTAAGTGAGGGAATATGTGAAGGAGGTATTGAAAGGAAAGTTAGTAAAAAAGTAGGCGCTACTGGTGGTTCATAATGAAATATTATAAAATTGTAATTTAGTTGTGTCTGTACATGGGAGATATTAAAAAAAAACGAATGAGCGATTCCGAACACAATAATATTTTTTTTGAATTCTTCTGTTTTTTATCTGTTTGTTGCGCGATGGACGCAAAAACTACTGAACGGATTTTGAAGCCGTGAAGATCTTGGTCAGACTTTAAATCTGCCCTATGTTTGATGGCAATTAGTGAAGTAGAACCGAAGATATGACCAAAAAATGATAACCAACCTCATCCCGATCATACCAGATAAACGAGAGTAGTGTGGTTTACTAAAGAATAAAGTGACGTGAATTGAAATGGTTGGGAATGCTGATGAGGGTGTTTGGACACAAATGAGTGCTGAGCAACTAAGCATCAAAGATATATATGAATGAGCAGGTTGCTCCTCGGTAGATGAGAAGCACCTGAAACCTTTTATTTAAGAAAGGTTAGTTTAATAACAGTAGAAGCTTTAGGTAGGTATCAGAGGGCATTCGGGGTGCATGCTGATGAGGGTGTTTGGACACAAATGAGTGCTGAGCAACCAAGCATCAAAGATATATATGAATGAGCAGGTTGCTCCTCGGTAGATGAGAAGCACCTGAAACCTTTTATTTAAGAAAGGTTAGTTTAATAACAGTAGAAGCTTTAGGTAGGTATCAGAGGGCATTCGGGGTGCATGCTGATGAGGGTGTTTGGACACAAATGAGTGCTGAGCAACCAAGCATCAAAGATATATATGAATGAGCAGGTTGCTCCTCGGTAGATGAGAAGCACCTGAAACCTTTTATTTAAGAAAGGTTAGTTTAATAACAGTAGAAGCTTTAGGTAGGTATCAGAGGGCATTCGGGGTGCATGCTGATGAGGGTGTTTGGACACAAATGAGTGCTGAGCAACCAAGCATCAAAGATATATAATATGAATGAGCAGGTTGCTCCTCGGTAGATGAGAAGCACCTGAAACCTTTTATTTAAGAAAGGTTAGTTTAATAACAGTAGAACAAGCTTTAGGTAGGTAACAAAGGACATTCGGGGTGCGAGGGATATGCTTTATGGGCAATCTTACACCCCGGCGTCTGAAGACCCGAGACGGCGTGCGGTTTCAGTCGGCTCATGTCCGACATAACCGCCCCCGCTGGCCGGCGTGGGGGCACCCGAGGAGACATCCGCACGAAAGAAAAAAACAATTATCAAAGGACAAAAAAAAATGGTAGCCTGCTGAAAACGACGTGAATAATGAACTCGCAGCAGTCAGAACGTAATAATTATAACATTTCAAATATTTTAGCAACTATCGATTAAATTGTTTCTGTCTGTAGATTGGAGATATTTAAAAAAAATCTTGAGTTTTGTTAAATTAACGATTCTAAACCCATTTTTTTTAATTCTTATTTATTTGTTCCTGATGGATGCAAAAAATGCGGTTTTTTTATTACAAAGGTCTTGCCGTATGTTTGATTGTGATTAGTTGAGTAGAACTGGAAATATGAGCAAAAATAGGATCATATATCCGATCCATGCGGGTGGAGCCGCGGTCATCAGCTAGATATAATTAAAATCTTTAGTCAATTTAATAATTCTAAATCGTGTCTATAAAAACATAAACTGAAACCGATTTCTCCCTTTTATGTAACAATATTTCCCAAAATTTGCTCACATGAAGTAACTTCGCCATCCGCACTCCGCGCTTACTTCCTTCCCACATGCGAACATTCCGGCACCGCGAATTGTGACGCGTCTTCTCGAGTTTCCTAAATTACACACGTAAGAATTGACGCTTTATATGTTCCAGGACAGTTAGAAGATTTTCTCCCACGTCAACAGTAAACTACCTTAAATATATATTTTTGACGATTTTAGGCCAATTTTGAAGAAGAGCCAATTTAGATTTTTTTATAGCGTGAGTCCGTGATACTTACGCAATAAACACAAATTTAACGTTGTCGGTATTTACATTACAATTATACAAAATGTATTTTTGAACTATTTGGATACCAGCAACTAACACTCCGCTAAATTGCCATTTTGCGTTTTTGGTTACAAAAAGTGTTTCGTGGTGTTTTACATTATGTACTGAAAATTACGTGTAAAAAATCTAAAAAAGTGAAGAAATTTTTAATGACACAACGTTAAGTAAACCTACTTTTCGCGATCGCCCGATATATATTGAGCTAACTGTATTTAGAAGTTTGTAAGGTCGAAGAGCATAAGACACATAGTCTTACAAGACTATGCTATTGTTAAAAGTTAGTGTAGTGTAGTTTATGCATAGCCACCACGTTTGCAAATAACATTGACATAGCCGCTTAAAGTCTTCAAGAAAGTGATCTAAATAGTAAAATTTGTGTTGGCACTTCGTTAAATGACCTAGCAGCTAAAGTATTTAAATATATTGTCTAATTGGTTTAATATTGTCAGTTGTAAGTTTCAAGGTTTAATTTTATTGATTTATATGTGTACACAAAAACATAAATGGAAAAAGTAGTACAGATACTCTACTTTTGTTTTTAAAGAAATCTCTACCAGCAGACCTGTGAGAGGAAAGTTTGAAATGAAGAGAATAAGTGAACAGTGTGTAGGGAAAACGAGAGACAGTTTACATATAAAACATAAAAAAGAATAATAAAAAATACATCCATGCATTGCTATATTTATAACATTACATAACATAACTTCACGCCTGTATCCCCGAAGGGGTAGGCAGATGTGTATTACACACCCACGATTCGCCAGTTATGTTAAGGTCCCAATGTAATAGGGGGCGAGCCTATTGCCATCTACCGGACACATTATTAAGCGAGCGATAATTAACATTTATTAATGACTACGAAAAGTCAGAGGTGTGTGCCCGGGGCGACTGGGGATCGAACTCGAGACCTCGTCTTAGCAGTCCGTTACGTACGCCACTGGGCTATCGCCGCTATAATGCTATATTTATATATAGAAGGAATTAAAGGAATAGAGAAACAAACGAATATGGGAAGGAATAAATCATAGGTGGAGGACAGATAGTGTTAACGAAGTTTATGTTTAAAACTATTGATTGAGTTACAGTCTCTGATATAAGCAGGAAGCAAGTTCCACAGTCACAGGTGTTTAATATTCCATAATATAGTACGCTAACTATTCCCGTAACTTATCGAGCATTTCTTTTTCATCCTTTCAGGCACATACCCGGCTAACTTATGTTATTTTAATAACCAAAAATAAATTTAAAAATTTATAATGACATTCTATGCAGCCTTTAAATAATTAACTCCATAAATTTTTTCAATTCATCATCTTTATTTAATAAGAAGTTATCACGTTTTTACCTTTAAAACGCTAGCGCTGTTATGAGAAATTGACCTTTGCGAGTTAGCGTAATTTTAATTGCTTGGCTCGATTTATACTGTTGACTCGATCTCAAACCACCATAATTTACATATAATACATAGCCTATATCCATCGGGGATAACATACGTTTTTTTTCGTGTGTAAATCCCCTCGGATACCCCCCCCCCTCCGGCCAGCGGGGGCGGTTATATCGGGCTTGAACCGACTAAAGCCGCACGCCGTCTCGGGTTTAACGTACCATTTTTTTTTTCGTGCGAAAATCCCTTCGGATACCCCCCCGCCGGCCAGCGGGGGCGGTAATGTCGGCCGTTATGCTGGTCGGCAAGTCGGGCTTGAACCGACTAAAACCGCACGCCGTCACGGGTCTACAGACGCCGGGGTATAAGGTTGCCCATAGAGCATATCCCTCGCACCCCGACTGACCCTGGGCCATCTCCGGTTTCGAGATGGCCCCCTCGGGTTTGGGAACCACGGTGTTAGGCAGACGGGGTCTTGCCCCGGTTTTGGGGAGGGGCGCTAGTCGCCCCACCGTCCCGGCCTGCTTCTGCTGGGGTGACAGGCGGCCTTACCTGCCACTCCCGGGTTTAACGTACCTTTCAAAAGGTGAAAGAATTTTCCAATACGTACACTGCAGTAGTTCTGAAGATTACCCTTTACTTATGTATAAACAAACTTTCTCCTAAAGGATTTTTGGAGCAAAACTCTACACTAATATAGTGTAGAGTTTTGCTCCAAAACTTTTCATTAAATACACAGGGTATGGAATAAATTAACCTTATCCTTTGAGGATTATAAAGGTTCTAAAGTAAATTTTTATATTAATAAATTTTAGTATAAGCACGTTTTGTAAATGTAATAATTTTTAACCACGACTAATAATTTATTAGAAACTGGCTAGGTGATCAACATCATATATTTTTTTATTGTTTAGTATGATTTATTTTTGTGTTTATATAAGTAATATTTTGAGACCTATTATACAGTGCTATCTAGACTAGTACAGCTTGTAATATGGGTTCTAGAATCAGCATTCTAAAACTCATATTATAAGCTGTGCTCAGTTACAGTCTAGATAACGCTGTGTAGTATGTCTATATCTAATGATTTAGTCACAAAGAAATAATAATATAATAAAAAATAAATATACGACATTCTACACAGCGATTTCTAGACCTAAAGTAAGCATAGCAATTAGCAATTAGCTTGTGTTATGGGTTCTGGAATGCGGATAAACATACTTAGATTCACTTTCTTTTGTAAATACATACATATATATTATTCATAGAAACAGACAGACCAATGCAAATAGACATATAAATGCATCCTCATATCAGCCGTAAGAAGTCCACTGCTGAACATAGGCCTCCCCCATCGATTTCCATGTCGACAGGTCTGTAGCGGCCTGTATCCACCGAGTCACTGCGCTCTTTGCTAGGTCGTCTGTCCACCTTGCGGGAGGCCTTCCTACGCTGCGCTTGCCTTTACGTGGTCTCCACTCAAGAACCTTTCTGCCCCACCGGCCATCGGTTCTCCAAGCTATGTGCCCTGCCCACTGCCACTTCAGCTTGCTGACTCGCTCTGCTATGTTGGTAACTTTCGTTCGTCTACGGATCTCCTCATTTCTGATTCGATCTCGTAGAGAAACCCCAAGCATTGCCCGTTCCATAGCTGGCTGTGTGACCCCGAGCTTCCTTATGAGGCCCATAGTGTGAGACCACGTCTCGGCACCGTAGGTCATCACTGGTAACACGCACTGATTAAAGACCTTTGTCTTCAAATATTGGTTTCATTGAAAATTGTAACGGTAAAATGACACTACCTTTTTTAACTAAGAATTTTTGCCAACAGATTGATTTCTATCTTTTTTTTAACTTGTGGAAACCCCCACGGGCTTCACCCCATCGGTGCCGAGGATGGGATGGGCGTGTCGGAATCGGACCGACTAAAACTACACGGTGTCCTCCCCAAGTGTCCATTGTCGGGCACCCTGGGTAAGTAAGGATAAAAGTAAAAAAAGTAGCCAAGTGCGAGTTGGACTCACCCATGAAGGAACCCTTTATGAACTTTCATGGCTCCCAGATGTCCCTTATAACAAGATGAAGGAAAGCATACATTTTTATTTTTTATCTTTCTTTTTCTTTCGTGATTTCGTCCACGTGGACTTAGATCTTGGTTTAATTTTTTTTTGCTCGGAGCGTTTTAGCATATGTTACGTCTTGTAATATGACCTGTCTGCCAGTTAAAGTCGGCCCGCCGTTCCTGAGATAACCTAATTTAAACAGACAGAAAGATAGACCGACAAAAGTTAAAAAAAATGTTTTTTTTTTGGTGTAAGTTACCGTGTATACATCAATTGAAAACTGTTACTTTGATGTTTTAATAGTCACTTCAATTTTATTTATTTGTATAGATTCTAAGTCAAAAAATATTCTCTTGGGGAGTGTGGTTTTAGTAGGTCCGATTCCGACTCACCCACTCCATCGTTGGTTTGGTACCGATGGGGTGAAGCCCTTGGGTTTTCCACGCGTTGAAAAAAGCTCACAGTCTCATCTGTGTACGATAAAGGCATTCAGGCATTTCATACTTTTATCATAATGAAAATAAGCGCTCACTTAACAAAAAACATTTTTTCTTTTAAGTCGAGTTTAAATAACATCAAAATTTACCTTATTGAGTTATATTTTTTCTTAATTCCACAAAATGTGGAGGAAATTCCTTGGACTTCTTTAAAAGGAATGGGATTACGGCTAACCGAAATTTATAAGTCGTAAATATTTAAATTAAAAAAAAGTTAATCTCGTGACTTTTGATGATTTTTCCTTCATTTTTGTGTTATGCTTTTAGTGAATAATGTTAATGACTATAAAGTATTTCAATTATCTCAGCAGTTTTTGCGGAAACTCTTACAATTTACAGACAGAGACTTCGTAAGGAATCTTCTTAGTAACGTACTTTAAAGACAACTATAAATAAATATTCTACGACATTCTACACAGCGCTTACTAGATCCAAAGTAAGCATAGATTAACTAGCTTGTGTAATGGGTTCCAGAATGCGGATAAAAATACTTATATACTTTTTTTTTAAATACTTACATATTATACATAGAAACACCCAGACCAATGCAAATAGACATATTCATGCATACAAATATTTGCACTGAGCGGGAACCAAATCCGCGCTCCTTGTCGTAGCAGTCGAATGCACTACCGCTAAGCCACAGAGGCCGTCAGTCTGGACATAATTTTCGATAGTTTCACTTCTGTTAAAAAACAACTCGTATGAACTCTTTTTCTTTTTTGTCAAGTATTTATTCATTAAGTTAATGTACCTACAATGTTTATTGTTCTGTGTCAATTTACCTGTCTTGGCGAAGGTATTTAACATTTAAATGCTGTGTACAGATATAATTGGATGTCAGATTCTAAAAGTATAATATAGTATATATTTTATTTTTTTGATGTGTAGGGGCATCAAAAAAATAAAATTGCGTCCTCTAAAAAACGCAACCCCAAATGTAAGTTTCAATGGACTACTAGACGGATCTGGTATAATATATAAGCTACTTTTTAGGGTTCCGTTGCCAAATGGCAAAAAACGGAACCCTTATAGATCCGTCATGTCTGTCTGTCTGTCCGTCCGTATGTCACAGTCACTTTTTCCGAAGCTATAAGAACTATGCTGTTACTTGGTAAGTAGTGAAACTTGGTAAGTAGATGTATTCTATGACCCGAATTAAGATTTCACACAAAAATAGAAAAATAAAAAACAATAAATTTTGCCCCCCCCCCCCACCTGGGGTTCCCCAACTGAAACTTCAAATTTCTAAAATGATATTGAGGTTTCTAAAATCATTTTTTTCTAAACTGAATAGTTTACGTGAGAATCACTTCCAAAGTGGTAAAATGTGTGCCCCCCCCCCTGTAACGTCTAAAATAAGAGAATAATAAAACTAAAAAAAATATATGCTGTACATTACCATGAAAACTTCCACTGAAAATTGGTTTGAACGAGATCTAGTAAGTAGTTTGTTTTAACACGTTATAAATCGGAAACCGCAATTTACCTTTCATTCAATCAACTCAAATATAAAATTTAAAAATAAAAACATTATGTTACTTGCTGCTACGGAACCCTTCATGGGCGAGTCCGACTCGCACTTGGCCGCTTTTTATCTTTGGAATAGGTTCCCATGGGTCGGGTGAAGCCGCGGTGAATAGCTAGTATTCTGATAATTGTTTAAGTGTACCGTGGCGCACAATCGCTTACTTATGTAAAGTTTCAATAAACTCTCCAACGAATAAGAAAATAAAGTAAAAAATATATTATCAGTAGCAATCAACTGATAATATATTTTTTATGTTTTATATGGATTCTAGCAACTCGCAGCTCCATTTTAATCTAGCTTCCTTGAAATAAGAGCAAACATATTAGGGGAAGCATTCAAAGAGTTCCAGTCGTAAAATGAAATCGAATACTAAACTTTGATCGCTTCCTCAAACAGTGCATTATAAATAACTATACAGCTCTTGCCAACTCTTGGCAAAGAAGTGAAATCGAAAATATGAATTTAGATACATTTATACAAGTTACGTTTAGTTTTGGTCTAGATGGCGCTCTGTAAGATACCCTCGAATATTTATTTATTCTGTAAAATCCCTTTGTTTCATAGGCCACTGCTTCCCAACAGGTATAAAAAACCTTGTGTTGAGTATCTTTTTTTTTCTTCCGGAAATCCCTTCGGATACCCCCCTCCCCCCGCAGAGCATATCCCTCGCACCCCGATTGACTGGGCCATCTCCGGTTTCGAGATGGCCCCCTCGGGTTTGGGAACCACGGTGTCCCCGTCTTGCCCCGGTTTGGGGGAGGGGCGCTAGTCGCCCCACCGTCCCGGCCTGCTTCTGCTGGGGTGACAGGCGGCCTCACCGGCCTCCCCTTCGCGAGCATTACATGCTCTCAGAAGGAGGTGGCGGCGGCCCACGCGCTCGCGCTTCGCACCATTGCCGCAATCATGCTGCTGAGCGAGAGGACTCCCACCCCGATGGCTGCCACGAGGTCACGTCTCGGTGCCTCCCACGCCGGGCAGTCCGCCAGCGTGTGCAGCCCTGAGTCCTCACTCGCGTCGCAGTGATGACACTCAGGCGTTGGCTTCTTCCTGATCCGATGCAGGTGGTCCCCGAAGCTCCCCTTACCGGAGATCACCTGCGCCAGTCGGTACGAGAGGCTTCCGTGTCGCCTCTCTAGCCAATCCTCCGCTATTGTGGCGTGCCCTGCGCTTGGTCGCCCAATTCGTTCCTTCCACTCCACCACGATGGCCTGGCGGAGCTGGGACTGCACGGCCTCGATTTCTCTTTCTAGGCTCGGGGTTCCGTCCCTGCTCCCGCGCCTCCTTTCACCACTGGTACAGTTGCGAAAGGGCTCTCGCCTTCAGGTCCTATGGCGGAGTTCCGGCAAGGCGACTCGCCGCCTCGAAGGAGATCGTGGGTACCCGCGGATGACCCTGATGGCTATCACCCGCTGTGGAGCGCGTAGCATTCGCAAACTTCTGGCCTTCAGAGCCTCCGCCCATATTGGGCACCAATACAGGGCCATGGACTGCACGATCCCCGCGTAGAGTCTCCTGCAGGAGTCATCGGGCCCTCTCATGTTGGGCAACAGTCGCGCCAGAGCGAGAGCTGTGCCCTTCAATTTGGGGGCCAGACTTCGGATGTGCTCTCCGAAGTCCCATCGGTCGTCGACCACGAGCCCCAAATATTTAATTTGGGGCTTGATGCCGATGCGATTTCCTCCCACCATGAGACTGGATCCCTCGAGTGGTTTGCTCCGAGGCCCATGAAAGTAGGGCCTGGGTTTTATGCAGAGCCACCTCGAGACCTAGCCGCCGGATCCGCTCTACGACTTGGGCAACCACGGTCGTGGCCTTCAGTGTCGCTTCGCGGTACGTCGCCCCGCACGCCGTCACGAACGTGTCGTCCGCGTAGCACGTGATGGCGGCACCGCCTACAAGCTCACCGCGAAGCACCCAGTATGTCGTATGTTCCACAGGAGCGGCCCCAAGACCGATCCCTGTGGAACACCGCACGACATTTCACGCCAACCGAGACCGGTCACGGTTGGGTAGATGACGGCTCTCTCCGTCAAATACGCCCCGACTATGCGGTGAAGGTAGAGAGGCACTTCGTGATACACGAGCGCCTCCCTAATGCAACTGCAGGGCAAGGTGTTGAATGCGTTGGCGATGTCCAGGAACACCGCCAACATCACCTCACCCCGGGCTACTGCATCCTCCGCCAGAGCCCTTACGCGCATGATGGCATCCACGGTGGAGGCATCCTCTGGCGGAAGCCATATTGGTCATCCGCCAGGTCCGGCCCCACTCTTGATATCTTGTACGTACCTTTTTTTTTTTTTTTTTTTTTCGTGCGGAAATGTTTAAAACACACATGCAAACGAACCCTCAACTACCGTGATGTCAGGATCGACAATAGTGACCTATAAAAAACCATTCTGTATTTAAACTTACGTATAATATTGTCTTGAACCGGGCACTTTTTCATTAAATTTAATTAAAAGTAAATTGGAGGGGGAAACAATTAAACCACTTCTCTTTTTAGTAAAGTGAGAGACAAAAGAGCAGATAATAGACAAAAAACCTACAAAGATCAAAAGACGACGGCCTCTGTGGCGTAGCGGTAGTGCATTCGACTACTACGACAGGAGGTGCGAGTTGGATTCCCGCTCAGTGCAAATATTTGTATGCATTAATATGTCTATTTGTATTGGCCTTGTTGATTCTATGTATAATAAGTATGTGTTTACAAAAAAAAGTTTATAAGTATGTTTATCCGCATTCTGGAACCCATAACACAAGCTAGTTATATTACGACGACCTTAGTGGCATAGCGATAATGCATTCGACTGCTAAGTCAGAGGTCGCAGGTTCGATCCCCGCTCAGTGTAAATATATTTATTTACATTGGTCTGGGTGTTTCTATGTATAATATGTATGTGTTAACAAAAAAAATGTATTTAAGAATGTTTATCCGCATTCTAGAACCCATATGACAAGCTCTACTTAGTTTGGGTCTAGATGGTGTTGTGTGATTTGTCCTAGAATATTTATTTATTTTATGCTTACTTTGGGTCTAGAAAACGCTGTGTAGAATGCCGTAGATTTTTTTTTTAATTATGAATTTATAAAGAGGCACCATGGACTTAAAAATTATAGGTTCTCTATGTGAGGTATGATTATATTTGAATCTATTATTTATGGTACAAATATGAGTACTTAAATGCATTGAAATTCACTCTAGTTGACTAAAGTTTCGCATAGTTTACCGACCCAGGTGTCGCTTGGAAATTATTTAGCATAGTATTAAGTTCATCGTGCGAATTTCTACAATTCCTAGAGGATAATCCTATTAATATTATAAACGCGAAAGTTTGTGAGTATGTACGTATGTATCTTTGTTGCTTTTTCACGCAAAAACGGCTGAACGGATCTGGCTGAAATTTGGCACATAGATAGATTATAGTCCGAAATAACACATAACCAATGGAAGGAGGAGCAGGGGAGGGGCTACAAAGTGGCAATAGCGACTGGGATTTTGCTTGGATGAAGAGAAGATTTTAGTCATTTGTTGCAGTACCTGTAACTAGTGCCTCTGTCTTATTCCAGGCTTTAATCTATCTCTGCGCTAAATTTCATCCAGGTCCATTCAGAGTAAAGAGAAAGTGACGACCTCTGAGGCGTTGCGGTAGTGTTCGATTCCCGCCCAGTGGAAATATTTGTATGCATGAATACGTCTATTGGGATGGGTCTGTGTGTTTTCATGTATAATATGTGAAGTATATAAGTATGTTTATCCGTATTCTAGAACGCTTAACGCAAGTTAGTTAAACTATGCTTACTTTAGGTTTAGAAAACGCTGTGTAGAATGTCGTAGGATCTCGTATACGTGGGATAGCCGCTTACAAACTCGGATACTCCTTTGCAACCACAAATCTGATTTCAACCAAATTTGGCATGGTCATAACGACAATCTAGGGGCATGTTTTGAAACTATAAAATAAAAAATCGGACATACCATTGAGGAATTATCACCGATAAACAAATTTACCGCGAATGCGGTTGCGCCTATTTCTCGCGAATTAAAGGCTCGCTCAGCTCAATTTTCTTGCAATCGGCTAACTGCATCGCATTCCTAGTTTGTATATACGCGGCATAGCCGTTTGTTAGTGGTAGAACTCCTCCGCAACCACTCACGCGATCTTGACCAAATTTACCACGGTGATAGTGTGGACACTGAGGAGTGTTTGGAAGCGAGATGGTTCATGTCCGATGTACCATTGAGTAATAATAACCGAAAAACAGTTTCACAAGCGCGCGGCCTTAGCTAAGCGCGCGACCGTAGTAAGATGTCTTATTTTCAAGTAAGAGTCCTGCTCGCTCAGCTCAATTTATTTCAGTCGCACCCTGCACTGAATTCCTAGTTTAAAGAGCAAAGTTAAATAGACATGTCTATTATCAACCTAATTGTAGATACTTTTGAAGTAAAATCTTGTAAGTTGAGTCTGTCGAAATCTTTTATAGGGTAGAAGATGTCAACATGCTAAGTGAACTTTTAGAAACTATAGTTAAAAGAAATCACCTCACAAATAACATCGTAGATCGTAACCAAATGAAAACTTTTTATATCGGGAATAGGTTCCCATGGGTTGCGGGAACGGAATCAGAATTCCACAGAGCCGCGGGCAACAGTTAGTAATATATAAAGGAATTCAAAGATCGAGTATTACTAATTGGCGCTGTACTTCTCTTCTATCAAGTTAATCCCATACTTTCAGCCAGTATGAAACCTCTCAGCGTTAGGAGACATTTTACCTCTCTGTACTTGTTCTACCACCTATATAATGGTATGTGTTCAGAAAAATTATTCGATATGATGCCCACGCTCACATTCTATCAACGCATCGTCCCTCGCCACAGACAGAGAATTCATCCTCTCGCGTTGCAACCAAAAAAGGTGCGCACAGTGAGGTATAAAATAAACTTAATTCCACGCACGAGTGAACTGTGGAATGATCTCGCGTGATTTTCCCAAGTGACTACAATATGGGGTTCTTCAAAAAGGGTATTAGAAGTTTATGAGGGCCGGCAGCGCGAGTATGACGCTCCTGGTGTTGCATACGTCCATATGCTTACGGTAACAGCTTCCCATCAGGTAGGCCGTGTGCTTGTTTATCACCTAAGAGGTATAGAATAAAAACTACAGATTCAGTACACAGCAACATACAACTTTGATAGTGCTGTGTTCATGTAAGTGAGTATAAATGCCAATGCTTCATGAATCGGCAACGTGTCAGGGATCAGGGATATCTCTGGCACTGCAGTTACAAGCTTCAATAACCGCTTCACATAAGGCGTTTAAGATAGCGTGAATGTGGCGATAGCACATGTACCCAGCGCCATCTAGATGCAAGGACGCTGAACTACTTTGTAACTACCGATCCTTGATCGCGCAGTCAAAGTTCTCATATATGCAAAATATCAAAATCATCCGTTGAACCGCGGCCTGCCAGTCGTAATAATCTTGCCTGGTCGGTAGATTCTCCCTAGTAAAATTATTTTTTAACGGTTCTGGTCGAAAAAATTATAGGTATAAAAACGATGGGAATATTTTTCCCAACCAGTAACAGTCTTACTCATTTGGGTGGTACGGTATGGGAATATACCCTTTGTGGCGACGGGCTATAATGTTTATAATATAAACAAATAAATAAATATTAAATATTTAATTATATTTTTATATATTTCATAATATTAGTAACCGAAATTACCAGTATTGTCCTTAACTCCTCCAGCTAAGCTAAATCACTTATATTAGGAGTGGGTTCTTGTCGGTAGGCCAGGATTTGCACTCAGGATCTCCCGATTTCCGAAGTTGGTTAAAAAGATAAAAATGATATATAATACTTACTATTTTTACTAAACATATATGTGGAAATATGCGGTCGAGCCGCAACGTAAAGACGCACGGACATCGACCGCACGTTCGGAGGGAGCGTCGCGAGTGTCGCCTGACACTTCAGTGCCAGGTACCCACGATGCGTCGGATAATCGTCTGGAAAGACGTGCAAGGTCCGCCATGACGCTTGTAAGCCATCCCCGTCTGCTCCGGAGATGTGGAGCTTGCCGCTGACTAGAGGATCCTGGTGAAAAAGAAAGTCAGATTTCAATTTTCAGCGCAATTTTGTGGCGTAGCGGTAGTGCATTCGACTGCTACGACAGGGGGTGTGGGTTCGATTCCCGCTCAGTGCAAATATTTTTATTCATGAATACGTCTATGTGCATTGGTCTGGGTGTTACTATGTATAATTTGTATGTATTTACAAAAAAGTTGAATTCCTGAGACGAGCTCAGCCGAATACAAGGGATTTTTTTTCGACGACAACTCGATAGCAATAGGGCTTTTCTAAAGAAAATCCCTAAAAAGTATATAACCATGATACTGTCGAAAGTTTACGCGAATGTCACACATTCGATTTCAAGGAATCGATTTTCTTTGGCGAGTATCTGTGGTTTATCCAATCTTAAGTAATAATTGGTCCCCTGTTGCACGTGTTCACCATGGCTGCTGAAAAGCAACTGAAACGTCGGGATCAATGTAAAATATAAAATAACATCAAATAAATCGCGATAGAATCCGTTAAAAATAGTTTTATTTCAATATATAAGTATGTCTATCCGCATTCTGGAACCCATAACACCAGCTAGTTAAACTATGCTTACTTTGGGTCTAGAAAGCGCTGTGTAGAATGTCGTAGTATATTTATTTTATTAACAAAATCACAAACTAACAATGTAAAATAGGGAAAACCTTTCTAGATATTGGTAGCTTAGTGGTTAAGGAGTCGACACTACGATCGAGAGGTCCCAGGTTCGAATCCTGGCCATTACAGTACTATTTTATTTATTTGTATAAAAGAGTCATAAAAAAAATCATAACACATTTTTTTTAAATTATATTTAGCCTACTACAATTCAAGGTTAAATTTATACGTTGAAGGTAAACACGTTATTTAATTTATTAACAAACACGTCAGATAACAAATGGACCTAAAAATAAGCTCACACTGTCAACACTAAAGATAAAAATTAAGTTCATGAAATACAAAATATTTTGAATTTTAAATACACTGCATAGCAACTGTTAGAATTCACGTGACCACGAATTGGACCTAACATTGTGAACGACTAATTGCGTGTTGCACGACTCTTAACTAACAACATCGCCGTATTTCTCGAATGCTCCAATAAAAGTAAGGAAATTTTTATGTGATGGAGTACATTTTATATAATAAAATATTATAGATTTAGATCAGAAAAAGAGAACATCTAGGACGGGACTTGAACCCGCGACCAGTCCCTTACAGGGGGAATGCTCTGACCAACTGAGCCACCTAGACACGACCCATATATTCGAAATGCTCCGATATATTATATACGTCTTAAGGCGACGCTGGAGCCATCTACCGTAATTCTTGCGAACTACGGAAACAATGGATGACTTCTAACCGATCTGAATCTATATGATAATATAACCAACAATTATATATTTGAGCCGTTTGGGGTCGAAACGTTGGGTTCGTGGGGTCCGAGCGCACGGTCGCTTTACACGGAAATTGCAAAGCGACTGGTCGATGCTTCGCGTGACCAAAGGGCTGGCCTGTATTTTGCCCAAAGGATTGGCAGTGCCATCCAACGGGGTAATGCCGCCAGCCTTTTGGGTACGTTACCAGTCGACATCGATGGGGAGGAATTCTTCGACACCTGACCCTTTTTCCTTTCCCTTTTTCCTTTTTCTTAATCTTGTAAATACTTTTATTTATTAATTTAGTTTTGTTTATCTGTAAAAATATGTAAATATTCCTATATTAAATCATGTTATTTATTTAAAAAAAAAAAAAAAAACTGAATCAATAGGAAAAGTAAGCATATTAATTGCTTAAAAATTAATTGAATTAATAAAATATTAGCCAAAACGTCATACCTATACTTTCAAATGTAATTATAGAAGCAATAATCTTGACGAACATAAGTGTGACTTTATAACCTACATTAATTAAGATGTTTGATTTGATTTGAGTATTGTTAGTTTTGAAATGGATCGTAATAATAATTTTCCACGACATACACAGCGCTACTTAGACCTAAAGAAAGCATAGCTTAACCGCATTGTAATATCGGTTCTATAATGCGTATACATATAATTACATACATTTTCTTTTGAAAATAAATACGTATACAAAGATAAATGAAAATAGATATGTTCATGAATTAAAATATTTAATCGAAATTTAAAATTTGTGTGGTACAAAAATGTAACGGCGGTATAGATAATCACGAAGTCATGTTTAAAAATCAACAAATTCAAATCTATGTCTGTGCTAAGGTACTCCCATACAATAGGTTCACCCTATTACATAAGATCAAAAATATTTGACGAAAAGGGGGACATTACGGGCAAAAACACCTCGTTCTAACCCTTCGCGGATTAGCGACATTTACTCATGCCCTTAATCCCGGAAGGGAGAACATTTGTAATTATTACAACCAGAAGCTTACTGCATCCCCATGAGGAAATATGGCTTCCCATGAACACCCTTATTATTTAGCTAATGTCGCATAATTCTAAAATTTATGTAAATATAATAAATTTAGTATTTATTGTATGTTGAAATTGGAAAATTTAACACTAGGAATGGAGCTGGAATGATTCAAGTTCCATTCTGAGTGTTGATTAAGTATAGTTATTGTGAGTATTGTTTTGTAAAACTCCGTCCAATTGAGTAAGCTGGTAACTTGACTGGACTTGAACCGACTAAAACGGCAAGCCGTCTCGGGTCTTTAGATGTCCCCCGGCTGAGCAAAAAGCCCCGTTGTTCAATTTGATTTTATTCTGTCGAATTCAAAAAGTTGAAGTCAAAAACATCGATTTCGGAATAAAATAAAAAGAGAACCAATTAGAGGGCTCTTTTGTCTCTCTACCAATTTGTTAACAATTAATCTTGGATTAAGGATATTAGCAATGTCGCGTCCCCTGTTACAAGGCAATTTATTTATTTTCCTTATTTGTTTACCTCTGAATAAAGCTTCACCACGGGAATGATATTAATAACTAGCCGATGCTCCGTCCACGCGGAGGTGGGTTATAGTTTTTCGATCAGAGGCGAGGCCGCGGCCCACCAGGCGAGGCCGCGGTGGCGGTCAAAGTCCGCCGGCAACCCTGGGGTTATCCTTTCGAGGGCTTACCCGGGGTGACCTGCAACGGACACTTGCGGAGGACACCGTGCGGTTTTAATCGATACACGACATAACCACCCCCGCTGGCCGGCGAGGGGGTATCCGAAGGGATTTCCGTACGTAAAAAAAAAAACTCCGGTTCTTATTAACCAATTGCAATAAAACAAACGGCAGATTATCTTAGAACGTTTGCATCCTATCGTGAGGTGACGAATTCGATTCACGGATCTTAGTGTTACTATCATAGAGGGAACTATTGCATCTCTTTTTTTCGTGCAGAAATCCCCTCGATACCCCCTCGCCGGCTAGCCTGGGCGGTTATGCTGTGCTTGAACCGACTGACACCGCACGCCGTCTCGGGTCTTCAGACGCTGGGGTGTAAGGTTGCCCATAAAGCATATCCCTCACAACCCGACTGACCCTGGGCCATCTCCGGTTTCCAGATGGCCCCCTCGACTCGTGACAGGCGGCCTCACCTGGCACCCCCAGGCCTGCGCTCATGGAGGACGGAGGTCGTTAAGCGACCTCCGGCGCCTGAGTCACCTGCGACGCGCGGTGAGCATGTTGCCGGCTCGGCGGGCCGGGAGAGTTCTAAATCTCTCCCGGACGCGCTCCGCCATCTCCTTCTCGAGCATTACATGCTCGCATAAGGTTGTGGCGGCGACCCTCGCGCTCGCGCTCCGCACCATTGCCGCAATCATACTGCCGAGTGAGAGGACTCCCACCCCGATGGCTGCCACGAGGTCATGCCTCGGCACTTCCCACGCCGGGTCTAATCCATCCCATCCCAAGAGTCTCATCTCTAATGTTCACATGGATTCCGTAAGGCATAAGAGCTATAAGAATTTATAGATTACAGATCCTTAGAGGTAATATTAAAACATAACATAACATAACATAAACCCACGCCTATATCCCCGAAGGGGTAGGCAGAGGTGCTAGCACCCACGTTTCGCCAGTTTATGTTTTAGGTCCCAATGTAATAGGTGGCGAGCCTATTGCCATTAACCGGGCTCTTATAAACCTGCGATAAATACACACATAACTTCGAAAAGCATCGAAAAGTCATTGGTGTGTGCCATGGTAATACCTGGGATCGAACCCGAGACCTCGTCTCAGCAGTCCTTTACCCATACCACTAGGCTAAAATCATCAATAAAAAATTAAAAATCATCATTACCTTAGCACTGATTACGGTTTTTTTTTGTTAAAAAACCAATATTAGTAACCGAAATTATTAATATTCCCCCTAACCCCTCCAGCTAAGCTAAATTGCTTGTGTTAGGAGTGGGTTCACGTCGGTAGTGTAATGGCCAGGATTCGAACCCGAGACCTCTCGATCGTAGGGTCAACTCCTTAACCACTAAGCTACGTTGTGGGATCGTTGTAATCTATTCCAATCGAATATCATTCAAGAAATACCAAGGGTATTTCTTCATACTTATATTAAATTTATTATCGTTGTGTGTTGTCTTTGTAAATATATATCTTAAGTCATAATAGGCAGTATAGCCGCGGTAGCCTAGTGGTATGGGTAATGGACTGCTGAGGAGAGGTCTCGGGTTCGATCCCAGGTTTTACCATGGCACACACCAATGACTTTTCGATGCTTTTCGAAGTTATGTGTGTATTTATCACAGGTTTATAAGTGTCCGGTTAATGGCAATAGGCTCGCCACCTATTACATTGGGACCTAAACATAAACTGGCGAAATGTGGGTGCTAGCACCTCTGCCTACCCCTTTGGGGATATAGGCGTGAGTTTATGTTATGTTATGTTATGTTATAATAGGCAGAATAAACTGGTTGCTTACATACTCATATTTCATATTCTAGGATATTTTAAACAGTGGCATCTAAACTCCAACTCAGCAGAGCTTGTCATATGGGTCCTAGAATGCGGATAAACTTTTTTTATGTAGAATATACTACTTCCGGGCTTTTTGGCCGTGATCCATATACTTACACTTATAGACTTATCTGCGACTGATGCAGATCGCTTATCTTAGTCGGAGAGAAGTCGCCGCCGCAGGAGAGTTCTACGCACTCGTCGGCGCCCGGACTTATACCACTGAAGATGTCGACCGCAGTGTTCGACGAAACGTTTGGAACACAAGTTTCCCAAGGACCACGACCAAAGAACCCGGAAGCAGTGTATTCTACAGGCCGTGAAAGCCTAAAGATTTATAAACATTTATTTTAGTTAGCACCATAAGAAAAGTAAAAAAATATATATATATCGGAGAGTTTCGAATATCTGGGACGTTTCTAGGTGGCTCCGTTGGTCAGAGCATTCCCTCTGTAAGGGGCTGGTAGCGGGTTAAAGTCCCGTCTAAGATTTTCAACCTTATTTTAAACCTATAAAAATTGGTGTTTATCCTACAGACATGCTCGGAGATTACTCCAACAAAGAACTAACGCTTATTAAGGGGGGAATTTACTGTTGCAGGGGAAGAATCGATATCCTCTATATAAACCTATATCACGGATAATGTTTCAACTTCGTATATTTTCCTGTTCCCGAGAAAAACTTTCTTGACAGACGAGTGGACAACAAAGTGATGTAGGGTTGCCACACATCTGACGGAAGATGCGTTGCGTGTCGTGTTTATCTTATCAAGTATCGCAGTCACGTAACGACTTGAAAATAAAACATTCAAGCTCAGGTTTGGATTATACAGAAAAGGCAGGAGCAATAAGGCGAGCTTACGATGAGCTTAAGGCGTGACACAGACGTTTTTGCATCAAAAACTTTTTATACAAAAAGTACGAAAGCGACGCCTAGCGACACAGAAAAGGTGTGGCAGAGGCATGCCTCTTAGTTGTCTCTTCTGCGTTGCAAGCAGGTGAGACTGAAGCGACATTCAAAAGGCGAGCTTATGGCGTAATTATATTGCGGTAGCATTTCTCTTGCGCGCCTCTAGCCTGCTCCTAGCTTGTTGCAAGCTCGCCTCTCGCTTGTTTTAAGCTAATCGTTTCTTTATAATTGACGCCTTACACACTCAACCGATCATAAAATAGTGCCTCAAATAGCATGATAATAAGCTGAGCGTAGTAAGGTGTTGTATATTAGCTTATTAGTACTGACTACGCGCGACGTATTTTCCGCTACACCAATAAGGCCGAAGCCCGCGTTCGGAAAAGGATAGACGCGTTCGAAATGTGGTGCTGGCGGAGGATGCTCCAAGTGTCATGGACTCAACGTCGAACAAACGAGTCTATCCTGAATGAGCTGCAGATCAAAATGAGGCTATCTACATTGTGCACGCAAAGGGTCCTCACATTCTTTGGACACACAGCCAGGCGAGGCCCGGATAGTCTGGAGATGGCGATTCTCACTGGCCGTGCAGAGGGTACCAGGAGTAGAGGACGCGCGCCGTCAAGATGGACGGATACGATTAGAGAGGCCACCAATATGACGCTGCAGAAGGCAATTCATTTGGCTCAGGACCGAATAGCCTGGAAGAGGTTGGTGACTGAAGTTGCTCAGCGGGGTCACGTCCCTCAGTCATGAGGACACGACCAGGAAGAAGAATAAGGCTTAAGTTATTTTCTTCGTAGAGGTGCGCACCCTAAAAACTAACCTCAAAATCCTAAAAAATGTAAAAACAATATATGTTTACACAGGTGATTTGAAAATCCCTGAGAAAAGATTTCAAACAATTATGGGCATGACTACGGTAGCTTTGTAATATTTATGTTAATTATAAAACATGTAAATAAATAAATATTCTACGACATTCTACAAAGCGCTTTCTAGACCCAAAGTAAACATAAACTAGCTTGTGTTATGGATTCCAGAATGCGGATAAACATTCTTGTATACTTTTTTTGGTAAATACATACATATTATACATGCATACAAATATTTGCACTGACAGGGAATCGAACCCGCGCCCCTTGTCGTAGCAGTCGAATGCATTACCGCTACGCCACAGAGGAGCATTTTGTATTAGTTGCATTAGTATGGGTGTTTCTATGTATAATATGCATGTATTTACAAAAAAATATGTGTATAAGTATGATTATCCGCATTCTGGAAACCCATAACACAAGCTGGTTAAACTATGCTTACTTTGAGTCTAGAAAGCGCTGTGTAGAATGTCGTAGAATACCTCGTAGAATGTCGTACATTCGATTTTTTTTGTTGCTTCAGGTTTAAATAAACGTATATTTACGCGAATAGATAAACAACACTTTAACTTTATTACTCCATTTAATAAAATAACGAATAGATTTATCATCCAGTGCTTATCTACCAACCGAGCACTGTCTGCCTGTCGGTATCGGATCAGATATGATGATGAGAAATGGATCGCATCGAGAGGAGACCCCGTGCAGTCCGACACTCATCTATTCTGTGGTCCCTTTGACTACCATTAAAATACATTTATTTGAATAAATAGTTGGCCGTTAGGTTAGTACTTGTTCAAATGGAAAAAATATTTTTGCGTTGGATAGCCCATTTATCGAGGAAAAATATAGGCTATATCTCATCAAGCTACTAACCAGGAGAGCCGAGCAGTAATAATAAATATCAGTAATAATATACGGGCATGTATAGGTTTAATGGGTGTCACGGGAGATTGAAGTATGTTACGAGCGAATACGCAGGGTTCAGCTAGTGTTTTCATAAAACGAATAATGGATAGTTAGTTAGTTGGTCTGGGTGTATCTATGTATAACATGTATGTATTTACAAAAAAAAAGTATATAAGTGTGTTTATCCGCATTCTGGAACCCATAACACAAGCTAGTTAAACTATGCTTACTTTGGGTCTAGAAAGCGCTGTGTAGAATGTCGTAGATATTTATTATTATTATTTATTTATTCATTTTATTTGATGCACTTCAAGTAATACCCTTTTTTCTTTTTGGAGATCAAAGAAAAATCTTTTCATGCGGAAGCGGAAATCCCCTCGGAAATCCCCCTTGCCGGCCAGCGGGGTTATGTCGGACTTGAACCGACTAAAACTGCACGCCATCTCGGGTCTTAAGACGCCAGGGTGTAAGGTTGCCCATAGAGCATATCCCTCGCATCCCGAATGACCTTGGGCCATCTCCGGTTTCGAGATTGCCAACTCGACTTCAAGTAATACCCATAACGAATTACTATTATTTTAACCTAGCGAGGCATGCATCTCGAAAACGGTTGGGAATTGGCAGAAATTTGTTAACAGTTGTAGATGATTTTATGAGTTTTCATTTAGTAGCAGGCATTTTTTCCCAGGATGCACCGTTTCTGAGCTATTAGCAAAAAAAACAAAAAAGGTACCTTAGTAACCTCTCTCCGCCCTCACTCCGGCTCACCTCCGAAACGTCAGAACTTTTAGTATATTCATTTCCTATATACCCTTAACAAGTTTCAGAAGAAATCACTTAAGTCCCCGCTCATGCAATCTACAACTACCCTATTGAGTGGACTAATTTATAATACCATCGGTATTTTTTTGTACATTTTATGTTTCAAACGGATATTACTATGTTTCCCGATGTATCTGAAATATAATCTTAAAACTTCTTTAAACGTAATACGTCAATTCTTTTCAATTAAAGTTCTCACAAATTTAACTCTGCTTCCATAAACCGTCAAACTTTTCGATTAACGAATTCAACTATTTTTAGCCGATACCTATTTGAAATCTTCAAAAAAATCTTTTAAAAACGCCTAACGCAGATTCAGATTTTATGAGTTAAATTTTTCATATAGATTTAGATCGGAAAAAGAGAATATCTAGGACGGGACTTGAACCCGTAACCAGTCCCTTACAGGGGGAAGCTCTGACCAACTGAGCCACCTAGACACCCTGTAAGGGACTGTCGCGTCCTAGATGTTCTCTTTTTCCGATCTGAATCTATAGAAAAAGTAATATTGTATATATTATTTATTGTACGACAAAGTACACAACGCCATCTAGACCCAAACTAAGCAGAGCTTGTCATATGGGTTCTAGAATGCGGATAAACATACTTAAATACTTTTTTTTTTGTAAATAAATACATATTATACATAGAAACACCCAGACCAATGCAAATATACATATTTGCACTGAGCGGGAATCGAACCCGCGACCTTTGGCTTAGCAGTCAAATGCACTACCGCTACGCCACAGAGGTCGTCAATATGCTTAAAAATTTAATTGAATAAAATGTTTCAAATATTATAATTGCAAATATTTTGGGATTTAAAACTCAGATTCTCGTAGTGTTTTGGCTATTGTCTCATCTAAAGTTCTTTCACCATTTGAACGGTACATTATCTCCGATGGACATATGCTATATATTATGTGTAAATAATGAAGGCTTGAGTTCAAAAAATCTCATATAAACCCAAGTGAAACGATTGTGGGTTGCTAGTACACAATAAACTTTATTTACCTGACCTTATAGAATATAGTTTCCTGAAAGGTACAGATACTTTCCCAGTGGAGCAATACGTAGATTTAGTGGGTATTAGACTGTCTTAAACATCCATAAATTATGATCAAGACAGTTTAATCATCATAAATTTACTATTTTATAACTAAACTTGCGCCGAGCAAAGTTTAGTTACCCTAGTCAAATAACAACTAACGAATTTAACTGGTACACTGGCCAAACTTAGAGTACAACGTATAAACTTTGGTACTAACTAAGCTAAACGATTTATTCACGTGTTGGGACACTATTATGTGGAGTTCTTGAGGTATAATATTAGTTTATGTCAGAGCTCGGATGTTAACGCTGTGTATTACTGCCCAAGGAGGCGGTTGAAAGTTAGCCGCCTGCTTATTTAAAATACATTACAATCCGGGTCTGTGTTTTATAACACTACCTTGGGACTTAGATAAATCCAATGTATTATTGCGCAAGGACATTGTACAAAGTTTTTTATGTTAAAATTTCTTACAATATTTCATAACGTTTTCACAAAAGAACGGAGACTACTCCGTATCGGATATAAGACTGTTAATGGAAGTTTTTGAAAAATATTGTGTTCAGTATTGGACGAATGATATCATCATATTTTTTTGCTATAGGACCTCGCTTGTATAAGCGTTTTTATGTAACTTTGGAAGAACACTATTTCGAGAAAGCATAAGAGCTCATATTTTAAAGAAAATCCCAACAAAAAATATTTACAGAATATGTGCATGCGTTCAATAATATTTATTTCTTATGTTACATGTAAATGGTACATGAAACTAAATAAATCCAATCAAAATAAATTCTTATTTCATTCAGATGTTCAGCTATCTGAATAAGCTATCAGGATTTTGTAAGTAAATCAGCAGTGGGCCAACATGCCCTTGGATCCCAGAGGACTCCACAGCAACCTCCGCCAATAACCCCATCGCTCATACTGTCTCCTCTGAAAGCAGAAGAGTACGGAGAGCGATGTGTTCCCGCGACGTCGGGTATTAACCGACGACCGATGTCAACCCCATCAAGGGGAAACCATCGAGCAGGTTACCCCACACCCCCAAGTACTTAGACTACGATGATTCTTTTCTCATATAATGCAGTGCTAGAAAAAAACTTAAACCAAGAAGTTCTACAAAGGCTTTCAATTTTCAAACCCGACCCCATAGGCGAGACCGCGATGGCGGCCAAAGTCCGCCGGTAACCCTGGGGTCTCCAGTAATGGACACTTGGGGAGGACTCAGTGTGGTTTTAGTCGATCCGATTCCGGCACGCCCATCCCATTGTTGGCACCGATGGGGTGAAGCCCGTAGGGGTTACCACCCGTAAAAAAAACCTTTCAAGTCATTATTCATGGGTCGTAAATAAGATGGCTTTTTAACTCATTTTCATAATTAAACACAATTTTTCCATTACATCGAGTACAAAGTTAGTAAATCCATGATCGTTTTCACAGTAGATAAAGGTTTAATTTCCTTATTGGGGCCGCCTGCTTGCGCTTATAATCCATGGACAAAAGGTCTGTAAAATTAATGACATTTCTTCATGATAAGCTGTTTTGAATCTATTTAAAAGATTATATGGATGGACGGGTTCGTATTTCGTTAAATTAGGTTTAGAAAAAGATCATTATCGCCAATGTTATACACTTGTTGTTATAAAGTAAACTTGGATCATTCATTAACATTTACTTCAATTATTGTATCGTCTTGTCGTTTGGTTACATTTATACAATTTGTTGTGTATATAACTTGTCTCACTTTTCCCACTTTATGCCGTCTCCAAGTCCTCGTATGCTTAACACCAAAAAAAGAAAATAATAACGCAGGAAAATAGGTTAATGGTTCATTAAGTAAACGATAAAAATCTTCATTTCAGTTCTAATTCTTGAATAATTGAGCTGAGATTGAGACGAAACCGAGCGAACAGCTCTCTATACTCCACTCGGTGTATTTCGGTTGTGACGCTACTCCTCCTAAACTAATCGACCACTTTTGACCAAACATGGCATGTAAAGACAACAAAGGTTGAGAATAAATAAAATTGAAAATCGAATATACCATAGAGGAATAAGCACCCTTAAAAAAATTGAAAATCTGATTTCTTCAAAATGATCAATGTTGAGACCACGATTTTGGCGCCAAAATGTGCAATGTGCTTAAGATAGAAAAAGAAAATTGCAAAACGGTCTAGTAACGGAGGTATAATCACCGAAAAAACAATTCAATGGTATTAAATTGAAAAAAAATTGCGCGTGAATTGTAGGTAATCATGTAGTGCACTCTCAGCTCAATATTGCAACAGCAGAATGCATTGCGCCCCTAGTTTCTAGTTACTAGGTCTTGGTACTAATCTAAGTAAATAAACTAGTTAAGTAAAATGGTGTATAACAGATAAAATCGGCATGGATTGCTTTCTCTTGCATTAAAACTAATTATACCCGTTCTTTGGACTGCCACAAATAGACTTCAGTAATTCGAAGAAGGTAAGAAATCCCTTGTGTTAATTGTACCTTTTTATTACATTCGCTAACGAGTAAATATATCTGTAAGTAGAAATCACAGCTGCAACAAGTATTTGTTAATTAGTAGCGACTTTAATTAAGTTTAATATTCCAAAGCTTGAGTTAATAATGTGAGTCAATAATATCATTTGTGTGGTTAGCTCCAAGGTACTGATTTTGGGCGTCATTAGACCCAGACTGAACGAATATATTTATGTTTACGAAAATTAACGTAAATAAAGCCTAATACTTTTTTTTTTCGTGCGGAATTCCCCTCGGATATCCCCCCGCCGGCCAGCGGGTGAGGTTAACTCGAGCTTGAACTGACTAAAACCGCTAGCCGTCTCGGGTCTACAGACGCCGGGATATAAGGTTACCCCTAAGGCATTTCCCTCGCACTCAGACTGACCCTGGGCTATCTCCGGTTTCGAGATGGCCCCCTCGGGTTTAAGAACCACGTTACCCCCGTCTTAACCCAGAAAGGGGGGGGGGGGCTTGCTAGCCCCGTCGTCCCGGCCTGATTCTGCTGGGGTTACAGGTGGCCTCACCTGCCACTCCCAATATTGTATAGTACTTCACGTTTCGAGCAAAACTCATATCTCAACAAAGTGTGCCCATGTTTCGACAAGGCCAGGTGATTTCCATATTCATAAAACTAGAAATAATTAGGAAACCAATCTTTAACCGAATAATAGATAGTATTCTCAGCCATGATTCGAAACAGTATTCAAACGATTTATATTTCCGATTGAATATGATGTTACCCTACGCATTGGTCCTTTTTATTTCGTGCGGGTATCCCCCGCCATCTAGCGGGGCAGGTTATGTCGAGCTTCAACCGACTAAAACCGCACGCAGTCACCGGTCTTCAGACGCCAGGGTGTAAGGTTGCCCATAAGGCATTTCCCTCGTACCCCGACTGACCCTGGGCTATCACCAGTTTGATGGCCCCCTCGGGTTTGGGAACCACGTTGTCCTCGGAAAGGGTAGGGGGGAAGGGCGTTAGTCGCCCCGCCGATAGGTATAATTATAAAACCAATCTTTAACCGAATAATAGATAGTAATAGATAGTATTCTCAGCCATTATTCAAAACAGTATTCAAACGATTTATATTTCGGATTGAATATGATGTTACCCTACGCATTGGTCCTTCAAAACGTATTTATTATGTAGAAATGTTTTCCAAGAACCATTAATTATTTTCAGATATAAAACAAAGTGCTATAATCAATCTACTAAAATTATATAGTAGCACCAGGAGTCTCGACAGGGATCCGTAGTGGAAAATAACATGAGAAATTTAAGCCTACCGTTCAAATTTACCCTTTGTGAGCCGAGGTCCATTTTAATACTTAATATTGTTACTCTTTTATGTCAAATACGATTGCGGTTAGGAACTGTTTATCAGAAGGACAATTCTCGTAATTATATCAAACTGTGAGCAACTGTTCGTTGAATAATTTGTGAATAGATATGTGTATTCAAATTTAGAAAGTCTATTTCAGGACAGACTTTAAGCTGAAATTACTTGTTTTGATGTGGAGGTTTTACGAGCTGAGCTTCCAGCGATTCATATTGGGATGTGTGAATTTATATGTGAGATACGTCCAGCCTAGGGTAGATGACCCTTTTTATTTTTATTTTTTCGTGCGGAGATCCCTTCCCCTCCCCCGACAGCCAACGGGGGCGGTTATGTCGGGCTTGAACTGACTAAAACCGCACTATTGCGGGCTTGGCGGGCCGGGAGAGTTCTAAATCTCTCCCGGGCGCGCACCGCCATCTCCTTCGCGAGCATTACATGGTCGCAGAAGGATATGGCGGCGGCCCACGCGCTCTCGCTCCGCACCATTGCCGCAATCATGCTGCCGAGCAAGAGGACTCCCACCCCGAAGGCTGCCAGCCGTGAGGGTAGATGACCCTATTGAACTTGTGATGTTTGATAACATTATGTTTCAGGCTTAGTACTAATTTCAACATAAAAGCCATAAGTGTTTTTTTATCTTTAGAATTAAATTTGCGATTCAGTCATTTAACACTTTTCAGTGCCTTTTTGGTTATTGGAGTTGGTGGTTTTATTTTTTATTACTCTTTATACTCTTTATATTACTTAAATACTCTTTATAAAAATGCTGTAGGATCTATAAATTTAGACATAAACAAGCATAACTCCTATAAGAAGTTTTTAGGACGCGGTTAATCATGTGGATATTTTTTCAGTATTTATACATGTTGCTAGCTGTTACCCGCAGCTCCGCCCGAGTGGCATTCTCATCCCGTTTCTGCAACCCATGGGAATGTATCTCCACGTGCTTTTCCAGATTTCAAATTGTAACTGTGCCAAATTTCAGCCAGATCCGTTCATCACTTTAAGCATGATTGAGTTACAAACATCCAAAGATCTTCACAAACTTTCACATTAATAATCTAGTAGTTGCTAGTAGCTACACACAAATTTTGATCCCGTTCCCGTAATCCATGGGAACCTATTCTAGGGATAAAGTAACATATGTGTTATTCTAGACTATAATCTATCTCTGTACCAAATTTCACTCAAATTTGGTCAGCCGTTTGAGCGTGATTGAGTAACAAACATCCAAACACCGTCACAAACTTTCACATATTTTATTATATTACTAGGTCCTATCCTACTAATATTAACAGGTATGAAATATTATAAAATTAAGATACATCGGAACTTTCTACCCAATATAATTGACGTATCTATGAATTCATGAAAAATAATGCTCAGGATTAATTTGTCCATTAGGTTCTAATGAAGAGGGGTGTGTGTTGGGTAACCTCCTCGAGTGTCGCTCCGATTCCGATCCCGCTGCAGTCCGGGGGGAACGGAATCGGAGCGGCCGGTACACCCTGGGCGGCGGTCAATGGCTTCCCCTTCACCCCTTCATAGGGTTGGCATTGATCGTCGGCCAATACCCAACGTGGCGGGAACACATCGCTCTCCGTACTCCTCTGCTTTCAGAGGAGACAGGATGAGCGATGCTGTTAGTGGTGAGATGGCCCAGGGTCAGCCGGGGTGCGAGGGATATGCTCTATGGGTAACCTTACACCCCGGCCTCTGAAGACCCGAGACGGCGTGCGGTTTTAGTCGGTGCAAGCCCGACATAACCGCCCCCGCTGGCCGGCGGGGGAGTATCCGAAGGAATTTCCGCACGATAAAAAAAAAAAAAAAAAAGTTTCTAATGAAGAATTTCTCTCCACGCATATAAATATTGAAACCTAGCGCTATGAAATCCAATGCTTTTGATGTTACAGTCTAAACCGTAAGTCATAGTAAGCAGATCGCCAAATATGAGACCTCTTTTTTACGTGTGGAAACCCCCACGGGCTTCACCCCATCGGTGCCGATGATGTGGTGGGCGTGTCGGAATTGGACCGTGTGTCCCCAAGTGCCCATTGCCGGGCACCCCGGGTAAGCCCTCGAAAGGATAACCCCAGGGTTACTGAGGGACTTTGGCCACCACCGCAGCCTCGCCTGGTGGGGTCGGATTTTTTTCCTGCGTCGGTGAGTTGGCAGACGTGTGTAGGACACACACGACACCCTTCCAATATGAGACCTTTCACAAAATTTTGTAACTCAAACTTACGTAATTTTTTTTTTTTTATACCACTAAGGTGGCAGACAAGCACACGGCCCACCTGATGGGAAGCGGTTACCGCGGCCTATGGACGTGTGCAACACCAGTGGCGTCACACTCGCGCTGCCGACCATGTAAAGGAAAGGGGATGGGAAAGGAGTTTGGGAGGGCATGGGAAAGGAGTTTGGGCTGCGGCACTCGCACTCACCAAACGGAACTCAACAGTTCAAATACTGTTACTTGGCGTTGATATTCTGGGAGAGGGTGGTGCTTCCCCGGTCGAGTCGGCCCATTCATGCAACGGCCAAAATGACTGTTGCTTGACTCTACCACATAAAAATAAATAAATATTCTTTAACATTTTACACAGCGCTATCTAGACCCACAGTAGGCTTAACTAGGTTGTTCTAGAATACGGATAAACATACTTAATTTTTATTTGTAAAACATATTATTGCACATTCTTTATGAAATACTTTACTTACAGTTACCTAAAATTGGTGAGAAATTAATCCAACGGGTTTTTTTTTTTTAAGAATATTAGTAACCGAAATTACTAGTATTCCCCCTAACCCCTCCAGCTAAGCTAAATTGCTTGTGTTAGGAGTGGGTTCACGTCGGTAGTGTAATGGCCAGTTTTCAAACCCGGGACCTCTTGATCGTAACCACTAAGCTACCGACGCTTTTTTTTTTTTTACATGCGGAAATCTCTTCGGCTGGCCAGCGGGGGTGGTTATGTCGTGTCTCGACTAAAACCGCACGGTGTCCTCCCCAAGTGTCCGTTGCTGGGCACCCCGGGTAAGCCCGACGCTAATTTAGAAAGCATATTATTTGTCAAAGATAGAAATATGATAAAGTTGAGTGTTCCAAAATATAAGGCACAATGATAAATGATATAGGGATTAAAGAGCAAGAAAAAAACCGGCCAATTGCGAGTCGGACTCGCCTATGAAGGGTTCCGCAGCAACAAGTAAAATGTTTATATTTGAGTTGATTGAATGAAAGATAAATTGCGGTTTACGATTTATGACGTATTAAAAAAAAACAACTTGCTAGATCTCGTTTTCGGTGAAAGTTTACATGGTAATGTACATCATATATTTTTAGGGATTTTCTTTAGAAAAGCCCTATTGCTATCGAGTTGTCGTCGACGTCGTCGTTGCCAATTTTCTGTCACGGTTTTGGGAATGAAGGAGATGAGCTATCGAGTTGATGTCTTCGGTAATAGATTCGTGCTGGGATGAACCATTGCAAGATAAAAAAAAACGCAAAAAATCGCAAAAAAAAAAAAACGCTAAATCCCTTGTATTCGGCTGAGCTCGTCTCAGGAATTCAACTTGTTTTTAGTTTTATCATTCTCCTATTTTAGAAGTTACAGGGACACATACACACACTTTTTACCACTTTGAAAAAAAAATGATACTAGAAATCTCTATATCATTTTTGAAGACCTATTCATAGATACATTTTTTGAGTTTCAGTTCTAAGTATGGGGAATCCCCAAAATTTATTGTTTATTTTTCTATTTTTGTGTGAAAGTCTAAATGCGGTTCACAGAATACATCTACTTACCAAGTTTCAACAGCATAGTTCTCATAGTTTCAAAAAAAAGTGGCTGGGACATACGGACGAACAGACAAACAGACATGACGAATCTATAACAGTTCCATTTTTTTGCCATTTGGCTACGGAACCCTAAGAAAAATGGAAGAAAAGTTTTGCGAAAAAATATTTATGAAAAGATTATCTTTCTACATTGATAAAGATATCTAGGCACGTTAAGAAAAATACTATAACTCCATATTTTGATAAAATTTATCTTGATTAGATACGTTTTATATCCATTAGATGAAAAGAAGAATGATGGTAGAAATTTGATGACACAAATTTGTCACAAAATTCGGCCGGGTGGGTACCTACCACCGTGCACGATTGCGAAAAACCCTCCATAGTAATCCAATTTCGGTTTGATTGCGATCAGGGGTCAGCAAGTGCATAGCCGGGCAGGGGGATTGTGGTCGGAGCACTAGTAGGACCGGTGGGAGTCACGCGGTGCTGCGACGACAATCCTCTTCTGATGAGGCCGTCAAGCTGAGTGCCACCATTATTAACATGGTACGTGTATGTAATGGTGACCCTCTTTCCTGAGACTTTACCTTCAGCTTACCATCAGGCGAGGTGAAGTCAAATTTCAACAAGCAGAGCATTTCAGAGCATTTCACATGGGTTCTAGAATACGGATAATTATACTTAGATACTTTTTTTTGTAAATAAATACATATTATACATAGAAACACCTAGAACTATAAAAATATACATATTTGCAATGAGCGGGAATCGAACCTGCGACCTCTGACTTAGCAGTCGAAAGCTCTACCGCTACGGCACAGAGGTCGTCAGAAGTTTCTATTATTCTAAGCAAAACAAAATAGGTATTGAACATCACAAGATAAAATAATTTGGAGTGTGCGTAATATTACTTTAATCCTTCAACAAAATATTAATATTTAATAAACTCTTATCAAACGCCAAAAAGAGCATTCCCTTTAGATTCCGCAACTCCAATTATTCTCGTAGACGTCAACATTGGCTAAATGTTGCCAAATTGTTATATTCAATTAAAATTATTGTGATTTTACATTTCATTATGAAGTCCAAAGCAATACGTAAATACGAATGGGAATAAATGCGACTTGGACTTTCTAAATTTAATTTCTCCGAGTACAACACGAATACCGAAAAGTTTACCGTTTCCAAAAGTTAGGATGTTAATTTTTGGTTTCGTAGCCAAATGGCAAAAAAAAACGGAACCCTTATAGATTCGTCATGTCTGTCTGCCTATCTGTCCGTCCGTATGTCACAGCCACTTTTTTCCGAAACTATAAGAACTATGCTGTTGAAACTTGGTAAGTAGATGTATTCTGTAAAACGCATTAAGATTTTCACACAAAAAAAGAAAAAAAAACAATTAATTTTGGGGAGAGAACTGAAATTAAAAAAAAAAAAATCATTAAACCCGTGTATCTATGGATAGGTCTTCAAAAATGATATTGAGGTTTCTAATATCATGTTTTTTTTTCTAAACTGAATAGTTTGCGCGAGAGACACTTCCAAAGTGGTAAAATGTGTGTGTCCCCCCCTGTAATTTCTAAAATAAGAGAATGATAAAACTAAAAAAAAACATCCACCGAAAATTGGTTTGAACGAGATCTAGTAAGTAGTTTTTTTTAATACGTCATAAATAGTAAACCGCAATTTACCTTTCATTCAATCAACTCAAATATAAAAATTAACAAAAATAAAATAATAATAATATTTATTTATTGAACCAAAAACTTAACATAGTTACAGGTACATTTGAATTGGGGTGCGACTGGTTGGATCACCTCCAAGTTTGGTGCACCCTGGGCAACGTGTGCGATGACGCATCATATCGCGCATCATATGGGGGGTCGCTCCAGGTACCCCTCTGCTCTTATCAGATGGGACACTGCGAATGGCCCAGGGTCAGTCGGAGTGCGAGGTATATGTTTTAGTCGGTTCAAGCCCGACATAACCGCCCCCGCTGGCCGAAGGGATTTCCGCACAAAAAAAGGTACATTTGAATTGAGGTTCAATTCGTAAAAATAAATAGCTGTTTACAAGTGTAATGAACCCTGCTTCTTACACTACGAATAAACCTGTTACATAAGTAGCAGTCATCGGTCATTAAGTTAGGTTTCAAATTATTTATATAATAGCAAGTGTACCATGTGCATTTGGGTGTGTGTACGTGCATGTAAGTGCATTTGCGTTCATTTGTGCATATCTGCGAGAGTGTGTGTGTGGGTGTGTATGTGAGGATGCGTCTATGTGTGTGTTTTTGAGAGAGAGAGAGGGTGCGTATACATGCGTGAGTCTATGTGTAAAGGGATGTGTATAGGGCTGATCGGAGCACATCGAGTTGACGGACTGTGAGGACCTTACAATCAGCATACAGTTGCCACTGACACTGAATTAAAAATCCTTGCAAATGTGACAATAAATAGTCGTGTTGGGAAGTTGTGTATTTATTTTATGGGGTTATCCTTTCGAGGGCGTACCCGGGGTACCCGGCAATGGAAACTTGGGAAGGACAACGTGTGGTTTTAGTCGGTTCGATTCCTACATACCCTCCTCATTGCTGGCACCGGTGGAGTGAAGCACGTGGGGGATTTCCACACGTAAAAAGAAAAATTCTATCAAACACTATCAAATTTTCTATCGCGATGCAAGATAAAAAGGAAAAAGTTAAGTGGTTCGACTGGATTGTTTGTTGAATTGATGGTACCAAATATGGGTGAAGTCTTTAGTTGTTTAAATGTCATTGATTATTATAATTAACTTGCTGTTGCCCGCGGCTCCGCCCGCGTAGAGTTCTGATCCCGTTCCCGCAACCCATGGGAATCTATTCCCGTGATAAAAGTGGCCTATGTGTTATTTCGGAATACAATCTATTCCTGTGCCAAATTTCAGTCAGAACAGTTCAGCCGTTTTTGCGTGAGAGAGCAACAAAGATGCATACATACACACATACTCACAAACTTTCGCGTTTATAATATTAGAAGGATTATTAAACATATGATTCTAGGATGCATTAACAGAAGTATGTTTGAAGTGAATAAATCTAAACATCTAGACAGAATCTAAAAACATGTACCTATCATAAAGATTTAGATCGGAAAAAGAGAACATCTAGAACGGGACTTGAACCCGCGACCAGTCTCTCTCTCAGTATCTTTAGAAAAAGTAAGCATACAAAATGCTTAAAAATTTAATTGAATGTACCTTTTTGTTTTTTTTTTCATGCGGAAATCCCTTCGGATACCCCCCCGCCGGCCAGCGGGGGCGGTTATGTCGGGCTTGAACCGACTAAAACCGCACGCCGTCTCGGGTCTTAAGACGCCGGGGTGTAAGGTTACTCATAGAGCATATCCCTCGCACCCCGACTGACCCCGGGCTATCTCCGGTTTTGAGATGGCCCCCTTACTTGCTCTCCACTATGCCATCTGCTAATCAGAGGGACACGTGGAAAGCTTCCGAACAGCCCTTAGCAGGGTCGTCCTCGCCTCGGTCGGAGTTGGCCGTAGGCGGCAGCGTCTCTCCCACCCTAGGAGAGAGGCACTGCTGTCTCCGTTGCCCAGGGTGCACCGCGTGGAGGTCCCCAACCAAGCACCCCTAATTGAATGTACCTATTATACTCGTATTCTCCAAATACGAATAATTCAAAGACTAAGAATAATTTTAAAGATAATATAAATCCCGACCGTGAAAGTTTCAAGTTAAAAATGAAAGTCTCAAAATTGAACACGCAAGCCTAACTCCTCGTAATATATTACCATCTATAATTATAATTGCAAAACGTGTGCCTTTATTACAGGCACTTTAATTTCTACACGATGCTTCAACATGTTAAAGCCGTCGGTGGGTACTTTATTATTTAAATCTCCACGTTTCTCTCGCTTCCAACAGTATCAATATTAATTGCATTGAAATCTCTTTCAAGGAAAACTCGGAGCGAAGTTAAACGTCGTTTTAAAGCCGGTACCACACCTTCGTCTTGCGGTATTTTTATACAACCAGTAAATGATGTTAGTAGGAATTAAGTGCATTGGAAAATGTTTTTTTACAAAACATTTTTTGCCTGCCTGAAGAATTAATTGTTCAATATGTTACGCAGATATCCTTCCGTATTTAAGATTTTAATAATTTTATAACAAACATCATGAAAATCTGTTCAGCTGTTTTTGAGTTATAAGAAAGTCCGTTTTTACCATTTTTACCGACTTAGAGGTTGAATGAAAAAATGTTTCTTAGTACACCTCCACGCATCAAAAAAAAATCCGTTCCCGCAGGGGGAACGCACAGGTAGATTTCGTGAAGCAATTAATATTATTTTATATAGAGAACTACGGACTTTAAACAGTTTAATTTTTTTTTCTCGAAAACGGTAACTTTTAGCGAAAAACTTTTCAGACATTTATTTTAGACTTGAAAATGGCCTATCGATTAAAAATATTTCCGACTGCAAGAATGTTCACCGGTTAGAAGTTATGATTTTTTTCCCGAAAAATTTTGGTTTTTCCCCCCTACACTTTTAGTTAAAGTTTTAATCTTATAGGTTTATAATTAAAAGTTGTTGGTATTCATGTATACTATGGGATAAAATTAGAACGGTTCGAATATCTTTCATGGAACGTGAAATTTTGAGGAAAAACTAATTTCACAAAAAGTGAGGCCCTACCGTCCCCTTAGGCCGAATTCCTCCCGTTCACGAACTTAAACTAAGTTTACACCCAAGCAATTTTTGACCGCAGTTTCAAAGCGATCGGGGCAAAAATGCGACCGTGAGAGTGCCGCAATATATATATATATAAACTTTTTGACCAGTGGTCATTTCGGACTCAGGGGGTCATAATTAGACCTCCTATGAAGATTTTTTTTTTAAATTCGACAGTAGTCAAGAAACCAATAGGTAGATCGATTTCATCGAAATCTACCTAAAAACACACCCCCCAAATTTCATATCTCTAGGACCAGCGGTTTAGGCTGTGCGTTCTCCCTATGACAGTCAGTCAGGACAAAGAGTTTAATTTTTTTTTTTAATATTGTACGACAAAGTACACAACGCCATCTAGACCCAAACTAAGCAGAGCTTGTCATATGGGTTCTAGAATGCGGATAAACATACTTAAATACTTTTTTTTTTGTAAATAAATACATATTATACATAGAAACATCCAGACCAATGCAAATATACATATTTGCACTGAGCGGGAATCGAACCCGCGACCTTTGGCTTAGCAGTCGAATGCACTACCGCTACGCCACAGAGGTCGTCAAGTTACATCATTACGATTACATTAGAAGATTACATCATCAGATTTTGTCTTAAGATCATATATAATCGCTCGCTGATCCCTGTGCCCTGTTGAATAATAATCATTGACAAAGTAGTAAAAAATAATTTTACATCATAACATAACTTCACGCCTGTATCCCCGAAGGAGTAGGCAGAGGTGTATTACAAACCCACGATTCACCAGTTATGTTAAGGTCCAAATGTAATAGGGGGCAAGCCTATTGCCATCTACCGGCCACATTATTAAGCGAGCGATTAACATTTATTAATGCTTTTATTAAAATAATTTTATTACTGAATATACAACATAAAATATTAAAATTAATTCTCACAAAACGCCCCGTTTTTAAATAGTAATAATCGACTGTGAATTGAACAAGTAAGACTCACTCAATATATTAGTAAGTACAGTTTACCCTTCGTGTTAGGTCACTTGTGATAATGCACGTAGAAATAGAAAAAATCGGAATCATTAACTAATAACTAAGATATAAAGAAAAGTCAATGGGGGAGGCCTATGTTCAGCAGTGGACTTCCTACGGCTGATATGATGATGATGATGATGAAAAGAAAACTATCTACAGTTACCCATGCATTTTCATCGCTACTGCATTTATTTTCATCTTAGAATACCAAATGTGTACATTATAATTTTGAGTTGGCATTTTGAGAAGTTGGCATTTTGAGAAGTTGGCATTTTGAGAAGTTAGTATTTCGAGAAGTTGTCATTTTGAGAAGTTGGCATTCCGAGAAGTTGGCATTCTGAGAAGTTGACTTTTTACGAGCGGTTGGCATTTTGCGAAGTTTGCATTCTGAAATGCGACAGTCGAATGCACTACCGTTACGCCAAAGAGGCCTTCAAGCCGTATATTTTACAGTTTTTTCCGTCAGCCGTATGTTTTTTCGTTCCTACGTAAAACATTCTCGCGAGCTCACTGCACACAGCACTTGAATATTCATTCATTCAGATTTTTCGTATGGTGATAAGGCTTCACGAGTTCGTTCAAAAGTACTTATTTCTTATCAATGTTTTTGTTTAAATACCGAAAAGTGCTACTGTCTTTAGTGGTGTGGATGGGGGTGTGTCAAAGGTCACGGGTTGAATTCACACGTAGAACAAATATTTGTAAGCGCCAGGGAGTAAAGTAGGGCAAGGGTTGCGTTTGTGGGACGTGTAGTAGGGTAGTCGGAAGTGTAATGAAGGACTTGGCTCTCTTAAATCGTTGACTGAAACGTGTTTTAGCGTTAGGTGACGATGATAAGCACTATACTGTGCATAAGCGATTCAGCTATTATTGAAACAAAATCATCTAATGGAATAGCTAGGTTTTAAAAGCAAGATTGGATAACATTTTTTTTTAATTTTTCAAAATTTTGGTAACTGTAATTACTGGTTTTTTTTTTATATTAAGGACACGTCAATTTGACTTCACCTCGCCTGATGGTAAGCTTAAGGTAAAGTCTCAGCAATGGTGGCACTCAGCTTGACGGCCTCAACAGACGAGGATTGTCGTCGCAGCAACGCGTAACACCCACCGGTCCCACTATTGCTGCGACCACAACCCCCCTGCCCGGCTATGCACTTGCTGACCCCTGAACGCAATCAAACCGAAATTGGATTACTATGGAGGGTTTTTCGCAATCGTGCACGGTGGTACCTACCCGGCCGAATTTTTTGAAAAATTTGTGTCATCAAATTTCTACCACCAGTAAAATGGTATTCCTTCTAACCCCTTTAGCAAAGCTTTGCATTGTAGTACTCAAGTAATGATAGGTATAAGTTATATTTTAACACATATTATAGTTATTAGTTACCGTAGGTGTAAGGTATCAGTAACCGCGCTTAACGACCTCCGTCCTCCATGAGCGCAGGCCTGGGAGTGGCAGGTGAGGCCGCCTGTTACTCCAGCAGAAACAGGCCGGACGGCGCGGTGACTAGCCCCCCCCCCCCCCCCTTTCCGGAGCAAGATGGGGACACCGTAGTTCCCAAACCCGAGGGGGCCATGTGTCAGTCGGAATGCGAGGGAAATGCCTTATATTATAGTAATTAATAATTAGTTACGGTAGTTGTTATGGCCCAGGGTCAGTCGGAGTGCAAGGGATATGCTCTTTGGGCAACCTTGTTAAGACCCCAGACGGCGTGTGGTTTTAGTCGATTCAAGCCTGATATAACCACCCCCGCTAGCCTTTTTTTTCTTTTTTTTTTATCGTGCGGAAATCCCTTCGGATACCCCGCCGCCGGCCAGCGGGGGCGGTTATGTCGGGCTTGAACCGACTAAAACCGCACGCCGTCTCGGGTCTGCTGACGCCGGGGTGTATATCCGAAGGGATTTTCGCACGGAAAACAAAAGGTATAAGTAACCGTAATTACTAGTATTCCCGTTAACCCCGTCACGTCGGTAGTGTAACCATAATTCGAACCTGGGACTTCTCGATGGTAATGTCAACTTCTTAGATACTAAGCTACCGACGAGTAAAACTAAGTACTAGGACCAAGAATGAAGTTATTGTGACGTATCGTCTTATACTGGATCAGCAGAGTTCTCACATTACCAGTTGGTGGGCGGCACTCTTAGTTCGAAGTCTAATTTAAGAAAAAAAGTACAGTCAACGACAAAAGTTGAACACTAAAATAGTTACAAAACCTTTTTTTTAAATGTGCCAATAATTGACGTTTAGTTAGTTTTATATTGCCCACAAGACAAAGTTAATATAATTCATGTTATGCTTAATTTTTTTGAAAGGTTTAAGAGCTAAGGTGATTAATAAATAAGAATTATTTAAGGTACTTTTGTCCTTGACTGTACTTAGGGCGGCTTATACAAATTTAATAAAATACAGAATCCTAAACAATATACGTAAAAATCTATCTTTCCAAACATATATTATTAATTAGTATGTAACAGTATATTATATTCCTATTATTTAATATCAGTATATTAAATAAATAAATATTCTACGACATTCTACGCAACGCATTCTAGACCCAAAGTAAGCATAGTTTAATTAGCTTGTGTTATGGGTTCTAGAATGCGGATAAACATACTTATATACTTTTTTTTTTTAAACACATACATATTATACATAGAAACACCCAGACCAATGCAAATAGACATATTCATCCAAACAAATATTTGCACTGAGCGGGAATCGAACTGGCGCCCCCTGTCGTAGCAGTTGAATGCACTACCGCTACGCCACAGAGGCCGTCAATATATATTATATAAATTATATTATATTCGTAGTATGTATCTGTATGTATATAAGAAGATAAATTGCTGATTACTGTTTCCCTATTCCATTGAGACCACCCGGAGCGTAGTTCCCGAATTATTATATCAAATCTGTCAATCAGGTCCCAAACTGTTTACTTCCGAGCAGACCTCGAAAACCGCTACAATAACGGAAATTTGAGAAGGATATTGCTATTGGTATATCGCTCAAATATTTATGGACACATCATAATATATAAGAAAGTAATAATAGAGAAATATTCATTTCTCAGAAAAAATAATACAGAGAATTATAAAAAAAATCGGTTGTCTGTGAAGTCGGTTTACTGACGATAGTTGAACGTGACAACGTCATATTAAATGGAACGCCTCAGAGCGAAGTAACGCCGCATACGAGGTAACGTCACATACGTCAGGTAACGCAGCATACGTCATGGTTTTTCGTGCGTGCTTCCGGCTCAATCGAATTATAAGACGCGTGAACTTCACATTTGAAATTTAATATTTTTTTACGGAGGAACTTGTTACTGGAATAGGTAGTATTCTAATATCTATTACGACTCTTACTCTACTCTATTCTAGTATTTAAAAAAAAGTATCTTAGTTTATCATTATTCTAGAAACAATATTGCAAGCTTTGCTTAGTTTGGGTTAAATACAATTTAGTTATATCTAAGAATTTTAATATAATATAGATATGATACAATATTTTTTCCACCAGTATTAAAACGTAAACATGATCAAAGATATAATCCAGATGTATTATAATAAATATTATATATATATATATATATATATATATATATATATATATATATATAATATTATATAAAATCGGCCTTAAATCTGTGACCAGTATTTTTATGCAACAATGTGCGTATTGTAAAAAAAACCAAGGCCAAGACCAAGTGCGAGTCGGATTCGCCCATGAAGGGTTCCATTACAGCAAGTAAATTTTTTATACGTTATTGTTACGAGTTGATTGAATGAAAGGTAAATTGCGGTTTACGATTTATGACGTATTAAAAAACTACTTCTCGTTCAAACCAATTCGGTTTGGTGGAAATTAATATTATTTTTGAAGACCTACTCATAGATGGGCACGGGTTTGATGAAAAAAAAACCTTTGTGTTTCTGTTCTAGGTATGGGGAACCCCCAAAATTTATTGTTTTTTTTTTTCTATTTTTGTGTGAAAATCTAAATGCGGTTCACAGAACACATCTACTTACCAAGTTTCAACAGCATAGTTCTTATAGTTTTGGAAAAAAAGTGGCCGTGACATACGGACGGACAGACAGACAGACATGACGAATCTATGAGTTCCGTTTTTTGCCATTTAGGAACGGAATCCTAAAAATAAACCAAAATCAAAATGAACTTTGTAATAACTACATATAAATAATCCTTTATTTCTTGTTAGAGCGTCAATTCTTTCAGTCCTCTGTACTGTTATGCTTTTACAAGGATAGATGGGAGCTTCATTAATTAATATTACATTGAGTTATGTTTTTTGAGGGTTTACTAGCTGCAAGCTTGACAGGCTCTGATCTCTAGCTGAATAGATTCTTCATATCACGACTCCGTGTCTCTGAGTCAGCGAAAAAGATATAAGTAATTGTTGTCTAGGAACCGCACTATAATGATGCGGAAGAAATACCGGCCAAGTGCGAGTCCGACTCGCACACCGAGGGTTCCGTACAAACCTGTAGGTATATAAATAAAAGTTCACCTGAACATTATTATAGACCTGAGTATTTGATATGAATTTCAATTTGATACCTCTACGCGTTCATGAGAAAAGTAGTAACTTTAAAATTTTCAAAAATATTTTTTATTGTATGATGTAACTAAAAATTTAGGGTTTTCGTAATTTTTCCTTTATCTGTACTATAAGACGTTACTTCGTACCAAATTTCAAGATTCTAAGTTCACGGGAAGTAACCTGTAGGTTATGATTCCTGTGCGAGTTTTGAAAATTTGCTGAAATTTGCGGCATAAACGGCTGTATATTTTGATTGCTTTGACTTAGAAGTTTGATTTTATTTTTTCACAGCTCTAAGGGACAGTAGACCTGAGTATTAGATATAAATTACAGTTTGATACCTCCACGCGTTCCTGAGAAAAACGGTCTGGACAGACGGACGGACGGACCGATGGACAACGAAGTGATCCTATAAGGGTTCCGTGTTTCCTTTTGAGGGGGATTTCCGGACGAAAAAAAAAAAAACAGTACGGAACCCTAAAAATTAAGGCCATCATCACAATTTCCTCAAGTAAAGCCTCATATATAATGTGATGTAGTACGTACATAAAAACACTGCTGACGTAATCGCGCTAAAGAGCTTTGAATATATCTTTTACACCTCCAAAATATACCATCAAAATCACGTTTGCCCAAAATCAAATATACGGCTTTTGGCATCAACTGACAAAAGATTTCGTCGCCGTGAAAGGAAAAATCGTTAGGGGACAATGGGGTGTGGAAATTAAAATAATTTTAGCACAACAGGTTGCTTTGAATGGATCGTATAATTTGTTTGATAAATGTTCAGAAAGGAGGCTTTCTGCCCTTGATGGAAGATACCCTGGGATTTTTTTTCTAAATTTTGTGGAAATTGGTTTTGCCGGCGTTATTGTGCTCATCACTACGAATGGATAAGTTATTTATGATTAATAAAATATTGACAGCAATTTTTTAACCTTAAATAGTACTAACACATCTAATATTTCAAATTGAATATAGTTAACTTCTAACTCTTGCGAAAATCTGTTATATTAAATTATATCTACAGTATGAATTTCAATTCGATGGGATTTTAACATAGTAGGCCAGGGACTCAGCGTCGCCTAAAAATAACTTCGTAAAAAATTCTATTACCCGATAGCACTGCCACCTATCGAGTCCAATTGTAAATATAAAAAAAGCAGCCAAGTGCGAGTCAGAGTCGCCCATGAAGGGTTTCGTAGCAGCAAGTGAATTTTTTTTATTTGAGTGGTTTAAATGAAAGGTAAATTGCAGTTTACGATTTAAGACGTATTAAGTACAAGTTAAGTATTAGAAGTTACAGGGGGACACACACATTTTACCACTTTGGAAGTGTCTGTCGCGCAAACTATTGAGTTTAGAAAAAAATGATTTTAGAAACCTCAATATCATTTTTGAAGTCCTATCCATAGATACCACACATGTATGGGTTTGATGAAAAAAAAATTTTTGAGTTTCAATTCTAAGTATGGGGACCCCCACAAATTTATTGTTTTCTTTTTTTTAAATTTTTGTGTGAAAATTATTAATATAGTTATTATAGTTTCTGAAAAAAGTGGCTGTGACATACGGACGGACAGACAGACAGACATGACGAATCCCGAACCCCAGCAACAAGGTTGCATTCATTTGCCCATTTTCAAACACGTACGGTACACGTATCATTCAGGGTAAATTGGAATCTGGAAGATACTCTGCGAGGTGGCAGGGTTACTGTTTCTTTCCTGCTCATTTACTATACCTTCATGGAAATTCCTTTGAACTAAACAATATACTTTAAATCATGAGAGTTTCAGATACTGACAGATTCATACTATGGCGATTATATGGAAGAACTGAAAACATAACTACCTAGTATGATCACTGTCCTAATTCCAATATTACATTGCGTGGAAATAGTTGAAGCAGACCTAACGGCTTTAACCCTTTCATATCATATATTATATGTAAAAAAGGATAGGATATGATCCTTCATACATTATGTGCATACAATAGGATTCAATGTTCTAATATTGCTTTCTTGAGCATAATATAATAACAAAAAAAGTTGCGTCTGTCACACTCAGTAAAAAGAAAGTGTTTTTGCAATACTTCAATAAGAAAACTATTCTAAAGTTACAAGCAGAGAATGTTTTTCTATAAATTTACAGTCAGTCTTTATATAAAGATAAGATAAAAGATAAAATATTCTTTATTGTACACCATAAAAGCAGTTCTATATAAATAACATTCAACTTAAGCTTTATATACAATGGGCGTCCTTATCGCTAGCAGCGATCTCTTGCAGGCATATATATATATATATGCATATATGTATTTTATTATATTGTATTGTATTATATATTGTAGAATACAAAATTCTCTACAAATTTTGTTTAAAAAAAATTTCATACAGTGAACCGTTTTCGAGATAGAGGGCGGAGAGCGCGCGGTCACAGTATCACTTCAGGTCAACCGGTGCCTCTGGTCGAAAACGCGCCATATATAGTTGATGAACTATCGATAAATCAATGATTATAAATATTTGTCAATTTTTATTAACTATTATATTATATTTTATCACTTTTTTCCTAACCTATCCACTTTTTATTCAGTACTAGCTTTTGACCGCGGCTGCACCCGCGTAGATGTCGGTTATCGCGACAAAGCATAGCCTATGTCCTTTCCCAAAGTCTAATCTACCCCAGCAAAATCGGTTCAGTGGTTTAGGCGTGAAAGGACTATTAATATTTAAGAAATTTCAAAAAGAGTCAATTTCAAATACAAATTCTCCGCTTGCGGAAGTCTATCTCTCCATTATTCATAATTTTAAGTTAACGCTTTTAAGTAAACAGGTATCCGCGCGACATTTTTTTGAAGTATTGAATTTTTTAATTTAAAAAAACAGTATCATGTATTCTGAACACTTTTTTTTTAAATAATATTCTATGACATTCTACACAGCGCTTTCTAGACCCAAAGTAAGCCTACTATAACTAGCTTGTGTTATGGGTTCCAGGATGCGGATAAACATCTTCTTCTTTATATATAAAAATGAATTGCTGTTCGTTAGTCTCGCTAAAACTCGAGTACGGCTGGACCGATTTGGCTAATTTTGGTCTTGAATTATTTGTGTAGATCCAGAGAAGGTTTAAAAGGTTTGTCATCGATTGAGGCAGTACGAAGTCTGCCGGGTCAGCTAGTTCTAATATACTTTTTTTTGTAAATACATGCATATTATACATAGAAACACCCATACCAATGCAAATAGACACATATTCTTGCATACATATTTGCACTGAGCAGGAATCGAACTCGCGCCCCCTGTCGTAGCAGTCGAATGCACTACCGCTCCGTTGGAAATTTTACGTAAAGTAAATTTTTCAACGATTGGAATTTATTTAAATAACAAAATTTTTCTCGAAATTCATTCGTCTTCATTGTAGATGAAAAATGTTTAAAAAACTGTCGTAAATAAAGGTGGGTGTCACGCGGTGCTGCGACGACAATCCTCTTCTGATGAGGCCGTCAAGCTGAGTGCCACCATTGTTAACATGGTACGTGTATGTAATGGTGACCCTCTTTCCTGAGAATTTACCTTCAGCTTACCATCAGGCAAGGTGAAGTCAAATTGACGTGTCCTAAATATAAAAAAAAACGGGGTGCCTAGTAATGGGTGTTTGGGAAGGACACCGTGTGGTTTTAGTCGGTTCGATTCCGACATACCCAACTCATCGCTGGCACTTTTCAACATGTGTTGGGTTAGCGGTTGAGTACCAAATGATTGGTGTAAAGCCGTTATAGTTCCACTCTACAAAGGAAAAGTCAAATTGACGTGTCCTAAATATAAAAAAAAAAAAATGTTTCATTTCGTGGAGCTTTTCTCTTATACATACTTAAAGTCAAAGTCAAAAACCATTTTATTCTGTATAGACCATTAATACGGCACTTACAAAACGTCAAAAAAACGTTAACAAGATCACGCCATAAAAGAAAATTAAATATTCATAATGCTCTATGGGCAACCTTACACCCCGGCGTCTGTAGACCCGAGACGGCGTGCGGTTTTAGTCGGTTCAAGCCCGACATAACTGCCCCCGCTGGCACGCGGGGGGGTATCCGAAGGGATTTCCGCACTATAAAAAAAAAAAAAAGGTACTTTGTTTTGCAACTTGCTCGCCGCGCGTCGCAGGCGACTGAGGCGCCGGAGGTCGCTTAACGACCTCCGTCCTCCATGAGCGCAGGCCTGGGGGTGGCGGGTGAGGCCGCCTGTCACCCCAGCAGAAGCAGGCCGGGACGGTAGGGCGACTAGCGCCCATCCCCCAAACCGGGGCAAGACGGGGACACCGTGTTCCCAAAACCCGAGGGGGCCATCTCGAAACCGGAGATGGCCCAGGGTCAGTCGGGGTGCGAGGGATATGCTCTATGGGCAACCTTACACCCCGGCGTCTGTAGACCCGAGAAGGCGTGCGGTTTTAGTCGGTTCAAGCCCGACATAACCACCGCCGCTGGCTGGCGGGGGGTATCCGAAGTGATTTCCGCACAAAAAAAAAGGGTACTCTCTGAGTAGGTTCAGTATAAATGTCTTTTCCTTGCGAAGCATAGCCGAGAAATTTTTGGCCAAGAGTCAAAATGTCTATTGCGCATTCGTGGATTTGGAAAAGGCCTATGACAAAGTGATGAGGAATGAACTTTGGTCGGTACTGTCTATGTATGGGGTGAGCAGCAACCTTATTCGAGCTCTGAAGTCTCTCTATGAGGACTCCAGTGCTTGCGTGAGGATACATGGGTCATACACTGAATGGTTTAGCATCCAAAAGGGTGTAAGACAGGGATCTGTAGCGTCACCATGGCTGTTTAACTTATTCATGGACAGTTGTTTGCAAGATTTGAAAGATAAAGAATGTGGTTTAAGAATGAATAAGTTTTTTTTTTATATTTAGCACACGTCAATTTGACATTAACTGAAGGTAAAGTCTCAGGAAATAGGGTCACCATTACATACACGTACCATGTTAACAATGGTGGCACTCAGCTTGACGGCCTGATCAGAAGAGGATTGTCGTCGCAGCACCGCGTGACACCCACCGGTCCCACTAGTGCTGCGACCACAATCCCCCTGCCCGGTTATGCACTTGCTGACCCCTGAACGCAATCAAACAGAAATTGGATTACTATGGAGGGTTTTTCGCAATCGTGCACGGTGGTACCTACCCGGCCGAATTTTGTGACAATTTGTGTCATCAAATTTCTACCACCAGTACCAATTTACTCGTCAAATGTCTCCTCTATGCTGATGATCAGGTTTTACTTGCGTCATCGGCAGATGAGTTGCAAGATATGGTAACAACTATACATGGAGCTTTTGAGAGGAAAGGAATGAAAGTGAATGTTAGTAAGACAAAAGTTATGGTTTTTGAAAGAGATGAATGCGTGACAGAGTGTAGGATTTGTATAGATGGAGAAAGAGTGGAACAAGTGAATGAGTTCATATATTTGGGAACATTGTTTACGAGAGATGGAAAGCAGGAAGAAGATGTTGAAAGGAGAGTGACAGCTGAAATAGAGTCAATGGGGCACTACACAACTTTATGAGCAGCCGGAAAGTGTCCGAAAAGGCACGACTGGCTGTACATGCAGGATTAGTGCCGACTCTTATGTATGGTAGTGAAAGTTGGGTATGGCAGAAAAAACATCATAATAGAGTGAATGCAGTAGAAATGCGTGCGTTGCGAAGTATGTGTGGGTTGACTTTGAGAGATAGAGTGAGAAATAGCGTGATAAGAGAGCGATGTGGAGTGACAGAAGATGTAGTGACGAGAATTGAGAGAGGTATGTTAAGATGGTTCGGTCATGTTGAGAGAATGAATGAAAGAAGACTAACGAAACAGGTGTATGAGGCGAGTGTGGATGGTACTGTCGGAAGGGGAAGACCTAGGCGCACATACCTGGACCAAATCGGGGAAGTATTAGAAAGGGGACAGGTCAGGAGTACCCTAAACCGACGAGCATGCATGACGAATATAATGAGAGTGAATGAAGCGAGAGAAGTATGTCAGGATCGTGGCAAATGGAGATCCGTGATCTCTGCCTACCCCTATAGGAAACAGGCGTGATTTTATGTATGTATGTATGTATGTATGTATGTATGTATGTATGTATGTATGTATATATGTATGTATGTATGTATGTATGTATGTATGTATCTATGTATGTATGTATGTACATTACTAATTAAACAGTTAAGTGATATTTTACAATTTTTAATATATGGGGTATAACCCGTCAATACACTGGCTTCAACTACTGATGTACAAGGATATAATTTATCTAAAGATATGGTTCGAATATCCCTGTGAATAAAATTGTTTGCAATCAAACGATAATAAAAAGGAGATACTCGAGTGGTGAAATAAACTATAAAAAGGAAAATAAAACTCTAGACGTAAAAAGGAGGTAAGTTCAAATTTAAAAGACGCAATGTTCATTGCGTTGAGTTTATGTCTTCTATCAATCGGTGAGCTCAAGTCACGTCAGTCTTCATGACATCGGCTATAGGTTTCCGATAAAACAAATGGCCTAACGTTATACCTGTTACCTTTAACGAACTGAGAGCTATATAGGTACTGTGAACTTCATAAAATAAAAAGCATGTGTAGATAAAACAAATGGCAGTGGAGATATCGTGACGAACTTTATCGAATTGAAAAGAGGAAAATTGGAAAATATAAAGAAATACTTAGTATACGAAGTATAAATATCCAGTAAAAGTATGGTACTGCTCTTAAACTGTGGCTCTTAATTGACAGACATTTAAAATCATACTATATTTTTATGGTACCAATTTTTTATCTTCTGGAAATCCTCTCGTATAACCCGTCAGCCAGCGGGGGAGGTTATGTCGGGCTTGAACCGACTAAAACCGCCCACCGTCCCGGGTCTTCAGACGCCGGGGCGTAAGGTTGCCCATAAAGCATATCCCTCGCACTCCGACTGACCCTGGGCCATATCCGGTTTCGAGATGGCCCCCTCGGGTTTGGGAACCACAGTGTCCCTGTCTTGCCCCGGAAAGGGAGAGTTCTAAATATCTCCCGCACTCGCTCCGCCATCTCCTTCTCAAGCATTACATGCTCGATATTTATGGTACCTTTGGGTCACCCAGCAGTACGATTCAATTTCATCGAAAATTGATTGATTTATTTATATCCTTTCATAGACACTCCTGTAGTGTCAGTATTGTCGCGAAGACAAGTGACTAGACTACTCTTGAATCTCTTTGAACAATGAAATTGCAGAAAAAAAATTCACGAGATCAAATTGCATATTGTGAACAAAACAAGTTTGGTCAAAAAAGCTCGAAAGACATGAATCGCTATTGCCATGTTACTGGAACTGATTGATTCTTTGATACATAAAATTGGTTTCATATTATCAAAGAACCCTTTAGAAGCCTTTTAATATGCGTAACATAAGCGTTGTCTAGTATTTTAATACTAAACAACATTCATAATAATACTAGATGTTGCCCGCGGATTCACCCGCGTGGAATTCTGATCCGTTCCCGTAACCCATGGGAACCTATTCCTGGGATAAAATTGCGTGAATCTTTTGTATGGGAATTAATGAAAAGGGTTATTTTTTTCAGGCAATTATTTAAGTTTTTCTCTCCGTACCAACCATCCTCGTACTTCAAGGAATATTATAAAAACATTAGCGAAGCGCTTAGCAACACATTCAGCGATTCATTTTTATATAATTGATAGAACATAGTCGCAAAACAATCTCTTTCTGTCAAATTTCTGGACTGAACTCCACAAGACAAACATTTGTAAAGCCTTCAGCTATTTGTTCTGCGTTCATTTGTGTATGAATTGCTTATTTACACAAAGTAAACCATTACACATTGTAGTATATTTAATCATGTTAATATGAATAATAACCTTTGTATTGTAGTATATTTAATCTATGTTAATATGAATAATAACCTTTTTGTTGTATTCTTCTTTGTCTCTGATTTAGTCTTAATATAATAATTTTAAATTAATTGACTGGCATTCCTAACAAGAAGATTAAAAATTCAAAGATGAGATTCGGACGATTCTAGGAGAGTCATGAAGCTGTAAACATGGATAAGAAAGGTGTATCGAATGGAAAAGAAACCTCAGTTTAATCATACCTTAAAGGCAAATGAGTGTCAATACTGGACTTCATAAATTGCTCTAGTGGAGAGCATTCTAATATTTCTTCTGTTCTAGCAATTCTATAATAAAAGGCAACTGTAGTTCTTACCACGTTTCCTCACTATTGGCGAGTGGCTCACTATGACTTTCGCACAATTGGATTAATGAGATTGCGATCTCTCTTAATAATTTGAATATTTGAAATCTTATTATGAACTGTTTATAAACTTTAAGTGATATTATTTCAGTTTGTGTATTGTGATGTGAATTGTGGACATTATATGTATTAATACCCCCCTAAAATCTTCATTTTCTCTCCTCCTGTATTCCTTTCTTTTTAATCTGGCGTACGCTATTCTGCATGGGATACCGTTACGTTACAACATTATGGCGGCAAGGTGGGGCTCGGTTAAAACCATAAAGAAGTACGCCTTGGAAAAATGTTATGATAGCTATAATTATTTTAGGATCACATTCGTTTTGATTAATTTTGTGCACAGAAAAATGATAGGAGTACCTTTTTTTTTGTGCGGAATTCCCTTCGGATACCCCCCCACCGGCTATGTCGGCTATGTCGGGTTATGTCGGGCTTGAACCGACTAAAACCGCACGCCGACTCGGGTCTCTGTAGACCCGAGTTGGCGTGCGGTCTGTACGCCGGGGTGTAAGGTTACCCATAGAGCATATCCCTCGCACTCCGACTGACCCTGGGCCATTCGCAGTGTCCCCTCTGATAATAGCAGAGGGGTACCTGGAGCGACCACGTCCCCCCGCGAGACTTGCAGGCCCGCCATACCCCGACCCCCTCGTGCAATGGGGTCAGCTGGCCCTGAAAAGGGCCGGTTGGTCAGACTCTTGGCCGTTGACGTTGACGCCAGCTACTCCAGAGGAGCAATCAATAATGCGTCATCGCCCACGTTGCCCAGGGTGCACCAAACTTGGAGGTGATCCAACCAGTCGCACCCCATGATAGGAATACCTATTTAAGCAGAATAATGACGCTTAAAATGAATACACTCGATGATTGGTTTTATGTAATAAAGACTATGTGTTGATGCAGAATTTCTTACATTGAATTTAAACTATTTTTAACGGATTCTTTCGCAATTTATTTGATAATATTGTATTATTAAGTAATAAAATGAAATAACATCAAATAAATAGCGATAGAATGCGTTAAAAATCTTTATTTATTAATTAAAATATTATTTCATTATAACTACCTTTTTTTTTTTTTTTTTTTATCGTGCGGAAATCCCTTCGGATACCCCCCCGCCGGCCAGCGGGGGCGGTTATGTCGGGCTTGCACCGACTAAAACCGCACGCCGTCTCGGGTCTTCAGACGCCGGGGTGTAAGGTTACCAATAGAGCATATCCCTCGCACCCCGGCTGACCCTGGGCCATCTCACCACTAACAGCATCGCTCATCCTGTCTCCTCTGAAAGCAGAGGAGTACGGAGAGCGATGTGTTCCCACCACGTTGGGTATTGGCCGACGATCAATGCCAACCCTATGAAGGGGTGAAGGGGAAGCCATTGACCGCCGCCCAGGGTGTACCGGCCGCTCCGATTCCGTTCCCCCCGGACTGCAGCGGGATCGGAATCGGAGCGACACTCGAGGAGGTTACCCAACACACACCCCTCATTATAACTACCTAACACCTACATCTAAAATTTACACCGATACCAAAATAATGAACATTAGGCATTTATATATTTATAATACGTGTATTCTCGTTAGAAAATTTTTGCATAACCTACTCCACACTAACCTAGCCTTTAAAACATTAAAGAAACTAACTAGCCGAAGTAGTCGCCGAGCGAGTTTTATTGCGCTGCCGAAGATACGCACGAACTACGGCAAAAAAATGTTTACCTACGAAGGCGCACTTTATAACAAAATACCTTCATCTATAAAAAATATTACTTCTTTTCATACATTTAAAAATAGGTTGGCACAACACGTCATCGATACATATTAACTCGTATTATCATTAATGCAAGTTAATATTTTTGTCATCAAAACGAACGAACTATTGCTAGTAAATTGTGTATTAATATTATTGTTTCTCAATAAGTGACATGTAAGTCTTTGGAGAAATAAAAATTCATTAAACCTAAACCTAAAAATAGTTTTATTTCAATGTGTGACATTCGCGTAAACTTTCGACAATATCATGCAGAATTTCTTACCTCTTGAGGTTCTGAATCCACGAACCAGTCGATAGTAGCTGGTGGTAGAGAGTAGTCTGAAGTACAGTTCACTAACGCATTTTCTCCAGCTTGAACCATTGTCGGTAACCCAATGATCAAAGGGTCGTATTCGGGTAAAACTGTGGGAAATAAAGGTTTAATTAATTTCTAATCTAAAACCCTAACCAATTAGTGTGGGTCTATCTAATGGATTCGATAATGAGGTTTGAGTTTTCATGAGAGTGTTATTAGAACGCAACAAGTCTTTTCACTAACTTCCTAAACTAATCTATTCCAGTGGAGGAATGTCAAATTTATCACCTAATATTTAAAATTTAATTTAAAACGACTTCATTATAAACGACATCAATTTAAAATTATCACGTTACACATTGAAATAAAACTATTTTTAACGGATTCTATCGCGCTTTATTTGATATTATTTTATATTTTACATTGATCCCGAAGTTTCGGTTGCTTTTCAGCAGCCATGGTCACGGGGAGATTAAAGATTGTTGATGTCTTGTAGTTTGAAGTGAAAGTTATCTCAAAGTACCCGAACTATGTTGAATTGTTGGTATTACTATTTACGCATAATGAGCTCACAGTGTCATGAAGTCTTGTTGTATTTTGATTTTTCTTGGAATTAATTAAGTGAATGACTGGGTCCCAAGCTGGTGGTACATTCCAACCATCTTCTCTATTAAAATTAGGATGTTTTTTTAATTTCAATAGCTTCGAGTAGCATCCTAGGTAGGAATCGATTTTCTTTGGCGAGTATCTGTGGTTAACAAATCTTAAGTAAACCGCGATAGAATCCGTTAAAAATTTTTTTAATGCAATGTGTAACATTCGCGTAAACTTCCGACAAAATCATGTTATCAGTTTATTATTATTGGTCCAGTTTCATCTCCTATGAACTCTGGCAACTAAACTTACTGGCACACAACCATGTAAGAGGTTTTTTTTTGTGGTTCCCGTTTCATAAGAGAAGTAATCGTTTTCAAATAAGACTTACAAGTTCATGAAATAAATGTCTATTATTGAATGAAACGGATTATCTCTATCTAATCTATCAACATTTAACCCGACGTCTCTCCGTGACCATGGCTGCTGAAAAGCAACCGAAACGTCGGGTTCAATGTAAATTATAAAATAACATCAAATAAATCGCGATAGAATCCGTTAAAAATAGTTTTATTTCAATGTGTGACATTCGCGTAAACTTCCGATAGTATCAAATGTTTGTTATTTATAATTTCCATAACTCATATTCATACGATTATACTAGACATGTTTTTTTTTAAACTTTTATAGTTCATTAATATCTATAAATTTGTTTTTCCAAATTTAGATTTTTGGCTTCTATAGAAACCTAAAGATAGTGCATAAAATACTTATTACTTCAAAAAATCAAAGAAATGTATTAAAAATCCATAATGTCATACAAGCGTTTGTATGAAACTTATAACGAATTCAAAAAAATCAAAGAAATGTGTTACAACGTTATAATCACGTACAAGCGTTTGTATGAAAATGATAACGGGTTGGCTGCTCTTAAATGGAACGTGTGAATGTCTGCACTCCAAGATAACAAAATTGTACAGGTAAATTATATTCTTGGGGAGGACACCGTGCGGTTTTAGTCGATACACGACATAACCACCCCCGCTAGCCGGTGGGGGGGGGGTATCCGAAGGGATTTCCGCACGTAAAAAAAAGAAAAAAAAGGTCATTACATATGAGACTGCGGTTTTTCTTAAAGAAATTGGAGGAAACCCAATTTTCAGTACTAATATTTTTGAATTTTATTTTAGAATTACAAATCCAAATTTTTTGTTTTTTTTTTTGTATATGAATGAGACAACATTAAGCTAACAAATAGCAACTTTTATTACATTTTTGAAAAGTGACAGCTGTTAAATAATACGAAATTTATCATCAAAATGAATAGCATTTAGGAAGTACTGTTTTTGAAGATCGAATTAATTTATCAAGCGGCCAATAAAAACAAAATTTAATACAGAGTTGTAAAATCTGGAAATCAACTTTCAAATAAAATATAAATAATGGAAATAGCTATTAAATTACAGGAATAACGAACTCATGAATTTGTAAGAAAAATTCGGCAATTTCATAGGTAAAGACCTATTATACAACGAGCTATTCATAGGATAGAAAAAATTGAATACCCATTTCAGTCCTATGACTTTGTGCGTGCCCTAATATTTAAACTTACCAGCTAAAGTCATGTTGGCTGATCGCTTGTCGACAGCAAACCTCGGTCCTTCACTAGACACTTCACACATGTACTTGGCAGAGCCTCTTTCTGGTCTGACGCTGATGAAGCATTCCAGAGGATCACAAGAGCTGTTTGTGATTATCACCCCTGTAGCGTTGAAAGCGCGTGTTTCTGGCTGTGGATAAAAAGAATTGGTTTATTTACTTTAATTACTACTGGTGGTAGAAATTTGATGACACAAATTTGTCACAAAATTCGGCCGGGTAGGTACCACCGTGCACGATTGCGAAAAACCCTCCATAGTAATCCAATTTCGGTTTGATTGCGTTCAGGGGTCAGCAAGTGCATAGCCGGGCAGGTGGATTGTGGTCGCAGCACTAGTGGGACCGGTGGGTGTCACGCGGTGCTGCGCCGACAATCCTCTTCTGATGAGGCCGTCAAGCTGAGTGCCACCATTATTAACATGGTACATGTATGTAATGGTAACCCTCTTTCCTGAGACTTTACCTTCAGCTTACCATCAGTCGAGGTGAAGTCAAATTGACGTGTCCTAAATATAAAAAAAAAAAAAACTAAAATAATAGATTGTTAAATAATCTTCATTGAAATCTTAGACAACGAGCCTTGCTTTTCCGAGTCCAAATGTACTGACTCGACTTCGACTTAAGACTCGACTTCGACTTAACTCGTCAAGGGTTCAATTTACAGTTGTCCTTTTCTTTTTCATTCGAAAACCAATCCCGGTGGCATTCTTAGCTTGAAATTGGTAGCTTCTTTTCATAACCTTTTTGGTTTATTTTGCCTTTTTCGGAAGCTACTACTGTCTAAAAAGCGGCGATAGCCCGGTGGCGTACGTAACGGACTGCTGAGACGAGGTCTCGAGTTCGATCCCCGGTCGCCCCAGGCACACACCTCTGACTTTTCGCAGTTATGTGTGCATTAATAAATGTTAATTATCGCTCGCTTAATAATGTGCTATTACATTGGGACCTCAACATAACTGGCGAATCGTGGGTGTGTAATACACCTCTGCCATCCCTTCGGGGATACAGGCGTGAAGTTATGTTATGTTATGTTACTACTGTCTATTCCCCAAATCCTGAGATTGAAACCTGCACCAGAGCCTCATACGTCAATCAGTAGGTGAGTAAGCTGGCACACGAGGTTGAATCGGGAAATTATGGTCTTAGTGGGGTCCATAGACCTATTTAAAAATATTGTAAATATAAATGTTGAATGTGTATTAAAAATGTTGATTATCGCTCGCTTAGTAATGTGCCCGGTAGATGGCAATAGGCTTGCCCCCTATTACATTTGGACCTAAACATAACTGGCGAATCGTGGGTGTGTAATAAACCTCTGCCTACCCCTTCGGGGATACAGGCGTGAAGTTATGAAATATAATATGATTTCATCAATAGTTGTTACTGACGTAGCCTAGAGTTGATGCAATTTTTTTTTTATTTTGTATTATATTTTATCACTTTTCATTATTAACTAGATGATGCCCGCGGCTCTACCCTAGTGGATGCCGGTTATCGCCACTTCAAGTCATATCTCAGGTTCTATTCAACCAATTGCAATCAAACATTTAGCAGATTTTAAGCCAGACCAAGACCTTTCTAATAGAGAAAACGCATCGAAATTCGTTCAGAAGCTTTTGCGTCCATTGCGAACAATCAGACAAGAATTCTCAAAAAAAAAAATTGTGTTCAGAATCTTTCATTTAAAATAACCCAAGTTTTTTTTATATCTCCAATGTACAGACACGTCTTATTTACAATACATACAAAAATGTTTGCATTATATTTATCACTTATAATATTATTATTTTTTTGCAGCAAACGAAGGCCTACTTTGGCCTAAATATACAAACTAAATGTACCGAATATATCTCACAGATTAACAGCGGAGTTTTAAAAAGCTCTTGAAACGCACTTTACTGCTCTCATTTCAACCTCGTTTCAAATATTTCCTAGAGCGGGATTCAAAAGGCACCTTATAACAGGTGAAAACATTCAGTTTAAAAAATAACATTTATACTTTATGGAATGTGAAACGTGTTCCACTTTTGAACCTTTATTTGAGCATTTTCGTATGTTTATTTTATGTAATGAGCGTGAGATGGCTGTTTGTACAACATTTTTGCACTGAGATACTAACAGTTTAAGATACAATTTTGTGATTTTAACACGAGTCGTCTGTCCAATTTAAAACCCTTTGGGAATATTATTTACTAGCTGTGCCCCGTGGCTTTCCAAGTGACATTACTGGATCATTTAACCCTTTAATTTGATGCTTAACCATTTAACCCACACATGCCCGCAATTAACAATTTTGTTTAGAAATTTACTCAATTTGTTGACCTGTATAATTACTACTCCAGTCTCCTGGATAGAGTAACGTAATGATATATAGCCTAGATAAATAGGCTACCCAACGTAAGTAATTTTTCAAATACAGACCAGCACTCTCTGGGATTAGCTCGTTCAACCAAATAAAGTAATTCTAGCAACCCGCTTTGGCTTCGACGAGCTCTGTGGCGTAACGGTAGTGAATTCGACTGCTGCGATACGAGGTGTGGGTTGGATTCACGCTTAGTGCAAATATTTGTATTCATGAATCTATTTGCAATGGTCTTTGTGTTTACAATAAAAAAAGTAAATGAGAATGTTTATCCACATTCTAAAACCCATGATACAAGCAAGTTAAACTTTGCTTACTTTGGGTGTAGAAAGTGCTGTGTAGAGTATAGTAGAATATTTATTTTCTTTATTTATTAACTCAAGCTACATGACAAGGCACATCAAATGGTGAAAGAATTAGCACAATAAGTGACTGCACTTGTTGTGCTAACAATTCTTTCACTATTCACAATAACTTAGGTTCCGAAGATTACCCTCAACATTATGAAAAACTCACAAAATTCGACCACTCCTTTTTTTAAGAGAATACTTCTTTAAGCGCGTTGAGAACTTTTTGGGTGAACATAAATCATGTAACTCGCGTCATCGTCACGTTATGTTTTCCATATTCAAAAATGGATGGATGGATAGAGTGAGAGAGGCAGGGAGGGAGATAAGGAGATAAGAGATTACGATTCAAATACTACAAAACTACTTGTTAAGTTTTCACTTCCGTCGGCACTCCCGGAGTGCCATTTTTTTAAAAAAAAGCAGTGGTAACCAAAATTACTAATATTCCCTCTAACCCCTCCAGCCAAGCCAAATTGCTTGTGTTAGGAGTGGGTTCACCTCGGTAGTGTAATAGCCAAGATTCGAACCCGAGACCTCTCGATCGTACCGTCGACTCCTTAACCAATAAGCTACCGATGACGCAATATTAGTATGGGTGTTAATATAGATGATTAGAATTTTTTCTACAAAATAGTCATCATCAAACATTTCCCTTGATGTCTATATTCATTGTGAAATAATCAAAATCTAGTTACACGTCTAAGCTAAATTATCAAGCTGTGTTAGCGGCAGAATCGGTCAATTTCGTCAAATTTCCCCTGAGATTAAGAAGGTCCGGAAAAATTACCTACGTCACAGAAATTTCCACTAAAACAGGTACTACCAGGACTCGAAAAAGGAATTATG